>OX376373.1:162928224-163215724 GCA_947369275.1 Nemotelus nigrinus
AATTTGCGAACACTCAAATGTTCTTGTTCTGCAACATTAACCACCTCCATTTTCTGTCATAAAGTTAAAAAGCGTTTGGTTGGTGCCATTGCTGCACTGCACTGATAACAGTACACTTCAAGGCACAAATTAAAGTAACAAAATCATCACCTGCGACGCCTGGCGCTTATGTGCATGCATGTAAAGGGAAATCACACATTACGGCGAATTACCGCGCTATCGAAAGATATTATTGTTGTCCGTTGTTGGAGCTTCGAGTCCGCTCTTGAGAACGTTTCGAGTATGTCGGTGACAATTTATGGTGTCCGTGTCCGTCCGACAGAGCGTCCGCTTATGAGAGCGTATTTTACATGGAAAGTCATTTAAAAAAATATGGTTCCAAATAAAACGTCCGCTGCAGAGAGATGTCCGCTTATGGGAGCTGTCCGCAAAGGGAGCTTTCACTGTATATATATATATATATATATATATATATATATATATATATATATATGTACATATATATATATATATATATATATATATATATATATATATATATATATATATATATATATATATATATATATATAAAACTTCAAATTTAATATTATATATCACGTTAGGTGTTACGGCAAAAACCTACCTCTGGTCGACGGGGTAGCGCGAATTCATTGCAAATCGCACAAATTTCCATATAGAAATCTTTTGTAGCTTCAATGATAAATGTCAATGTTTTCAGTAAACTGGGACTGGGTTGAAACCGCTCAAGTTTTTTGTTTTTCGGCTGAGCCAGAGGTGGCTCGACGCATTGTCGCGCTATTTCCTTGCCTTGGCCATTTAAATAGCGAACCAATACAGCAGGAAGATTGCTCTCCTGATCGATCCATTTTATACACTTCTCAGGATACTCTTCCGGTATTTCGATTTTAAGCTTGTAAAAATAGTTTCCACCACGTGCGGTTAGATTGACTGATGCAGTTTTTTGTTTTAGTTTTAGTTCTCCACTATCTGAATTGAGAAGTTTCCGGAGTGAGATAATTTCTTCCAAGACTATGCAAAGAGGATTTTCTTGTAGATATTGTGCGATGAATTTCAAAATTATAATAATCTGAAATAGAAGATAACAAATAAATTTAGTTCGTACATTTACATAACACACGGACACTTTATGAAAAATAACAGATCTTATTTTCAGAGGTCATATATATATATATATATATATATATATATATATATATATATATATATATATATATATATATATATATATATATATATATATATATATATATGTATATATATATGTATATATATATATATAAATATATATATATATATATATATATATATATATATATATATATATATATATATATATATATATATAAAGTTTAAGACTGATTTTTCCTTTTGAAGCTTGATATATTGCAATTTCTGGACACATATCAACATTTTAAGCGTAATCTTCTCTATATCTATATCAGCCACATACAGTTATGGCAAAAATAATAGGAACAAGAGAACACAAAACACATAATATTCATTATTATTACTTTTAATTTCATTAACACGGAAGTGAAGGCTTATTGCAATAGAACAATTAGGACAACGATACAATTATAGCTTTCAGTACATAATTTAGTACATCATTTCGTAGTAATGATACAGTTTCAGCCCTTCCACATGTGATTATTACAACTTTGGATATTGAAAAATATGAGTTTCAAAAAAACTTAATAACAAAAGAATTCCATTGGGTACAGCACTCATATTCTCATGAAAACGTGCCTCGGTCAATGGTTTCGTAAGGACATCTGCCTACATCTGGAGATCTATCTTGTGATACTAATTACCGTCCAAAATCACTTCTTCCAGCTTTTTCCAAAGTTCTGGAGCACCGTATTCCTGATATCATTACCGTAGAACATGGTCACCTACTTTGTCGTCAGCAGCATGAATTCCGCAAATACATCCATGAATTTAGTATACTTCACGAATTACATTGCTAAGCCAATTGATGAATGGTTTGATTTATATGCTATATATACTCAATCACTATATCAAAATACTATGGCTTGAGTCCTAGCTTTGTGATTGCTCCTGTCGTGTTCAATACAAGTCCTGCTTGTCAACTCCCTTTAAACCCAAAACTGGAGTTTCTCAAGGATCTATACTGGGTCGTCTTCTATTTTTTATTTTATGTAAATGACCTATCGCCACTTCTTTCATGTGAGTGTCTTCCTTACGCTGATGACCTTAAACTTTTTGCAACTGGCCTTAAACTATTTGCGACTGCTGCCTCCTTCAATCGAATCTGTGCATACTTGAAAAATGGTGTTAAACTAACAAACTTGTGCTAAATATTTTAAAAAATGTCATGCAATTGTCCTGTCTCAAAAAGTTAATCCGATCAATAGTTATATAATCAATTACCACATACCGCATTCCCCTACACATTTCAAGGATCTTGGAATCATCTTTGACGGTAAACGAAGATTTAATCTACACTTCTTTGATATTGTCTATCGTGTCTCTAAAATGTCCGGTTTTGTTCTAAGATAATCTCAATTTTTTGCCACCTTTAAACCTTCTTTTCTATTCACATCTCTTCTTTATCTTTAAAGCAATCAAATCAATCCAACGTAAGTATACTCGAACTCTACAAAGATAACTTCCCTTATTTGGAATACTTTGATTAATTGACTTAACTTAACCTTAAGCCATTGTCCACTTATATTATCATAGATAGATCAGTGTTTCCTGTTCAAACTATATTTTAATAAATTACCCTACTTTTGAGAGCATACAACTCCGCAATCCTTCCCGCGAGACTCTGTGCTCAGAAACGTGTGCCGTGCTATTTGCACTGTCGTCTATTTATTACCATTCGGCATGTCTTCTATTTTTTACACCAAGTCGGGCTATTAGAAGGACGGTTTATTATATTATCTTTTGTTTATGTTTGTAAATTGTTTACTATGTGTAAACCGCTTTTGAAACTTTGAACGCGTTTTTCTCGAAACTTTTTTTTTTTGAGCCGGTGAGCGAGATTTTCCAAAAACGGCTAAATCTATAAGTTTTAAGTACACACGCTATATATTTTTATGTAAATCTATTTTTAATTGATTGATTTAAGGTTTTCTCGTCGATAAATGTTTCTCTTTATATATTTAACAATTCAAGACCAAATTTTTAATCGGGAATAGAAATATTTTCAGTTTCCACAATTTTTTTAAAAATTAATATTTTGGTTATTCCTTCGATTAATCACGAGATAATACGTTCTGCTACCGAAACATTTTTTTAAAATTTAAGATTATCCAATCCAGAGATATCGTGCTCACCGGAAGACACCTTTTTTGTTAGAGGAGTTCCCGGAGATCGGCTGTGGAAGCTTTGGAGTACATTAATCGCAAAGAATAAACATCAAATTAAACTTAAAAGTTATAACAGTATGTGTATGCATTTTTAGTTTATTTGATCAGAATGTCTCTCCATGAAAAATTCTTGAAAAATCGCTTTTTATCGGCCTCGTGATTGATTGTAATGTTATCAACAATAGAAAAAATTGTCAGTTCACATTTATTCATTGCGATATTTCTTATTATTGGTAGTCTCGGAAAGTAAATATATACTTGCATCGTGTTTTGTCGGGTGCCTGGAAAACGAGCCTGCGGCAAATGCAAAACTTTTTATAGAAGGTGCAGCCGTCAAAGAGTTAATAGCCTACTCCGAAGTCTGCCTTTTAGGCGATTTTAATTCTTTCAGATTTGAGAAAATCCATAATATTCATAAATATATCAAAATACAAAGCATAGTACTCAGATATGAATCCCAATACCTACGTATTTTTTAAATTTGTGCCGGTGCACATGTGTATTGATATTCAATTTAATCAAGTACATTGCGTTCGCGCTTTCATCTTATTTTCATTCGATACTTTCATTTTTCTTACCCTAAACATTCATTTTATTATTGAAGCTATTAGTATTTTTGGGAATGGAGACTATGCTTAGAAGAAACATGTTAAAAGTTCAACATGCTCGTAGGGAACTCACCGCAATTTCAAATTGAGGTTAATCTCTTCGATGAATCATTAACTTCAAACATACCTGTGGTTTTCCGGAATATTCTTTTGCTTTCTGTTCAGATAAGGTTGTTAATCCATCGAGGAACTTGGGACCAAGTGTTTTGCTCTTCAATTCAATCAGAATATTGTGTTCTGGATAGTTTTTCGGAAACCTTATGCACACAGTCAATTGCCGACTTTTCGTTTGCTTTATATCAATACGCACCTGAAAGATTAACATAGATTTTAGTTCGTGCTATGCATACCTTACTTTAATTTATAAGAGACGCAAGAGATGACACAAGAATCCTGGCTAAAATTAATGAATTAGATACTAACCAAAGTCTCGTTGCACGCAATTATTTTTGAGTTGGGTACGACATTTTCACAGATTTTTTTAACCTCTTCAATTTCGAAACTAATAATGCTCATAATAGGCGAAGAAGAGTCTTAAAATAAAAAAAACACAACACAATCCAATTGAAATTTGCGAGGATGTCCTGCAAGCCAGAGATGGTAAATAACTTTTTATCCAACCAGTTCCGATGATGAGTACTGTCAAGAACTGACATGCCAGGCGAGTGGACCAAATCGAGCTCAAGCAGAAGATCGTAAGTTTAATCGTAAACGTCAGCGGATGCACATTTTACAACTACCGCGCTAGAACGCTTTGAGGTTTGATTCGAGTAGATTGTGTTACTTTGCTGAAAATCTGGTGCTAATCCCCAATTTTTCATGTTGCGTGCTCACGCTGGGGTCATATACAAGAAATGAAGACATATGGGTGGAATAGCCAGGCTGGAATTCTAAAAGCAGAAATATTTTTTTACAGGTTACTAGCCAAATTAACTGTTATACATTTGCTGCTGGTTTTGCGCTTTGCTAGTCGTTGTTTGAATGGAGGTTGTAGTCAATTCGGTAGTTCAGAAAGAATTAAAACGATTTGTTGGCTTGAATGGCCATACTTGAATCACGCTCGTATGAAAGAATCGCAGATATGCAATGCTCTTTTATGCTTGCGCCCTTTCAAAGAAAATACACATAGTCAAAGTAGTTTGAGTCCAGAGCCAAATACGAGCTCGACAGTTTTGCTTTTAGTGTCTCGGCTAATTATGCTGCTTCCTAAATGAATCGGTTCAAAAATATACTCCTGTTGGTGTTTATGTAGCGGATAAAACTAGTTTGTACACAAATTGAAATAATAATCGGGGGGCTCCCCATGTAATGATGCTGGAATTGAAAAAAAAATATTTATTTTGGATGCTAATAGGGATTTGAATATTAAGTGCGTTGTATGTTAAATTTGAAACAAAAATCTGCGAAATTTTCTTGTTATGCGTGATTAAATGAGAGCTGTTCTGCTAAAACAATTTTTCGACAAAATACGGCAGCAGTTGAAATGATAAAATGCGCAAGGTACGTGATGGGAACACATTGAACAAAATTAATTCTTATTTTGACTTGCACAGTATGTAGATAAATTGCGCTTGTACTAAAGGCAACATTATAAAAACATCACTAATAATCAGCATTTTGGCAGAGTGTTAATTGTGATGCAAATAATGTTTGCAAAAAGGTACTATCAACTAAAAAGGAAAAAGTTTCACTGAAATATTTTCTAAATAAGTTACATTTTTGCTAATGGGTACAATTGGAAATAATAGAGTCGACTCATGTCTTATTTTTTGAGTATTGCTCGCATATCTAACCATATTCTTTGTTAATAGTTGTGATTCTCAAGATCACGGCTACATTTTCCTAAGAACTTATTAAAATCATAAGTGCTTCATTTCTATTAAAAGTTGACTTCATAATTATTTACAATTTTCATTACAATGTCATTCTTTTGTAAATTGAAAATTAACTCCTTCTTTGCTTCAGTAAGACTACTCTTCAAGCTTAATGCAACACAAGCATACATTTACCCGTGCATTATGTGTTTATCATGCATACATGGAATTTTCTCACAGCTCTCGAATGAAAGCAATTGGGTTAAGTGCATATTTAACTAGTACTTAACGCATATCATTGACACTCGCTGTTTGCTCATTTGGGAACAAGTCAAACTAATATTGAATGCACTTCGAAGTGGTCGCACAATATTCGATTGAAATCGAGAGTAAATAATCGATGTTAAATGATGGAAAGAGTGATGACTTTTTCCAGTCCAAGCAGTGTTGTTCATCATCTACGTATTGTTACTGGCGCTGAATCGATCTTATGGGCTTACGAGCGTTAAGTTTATAACGGCCGATCGTCGAGATGTTTGAGCAGATAGAATTTTGTTCAAAAGCATCGCATGCACTTGTGCATCATTTTCTCATTTACAAGTGCACAAGCGCGCACACACTTAGAATGTGCATAAGCGAGGCGAAATGTATAGAACCGTCATCAGTACTTAGTAAATTGGATAGCTTTTGGATGTAAGATTGTCGTGTGCGCATGCGGCTATTATAAATAGAGTTAAGCAATATCTTCCGCACCGGCTGGTGTTTTTGGAGTGAATCAATATGAATTGTATTCAATCAACTGTTCTATGAGCAACGTCGATCTGTTAACTGTAAGTGAATGTATTTTTCGTTAGTTATGAACAATGTCAAATTAAATAAATATTTAAGTTTGTAGTTTGCTTGTATCCTTTACCGATTTATTACACTTGGACACAACTATTGCCACTAATATTTAAAAAACAGTGATATTGTTTCGAAAAACACTCGTTGTTTTATTTTCCTGCAATTTTACAGGTTTTTGTGAGGTTCGATTCACATGATCTTCGATGTTAACTCACCGAGCTCGAGCTGTGTCTCAATCAGAATAAAAAATAAGTTCACAAATGGAAAAATATCCATTAATGAAGTTCTCTACAATCGATTCCGGTTGTTGTCACCTGCATTGAATCATTTCCATTCAGCTAAATAACAAATATTGAGTTTTCCGTGAAATAAATATTTATTGAATCCGTCATACTATAAGGCGGCGAATGTATCCAGAAGAGTAATTCAAACATTGATAATTCATGTGAATCTTTGCGATTTTATCTTATCTCTCAACTGAAGTATTACTCATTACTCAGAAGCGCCATAGTGTCGCGAACAAACATGAGAAGTTTCAGATAACTGCCGTTATCTACCTATCTTTCGCAGAAAACGAAGCTGTGTTGCACAGATATGTATGTAGATAGAAATGATCTTTAGTCACATATTCTGAAAATCGATATTTCGAAAAAAAGTTAAACGAAAAATCGGTGTCGTTTCTGTTATCTATTGCACAATTATGCTAAGAGATAGACAATTCGATTTTATATAGCAAACACTATGATAAACAAGAATTTAAGGATTTACAGATTTTTTTCTGACAATTTATATTTTCGGAGCCGATTGACTTTTGTATTTATCAAACCCTAATTACTCATATCTGAATTACATTTACATGTTTTGCGGACACCCCTTTAATTTGCCGCTCTCTGTTTACTGTATAGTAATATATTGCACACTAGCAGTCAAAGGTTGCGGATTACGTTGATAAAATTCTTTGGTCAAAGAATTAATAAATTAATTAATTATTAATGGTCGACTTAATGACAATTATTGGACCTCGAAGATTATGAAACTTTTTACTTTTAATTTTTAAAATTGTAACAGTCACTTTAACAGTACCTATTTTGAATTGATCAGTCCAGCCTCTTGCCTTCAAATCACCCCATTCCTAGTAGAAAAGAAGCACTGACCTGACACAATCCATACTGGTCTGGCAGCTGGAGAGCATTTAAGTTATACGTCGTATTACTCACTTTTCATAATATGTGATTAAATGGTTTGCGTACTTTTGTAACACCATTGTTACAAAGTACGAGCTATATTGGGAGTTGCAGAAGAGGATGTCATCCACGTAAAGATTAATAGTTACACCTGTAGGAGAATCGTTTGAAATTTCTAGGATGTTTGCAGTTAGAAAGGTTGAAGAGAATCGGTCCAAGAATGGAGCCCTAAGATACACCAGCCTCAATTATAAATTCGCTAGAGAAAACTTTATTGAAGGTGACGAATGCCTTTCTGCCACAAAGAAAACTATCATAAATTTTAATAATTCATGCTAGAAAACACAAACTGATCATTTTAAACCGATCCCCAAACAGAGTTAAAATTCTTCTATAGATCAATCAGTCAGGCACCCAAAAACCTCTTAATCTGTCAAATCTCTTGTTCTGGATGCTATTCTCAACTGCTCTTTCCGAAATCATTAAGGTGTCAACCGTTGAGTGTTTGGCTTCAAAACTGAATTGTCTTCCGAGTATGATGTGGCTCTCATCAATGGTTTTTTAATTACCCTCTCGAATAGTTTTCCCAGGTTTGAGAGTAGAGATATCAGACTGTCGTTGGGGATATAACAGGATGATAACGGTTTTGGAATAGGAAATATTTTCGCCTCGTTTCCAAGCAGTGGGAAAATACCCAATTTTTAGACAAGAGTTATATAGAACGAAAATGTATTCAAAGAAACAGGTAGGAAGCTTTTTAAAGATATTTTATCTTCCCCAGAAGACTTTTTAGAGAAAAGGGACAACGCAAAGTTTAGAAGAGTTTATTTTATTCACGAATGTACCGCGGCATTGGGGGATCGGGAAAGGATATA
Organism: Nemotelus nigrinus; assembly: GCA_947369275.1. Classification (NCBI taxonomy): domain Eukaryota; kingdom Metazoa; phylum Arthropoda; class Insecta; order Diptera; family Stratiomyidae; genus Nemotelus; species Nemotelus nigrinus. The sequence goes on from OX376373.1 coordinate 162,936,908, forward strand.
TGCTTTTCACCAACAATAAGAGAATAAGCAGTGGCAATAACATCTGCAGTCGCTTTATCATCAGGGAGTAAACTACTGTTAGAATTAAAATTACTCCTAAATTTCTTACGGCCTGCTATTCTATTTATTTTCTTCTTGGCCAGGGACTACTTTTTGGAAACGCTGTTCATGTGGGCTCTGATCTTGACCATGATAAGCATGTTGATGTGTTCAATCATCCCTAATGTTTTGGTCTCTTTACATGAGTGGGCAGTTGACAATCGCCATACGTGGGAGATCTGATCTCCTAGCAATTTACGTAGTGCGGCGAGTAAGTGGAGCAAGTTATAGAACCTGCTTTGAGCACCTCAAAAAGATGCTAATGTGATTCAATATTTTTGAGAGCAGCGTTGTTTTGTTGGATTTGTTACTTCTAGTATTAAATTGCGGGGCTTTTCCTTATGCCCCTACATAAGTTGCAGCAACTGGTTCCCTAAAGCCAATTTTGAGGCAGAAAATCGGTTGAATCCTGCAACTTTTCTTGTTTTATTGCCCTGCCGAGCCATAGCTTTAATTTTTTGTATAGTTTTATTTTTATATATACTTATATATACGTTTGCTCTTTAACTTATAATTGGATTTTGGTTTTTCATTGTTTTTTTTTGTTCCTAATTAATTTTATTTTCTATTCTTTTTAATGGATTCTTTCTTTTTTTTTGGTTCTACTTAATTTTACTTTATTTAATTTACGACTTTAATTATTTTTTATATACTTGTATTTATATTTACTCATTTACTTATTACTATTTTTTCATTGTATTGAATTGAATTATTTTATATACTTATATTTATATACTCTAATTTAGTTCTTGTTATTTTATTTTGTTCATTGTATCCAATCTGTATTTGTGCAGTTTGCCTGTTGTATTGAATACGCACCAAATAAATAAATGAATAATAACTATTTCACTTCTAGGTTTTGATACCAAAAAACGTGGGACTGGAGCTGAACGTGAGTCGGCAGAGCCTCTAAACTTTTGAACTACTGCCGTAGGGTTGGGTAGGGTAGGCATCAGAACCTTTCTTAGGTTTCTGAGCAATAGGGGTTGATTATGGAAAAGTGGGGCTAGCCCTTTTCCTGCCAATATATACTCTTGGATAGATGAAAGGATGAACTGAAATGTCCGCATCCACAGTGGTTGTTAGCTTCGCGTCATCGATTTCATTCCTCGCACTCATCCATCAGTGATAGAGATTTCAGCGTCATAACCACCTATAAACACTGTTTCTTCCTTCCTTAACATCTCTGCCAGCACGAAGCTGGAGCTTACAATGCCTCAGAAGCTGTAAGGTGAATTCTTCACGGAGGTCCGCATTAAACTTTCTGCAGAGGTTGCTATGCCTCTGTTTTGTTTTCTTGGCGAAGTATTCCTGCTCTTATCCTATCTCGGTGGTGACCGCATCACCATCCGCCATGGCGGCCGGCCATTATTTTGAATTGCGCAATAATGTAAATTTAAATTTTTGATTCTTTATAAATTATATAATTGATAAAGCAAGATATCTGTGTCGAATAGCCTGCCTATCAAATTATGCTAAAAGGGTAAATTAAGAGCTATGTAATAAATGTATACATAATGAAAAAAGCCTAATGTACCTCAGGATACTTGAAATCGATCAACCAAAGCAACCACTCAATTCGGAGACATTCCAAAGAACGCATCTAATTTAGCTACTCGACTCGAACCACTTGGAATAACGGGAATAACGCTATATGAAGCGTTCTAAACTTTCTCAACGTATTAATGGAGTGGAAAGTTTCATGTGGTTGTGGTTAAGAGAGGCGTCTGGCACCTCTAAGATTTCGTGGCGAAATATCAATTGTACTCGTAAAAAAACTCCTAGATCAAAGACACGCAGCATTTAAGGTGAAATAAATTAGCATAGGACAAAAGAAGTCCAGAATAGCCTAGAAGCTTCCAATTGACGATTCTGGAATTGTTCGAGTGATTATAAATATCCCTGGTATCAGACATGGCCGTAAGTCTTTGTGGATCGAATCGAGTAAATTATACGGCAAAGTAATTTTAAAGCGGTTTTTTGACTTGATGCCCCACACTCGGGAAATCCCACCACCAGAGGGCGAAAAGGTGGTGGAAGGGGTGAAAAATTGAGGAAAAACAGACAAAATTATACAAAAAAATAAAAAAGAAGGTAAAGCAATTAAGAAAAACAAAAAGAAAGAAAGAAAAGAAGCCCCAAAAGCAAACTCACAACCAAAAAAACACAAACATATTAGTCCGACATTTATCGGCGAAATTCATGTAACAGCTGTGTGGGGCATCAAGTCTAGTTTTACCGTCGAGTTTTATCACTGTCTTCCGCTACCACAGCGAATACAGCAACCTATAGCAATTTTACCGAAAGTACCAGCTATTCTGTACTGGATCGTTTTTTCGTGCCATTGTTCTATTCGGCTTTGCACCGGCGCAAAAAATCGCACACACAGTTCCTCCGTGATCTAGAACAACGCTCCAGCTTTCACCCGCCCTTTTACGTATGCTTCGCAGTAAGATAAGCTCAGGTTTGAGACTATTTTCTCAGTTAATCATTTTTCAGAAAATATACTTTTGATATATATTCATTAATTTATTCCATTTTTTCTCTTAATTTCGTAAATGTTTTTTATCTACGTATAAAATTCGTTTGATTTGATTAAATAATATTGATCTCATGTAGTTATACTAGCCGGTAAATTACTAGATTTTTTACTAGATTACTTCTAGATCAATATAATTTATACCAGAGGTGAGATTCCACCTAGTAAGACACGCATAACCATAATATGCGGCTATTTCAATGATATGCTGCGAATTCCAAACGCAATGTTCACTTACGTCTAGAACTAAATTTAAAGTTGGCTTCATTTATGCCGGCATGTTTGTTCTATGTCACTGATTCACAGATATTTTTTCTTCGACAATGTAAAGATGCTCAACACAATATGGGATCAGATTGCAGATATTTTGTATCTATGGTCTGTTGTACATTATGTATGTGCGACGATCTGATTGCCAATTAACCGAATCGGAATCGATTTATTCCCCAATTTGACACACTTCCCGAACATGTACGTTGCCTGCACTTCCAGAGTTCTATTTAAATAAATGCTGTTGTTAAACCCCGATTCCAGCTCGATTGTTTGGGGACTTCGAGCCAGAACGGTGACATAGCAGTCGATCAAGTTATTTATGGTTTAGCTCGTAACGAAAAATAGATTTCGATCAGTGGAAATGCATCTCATACAATTGTGCTTGTACCGATATTGGATGTTTAAGTTTTATGTTTCTGACCGAGTGGCACATCCATACATACATACATGTGTTCACATAGGCGTGCTACTATTGTTTTCTTCAGTATTGAGATGACACAAATTTTTCAACTGAATAGGTCAATGAACTTTTTTAGGGCCTCTTACACTACATACTTTCATGAAACAGACTACGGTTTCATATTTTGGATAATAATGCATAGAAATAATCCCAGATTTTTATATTTAGTTCTCAAATAGAATGTTTCCATTACCAGCGGCTACTCAGTACAAAGTTGTGACTATCCTCAAGTTCATATTTTTGAATCGTGCTTTCCACTGGGATTATCGTTTACACTGCAAAGACGGAAAGTTCAACAAAAACCATAGAGAAGAACATGTCATTGCACAACTGCGACGAGAAGGATCTTACGGGAAATGAAAAATGTTGAGGTGAGCCTTGAAGCCTACAACTGTATCAAATTCAGGATACAAAATTTAGTTTTTAGCTCCAGTAGCGCGTAAGTAGAACAAGACGGTAGATTTAAGTACTTCTATGTACAAAATGTTTTGGGAGTTTTTTTTTCTTTGAAAAATTTAAAAACAGCAATATTTAATAGCAGCAAATATAAACTAATGAAGTGTGCTAAGTCACTAGTCTCACATTAGTGAGCAAAAAATAAACCAGTGTAATAAATAAAATCATTTAAATCAATAAATGTCGAGTGATGTCAATATTCATTGTAAAGACAAGAGGCAACCAAACTGCAAATTCACATCAATTGAAAATTCCGTACAATGCATTGGTATTTGTTGATGAATATTTTTTCTGTGAATTATCCTTTGTCCTAATTTTTCTGTGGTTATTTGTGGTGACTTCAACCTTCCGCCTTTCCGATGGGATATAATCATGTTTGTGTATTTCCTCAAAAAATGTGGTTTCCGTCTCCCGCTGTTTCCAGCACAATAATATTCGTAATACCCATGATCTTACTTTGGATCTAATGATTTCCCATGTTCCCTTGGATCATCCTCCATTTTACTCTTCATTACTCTCATATCCCGACCCTTCTCACTTCCCACTTTCCTTAATTATTAGTTTGAGCCAGAATCCGCAAAATCTCGGTTCAAGTTTTTTTAAAGCATCATCTTTTTAGCAATCTTAACATTGATGACGCTATCAATTTCTATTAAATTTTCCTCACATCACAAACTAGAAACGAAAAATCATTGAAGAGAGAGAGAAGCTCAGCCGAATGCCTAATTTGTCAATGAATCCATCGATGTAACTAGTTCCCTTTAGGTTACTTCTTTTTGCCTGATTCGATGAATATTGACGGAGGTTAAGGGCTAGCCAATGGTACCTCCAAAACCAGGACAGGACAATAAAATACTGGAAGCCCCAATACCTCGGGCGGACACGTAATTCGAAGCACTGTATTTTATTATAAATAGGATGGCATACAAAGTCTTATATGCCGCCCATCCACTCGTCGTCTGGCCTTAAATATAGTAATGTTGATAAAGCCAAAGCTTTCGTGGATTCTCTAGAACTTCAATTTCGTGAGAACACTGCTGTGGACGACGATCTTGAAAAAAAGAATACACTGAGCTGGTCGCAGCACAGTTATTACACTGCACAGCTCCAAGGGGAGACCCGATTCCGCCAACATCTATTGAAGAAGTACAAAACTTTTTCACAGTCTCAAAAAAAAAAAATTCTTAGGACCAGGTACTATTACCAACCTATGCCTCTACCATCACCTCGACAGCATCATTCAGAAAGTTTTATATATCAATATCATCAATGCTATTTTTCGCCTCAAAATATATCTAGGTTGTTGAAAACTAGCCACAGTCATCCCAAAGTCAGTCTCCTTTCCTCTTTCGCTAAACTCACGGAATACATGTTTCTCTCTGTTCTAAAAGAGAAAGCTCTTTTAAATAATTCTCTGCCAGTGGAGCAGTTCGGTTTTAAACAAAATCACTCCACAGAGCTGCAGCTAGCTCAAATAGTCCAATACATTAAATTAGTTCCCAACAAGAGGAAATCAACAAGACTCGTCATGTTCGATGTCGCAAAGGCATTATTTGCTAAAGTGTGGCACGCTAGGATTATCGTTAAATAGAATCATCTCTGTCCACCAACTGCATTCATCAAGCTTATTGGATCCTTCCTTCAAAATACAGCCTTCCAAGTCAGAATCGATAGCATACTCTCAACTGAAAGAACAGTAGCAGCAGGAGTCCCTCATGAGTCCTCTTTGTCACCGATTTTGTATAATTTGTACTCAGGAGAAATTCCTAGAATCAGCAAAGCTCACAAGTCGCTTTTCTCAGACGACACTTGTATTCTTCACATGTCCAGACAAACCACAGTCATTACCTCAAATCTACAACGTTCCATCGACCTCATTATGGAATATTTTAGGAGATGGAAAATTAAACCGAACACGGTGAAAAATAAAGCGATTTCATAACCCGCAAAAGATAAGTTTCTCTACACGTTACTGATATTACTTTGCAGTTTATTGATTTCATACGGTAAAATATTTGCTTAAGTAAATAGATGTTAAATTATTTTAATGTGTCTCTAATTACGTATTTGCTAGAATTCTTGGGTTGTCTAAGACTTTATTGTCTTGTCGTCTTTTTAAAGGCATCATTGGCTAACCCTTCACTTCCCTCAATAGCCATCGATTTAGGTAAAAAATAACCTAAAGGGAATGAATTATATCAGGATTCATTGAAAAATGGGGATTTTCTTAATAAACTACAAGTGTTTCTAATTATTTGCCCAAAACTGCAAATAAATAAATGAATATCTCTACGAAATAGCTGTTGCATTGCTGATTGAGGCTAGAGATCGGTTAGGTCAGGTTAGGTTAGGTCGAAATGGCTGCGGATCCACAGAGACCTGCCGACCGGCACACATAGGCACAAGAGAGGCCCGTTGTGATGCCATAATAAATTAGTAACTCTCTCCTACTCACTAAAATCAGGACACCATCTGCTTCCTTTGATAAACCGTACTATCGCCTTTAAATTGACCAGGGACAGTTCCGTCAGGTTTGAGAGAAAGGGTGCACAAAGTGCCGCCAACCTTCTCCTTGCCAAAGCCGGGTATTGGCACATGAGATGGAGGACGGATTCCTCCTCGTCCTCAGAGCCACAACTCCGACAGAAATCGTTAAACTCTACGCCCAGTCGTTGCGCGTGCCGCCCTATGAGGCAGTGGCCAGTTAGAACGCCGACAGTGCAACGCAGAGCGCTTCGAGTTAAGCCTAAAAGCTGCCTGGTGCGATACGCATCCATGGATAACCAGGACTGCCTTGCTATCGCACAGGATGATTCCTCTGCACAGGACTTCCTAGCGTCCTCAAGATATTTTTGCCTGATGGCCAATTTCACCGATGTCATCGGTATTCCTATTGAGGAGCAAGAGACCTCCGGTAACAAGGTTCCAAGCCTTACCAGCTCATCGGCCTCACAGCTGCCCTGAAAACCCCTATGTCCAGGTACCCAGATCAATTGAACAACCGAATGTCTCGATATCTCCTTAAGAGGTGCACGGCATTCAGCAACAATGATGGACACTTTACAAGGACAGCAAGGGACTTAATAGCCGCTTGGCTATCTGTTAAAATACCAATATTGACCCCGAATATTCGATTACACAGAAGCCAATCGATAGCCTGTAAAATAGCCGCAACCTCTGCCTGAAAGACACTACAGTGGTCTGGTAGACGGAGGGACAGGTTGAGATTCAGCTCATCCGAGTATACACCACACCCGACTCTATTGTTAAGCTTTGAGCCGTCGTAATACACATGGATAAGCCCACTTTCGAGGGTGACGCCATCACGCCATTCATCCCTACCAGGAATGCGAGTTGTGAACTCCAGGTCTAGTAGGCATTGCGGAGCGATGTAGTCAACACCCGCTGGAGCGGGAACTCCCTCGGCCAAAATGCTCGCTTGGCCGACTTCTGTTTTATTCCATGCAGAGATGCAATTAAGTATCACAACAGCAAGATTGGCTTGCTGTAAGATAAGTAGTTTGGTTGGCAACCAATGAAGGAGCACGAAAAGTGCCTTAGTAGGAGTGGATCGGAGCGCTCCAGTTACCAGCAGTGCAGCCATCCTCCGCACTTTTTCAAGCTGCCGTTTGCAGGTAGCCTTTGGAGCAGCCTGCCACCAGAACACTACCCCAAACAATAGAATTGGCTCAGCCACAGCAGTATAAAGCCAAGCAACAGTACGAGGCTGTAATCCCCAATTCGCTCCTGTGGCTCTTTTACAGCAGTAAAGTGCATTGAAAGCCTTCCGTGCTCTTTCTGCTACATTGTTGGTCCATAGTACCTTCGAGTCAAGGATAAGCCCTAAGTACTTGACCTTCTGGCTCAGTTCAATGGAGACCGGTTTAGTTTGGGTAGCTCAAATAAGAGAATTTTATACTTCCTTGTAAACAGTACTAGCTCCGTTTTGCTAGGATTCACATTCAAGCCACACTCACGAGATCGGTTGAAACAAAAAGAAATCATTCGTCTTTGGTAACCCTCAGATATGAGTTTGACGCAAGTCAATTGTTCATTGCAAATTATGTCTAAAGGACACGGCTACTGGGTTCATGAAGCTATTGACAGATACACATATATGTATTTATGAGGCCAAATTTGATCCACACAATCGCACCGCCGATAAAATAGTAAATTCAAATATTAGTACAATCAGCCTCACTTATTTATATTTATTATGATTTGAATGGCATATCTCATGGCTCAAAATCTTTTAACAAACTCAGTTTCCCGTCTTCATCCCTCTCAGCTTCAAATCAGCATACATGAACACGACGTAATCATACACTGAAAGTTACTTAATCATCTTGTTCACGCTTATGTATACATCAACGTTAAGGGGGGAGATACATGTAACTGCTAAAAATAAAATCGATTTTTTTTATTACATCAAAATGTTTGAAATGCTCTTAAAATAAACCAATAAAAGTTTTGAAGCGATATTCGTATTAGTTCTCGAGTTATAGTCAGTTAAAGGCAGCGCGGCGTTCCCCAGGTCGGTGGAGCTTTAAAACTTTAAACGCGTTTTTCTCAAAGTAGTACTTTTTCAACTGCCGTACAAGATATCTCAAAAAATATTGAATCGATCCGGCTCAAATTTATACCACATCTACAAAAGAGTATTATCTCCTCGTTGAACCTAAATGTTATTGTAATTTCAGAAAAATAATTTGTTAATTAATGTTTAAAGTATGATTTTTTTGAAAAATAATCGATTTTTATGTTTAATCTAAAATTAATGTAAAAATTTAAAATATTTTTATAAATTTTATTGGTTCACCTATGAATTACATATTTCATTAGCATATTTTTTTCTCTCTGAATGTTGCAAGTTCCCCGGAAAAGGCGTTAAGTTGTACGAGGCAGTTTTTGATGTGTTTTTTTCATTCGCTCGCACCGCCGCCATTTTGTGTTGAAAAATTATTAAAAAAAGATTTTCATTTACTGTAAGACATGTATTTAAAGGATTTAATATTAAACATTTTCTGAATGAACAATATATATATTTTAATTCAATCTGAAATTAGCAATTTTTTTTCGATTTTACATGTATTTCCCCCCTTAAGAGACCAGGCACAGCCTTATTTGCTTCTTTTCAGTCAACGAAGATTTTCACATGTGTACACATCACTTTACTTTTATTTCTCCTCATATCATCATCATTATCATCATGAAATGTGTAACCACATGGATGTGATCTTAACCTTCATAAAGCCGAGTTTACTTAAAAAATACCATATCTACGATAATTTGTTGCTAAGATTTTTTCGCTTGTACAGATTTGGTGGACAATATTTGAGTCCGCCACGTCGCATCATGCGTACGTGGTACTCGTATGTTGAATTATTATTTCAGATGTACGAATCGAGATATCTATCTAACGTTGAACGTTCAAGAAATCTCAGAGATATTACAAAATAGTCTTTTCCTAAAGCATGGAGATTGCGCATACATTACTTTGGGGTGTCGACGAATTTTCAGCATGGGGACGCATACCGTACATATTGTAGCTGATAGTTATGTTTGTCAAATAAGATATTTAATCTTTGAAAAAATAAAATCAAATTTGACTATTCCTATATGTGTTCAAGCGGGGAATGTATTTGCACATATCAGAAAGCAATTGCGATGACCCATCTTGTTTTTTCTTGGGTTATGATTATTTGATTTAATTGAATAAGGTCCAATATTTCTTGCTCGAAGGGTCCTTTCCTCTCATCCCTAATTCAAGACTATTGGCGCCCACAAAACTATCAAAAACAGTATGTGTATCCATCCGATGAAATTCAATATGAGTCTCAATGCACTTCTGGCAGTACTTAATTCTATGCGCTGTCGCCAACGAGTCTCCGAAATGGTCAAGGTTGCAAAGCTTGGCATAAGTTGTAACGGAGGGCTTCTGTTCACGAAGCTACGGCGCCAGAAATCTTTCTACCAGCAAAATGGCAATCTATTTTCTCCCTAAAGTCAAGGCCATGTTAGGTAACAGGAAGCACTTGGCAATATACGTTCAAAGCATCAATTAATAACATTTATGGAATAGAAAAGAGAATCAAAACGGTTCGACCATTTCTCTGTATCAATATCGAATCGGTGATAATTTCAAACTAACGAAACGAATCGTTAAACTCTGTAAATGGAGATCCGGAGGAAAAACGCTAATTGACTATAATATAATTTGATCATCGATTGAATATTTTGATAGCTCTCGGTTTGTCGGCTCTGTAGATGCTATTTTTGGAATAGTAACACGATGTCTTCGCTTGACTGAAAACGTTGTGGCTTTTGCGAATATGTTTGCCCATTCAGGCTCGAATGTGTGAAAGATGCATTGGATGCTGGGATCGTGCTGTGGGCTTTTAATTATCTAAGAGATGCGAAAATGATAGAAATGCGTACGTTATTCTTACATTCCCATACTTTTTTCATACGCTGCATTTACAGTTTGTTAATCACACATCGCTCATAACGTGCATTGTTTTCCTTGTAATCACTGCCATGTAATTTGCCATGATTCATAAATACCATATTCAATGCATGATTACATGAAGATAAATATGGAATTGATTATTTATTCAAAACTGAGATCATGATGTCATTTTTTTGCATATAAGTAAGTTGAAACGGTAATTTTTCGAGAAACAAGTCATCACCAAGTCATCAACTATAGATATGCGTATTTTGTGATTTAAAAATTTTGGGACAATTCATTGGCACTAGCAGTGACGTTACTAAATTTGTCAGACCAGCCATCAAGACTCGTCATTTGTATTCCACGGGAGTTTTAGTACGGGTAATAAGTATTGTACTAGAAACTGTAATACGATTACTAAACGTAGTGTCTCATAATATTTTTAGTTCAATCGTTTAGTCATTTCTGTTACAGTCGACTTATCTCTTAGAGTAAATTGGTCAAGGGCCTTAATCATCAAAGAATGAGGACAATGCAATGATAATCCCAAGTAAAAGAAATTTATAAATATAGATTCAATTAAATATTACGCATTTCATAATATTCATCGTATTCTGGATGTGTGATTCGAAGATGCATTGTGTCAGAGACTTACGTTTGATCACGTAAACTAATATTTATTTATAAAAAGTGTCTCATAGCATAAACCAATCCAGTCGTGATAAGAGATAAAAATATTAGTTTTGAGTAATTGGGAAAAATTTACTTTTTCGCATGTTTCTTCGAATCGAATCGAATCGAGCTTGTGGTTATCATGATTATGCTGTAATTTTATGGAAATCAGTTAAAAATAGTATGAATTAGAGTTTTCAATGTGTGAAGAAAATTGCTTCAAGTCGAATATTCTAATTATTTCGTTCATAAATTCTTACGCGGCAGTTGAAGTTACATAATTATCTGCTTGTAGTAATCATTTATTGTTCTGGTTAATTTACAAATATAAAAAATTAGAACAATTTAATTGAGTGAAAGCTGGTAGCAGTACTAACTTTAAAAAATAAACAAATAACCAGATATGAAATCCATACAAATTAAATTTTTTAAGAAAATATGTACATATATGTAAGTGCAAACTGTTGCTGTATATACAACATTTTTCACATTTTTCATGTTAGCTTTAAATTACCGACCCGTTCTATTTTCTCAATACAATTGTTGCGCCCATTGTGGGTTTTAGAAGCATACATAAATAATCTATTGAATAAATTGAGAAAATAACAATATCACCTTGAAGTTTAATCACCCGGCTAAAGTTCGCTGCAAAATAAGAAGACGCTTTTCAATTTTTCTAAGCTTTCAGAAACTGTAAAGAACAGAAAACCCCAAGTTCCTGCATTATTGAGCTAATGAAAGCTTATTGAAATTTCTATGGGAAAAGAGCTTCTGCAATTACTCCTTGATGAGTTTTTTTTAAAGGTTCTTAGCAATTAGCTACTTCAAAACGACAAGACAAATCTTAAAATCTCTAAGTTTTACCATTTTCTTTGTTACTCACCAAATATGTCCTGAAATATAGCAAATAGCGTGGATTCTTGAAATAACATAAGACAAATTAATAAGACAGTTTCAACAAGTTTTTGTAAAAATTTACAGAAGAAGAAGTGAAAAAAAAAACAAAAAAGACGATAATAGTTTGGCAAAAGTTGCTAAAATTATTAAAAAGAGTCGCTTTGTAGTGATGAATTTTTTCAGAGACCCTGAAAATTATGCGAAAAGGAAAAGTCCCGGTTGACCATAATTTTACGAGTGTCAGTCAATTCAAAGGGCACTGCAAGGCTAATCGCGGCGAGAAATGGAGTTAAAACAAAAAATTGGAACGTAGAAACAACTATTAAGAACTATTAAGAAAGAACTATTAAGTGGCAGACATTTAAGCTGCACCTAATTTGCCTGAAACACTTAAGTGCTTCAAACACATTGCTTGGTATATTTTTTGATAATTTTATGTTTGATCATTCGAATTAAGTGGTTTCATTTGGAAGGGATGAACAAAGTTCCAAAAATGCTTGTTTAAGGTACTCTGGACTCAATTTTGAATGAAAGCCAGCTCTTAGATATAAATAAAGTACGCACATTTTCAAGAGTCAAGAATTTCAAATTAACAAATTTTTCTATAATATGAGCACACTATCATCACCACTTCGATTATTGTTTTATAAAGATTACGATGTCAGTCACAGGATGGATCAACGAATTGCCTATTCTTTGATTACCAAGTTAGTTATTTTTTTTTGCAAATTCATAGTACATTAACTTGATGATCATATTCCTGCCTCATTGTTAAATTAAATTTATTTTCATTTAAATTCGAAAAAAATTATCCTTGAAAAAGTTTGCGCACTCTACTTGTAAGTCATTATATGAAATATATTTTTAAATTCATAATATAATAGTTCATTCACTTAATGCTATGGAAATTTCTCCTATTGGTCATTGAGTGATTTGTTTATACTAAAGACAAAATTGATAATTAGTGGAGATTAGGAAGAGAAAAAAAAAACGCAGGAAGAGAAAATTAAATCTAGTTTTCCTCCACAGTTCCACATTTTAGAACAGTGCTGTATTCGGAACGATTCAAATAAGGGGCTCCCTACGATAGAATAGGTGAGGTTAGGTTAGTGAAGAGGGCTGCCGGGAACGCGGCCAGCATTAGGCCCACCAGTTTGGACCCATTTGCCACCCTCATAGACAATCACACGCATTCACACTTAGACCCATGGCACTGGCGGGATTCGAACCCGCAGGCCCCGTAGCGCGCCGCTTTTCGGCCTGACGCCTTAGCGAGCAGAGCTACCGGGCCCCCTTACGATAGAATAACATATAAGGAAATTTGGAAGTGACGTTCAATTTCGCATTTCTCTATTCACAACAGGTAAACAAAAAACAGTCGAAGCGAGAATGTAAGCATCAGAGAACATCATAGCAAATTTTATAAGATCATCGCAGTGTTTGGATTACTTTTCATAGGATCCGCCGATCCTCATGGCATTTAATACACATAAAATATCTCGACTGATGTTTTCTTGTTCCTTTTTCGGATCGTCTCGTACGGCTGTTAAGATGTTGATGTGTTTTTTGGCTCAGTACTTAAGTTTGGTAAACAAATTTCGCACGTAACTGCCAATGCCTCGCTATTGTTCGGCTTCTTCCTCAAGACTTCTGCTCATTTTACTATCGTCAGTTTCTTTCATCTGCTTTTTTCAGGTGCACGTAGCATTCTTAAATACCATTATCAAGGCTGGTCTCCCCACCGTAATTATTTGAATGATGAGGAGACTGCATGCAGCGTAGATTTACACACCGCTCATTAGTTTTTAAATTCCATATCATTTCAATTCGATATCAAGTGTGAGTATAGTGATCGTTTGTCCTTATTCTAAACGTACTCTTTGAAAATCACGTCGATTATTCCTTGAAAAGTATCTGCTTTCAGGCTGCTCCCCTGCCCCTTGCTATCAATGAATTGCAGCTTCACCTTTATCCTTAATATTTCTTCAATTCAGACGAGATAATCAGATAATCAAGACCCTAACTCCCGAAGTTATATGTCAAGCTTCTTTTCTGTTTTATTTTCGTTACATTATATTTTATTATTGTTGAATTGTTTGCTATAGGTATTATCAAGAATCACCATTCTTAATTTCGAAATAACTAGTTCTTGAATTTTATGATTTATTTACATATTTTGTGTTTCTCTCCTTATTTTCAACCAACTTGTTCATGTAACCTATATAAATGGAAATAAATAATAAATATGTAAAAAGTAAAATAAGTAAATAAATATGGTAAACAGCTGGTATACGCAAATTCAAAACATATATGCTTAACTTGGTAAAGGTACTCAACAACGTGGCACTTCATCACTCTTACTTAAAAGTTTTGAATCTTCTAAATTTATATAAAATACTAAATAGTTATTGTATGAAAGCAGTCCGTTCGGTCATGGCTTTATTTATTTCCCTTCTGACTGTTTCAATTTGCAGATATTTGAGCAAATTTTTAATATGTATATTAAGTATCGAATGCCTTTTAGCCCACGAATAGGTTTATGACTCCAATGAGTCTTATTCATTCAAGTTTCTTACGTTTACTCCTTTAAATTCTTATAAAAAAGATCAAATATGTGTGCATATCGAATATTCCAATTACTAAATACCTACGATGTGCTACGATCCATCTTGTGATCTATCTTTTTCCTCCAGGTGAGTTGAGGTTTATGAATCAATGAAAATAATGGTTTAAACCAAATATTACTAGGCACTTAGTTGATTCGCGAAAATGAGTGTCATAATACCGGGCAGAGCAACTAAATCAAAAGGCGTGGCAAATGTTATGAAAAAGTTGTACTTTGCTGCAAGTTAAGTGCTTAGAAATGCTGCAAGCTATAAATGTTTATTATGATTTCGTCCAAAATCTTGTTGTAATTTTGTTTTTCATATTGCATTGGTATGAGCAACTATGTCCCTCAAGAGGAACACTGACTAAATCGGTACGTACCAAACGGTCTAAAAGTTAAACTGCTTTCAACATTTTAATATATGTACATGACTATTCATGCCTACGCTTTTTATTAATTAACTCATAGATTACCTTTTACCTTTCAACGCGCATTGCTGTTCTGCCCACTTGATTAACCGCTATAATCGGCGCTTTCGAGAGATACACCAATGCTTCTATGGATGGAGATCCGTTTCTGTGCATTGAACCGTTACATTCATTCACTAGAATAATTAATAAATATTTCCTCCGTTCGTTCAGGTTGAAGTAGCAGCCAGAACGAATGTTTTAAGTAATATATTTGACATACTCGTATTTTTGTATTTGATGCTGAGCGCGAAAAAAAAGTTATTGTAAAAGCAGAATTTCAGCCCATTTAGTTGAAAATATTTAAATGTTACTAATTTTCATATGATCAAACGTAAAGTAATCCTAATCAAGTTACGCAAAACTTTTGTTCCACAGTAATAAAATCAAATTGTAAATAACTTTTTAAAATTTGTCCTAATATATTCTTATTGCTTCTGATATGTGTGTACATTGGCGTTTGATATGAAAGAATTCGAGGTCGAATAATCCACGGCGATTCATGGCGATCCACAGCAGAGCAAACGCATGTGTTCTTTCTTAAATACTTTTTATTGAATGGTATTCTTCAAGGTACTGTCTGTTTCTACGCAGTGCATAGCGGCTTGTTTGAGATCCACTATTGAAGATATTATCTCTTAATTTGATTGGCTACCAGATGTTTTCGAATTACTAAAAAAGGGTCATTGTCTCTTAGTGAATTGAAGCGAGGGTGCAGTAGCTACATAATTACGAAAATTACTAGTTAACTTGAAATTTATTGCATCTCACGTTGAATTAATATGAGATCGACATGAAAGGCGTGAAATAGTTTTTGAAATCATCAATGATTTTAAAAGAAATTAGAAAAGAACGAAAAAAACTGATTAGACGAAAAAAGCGAATAAATAAACATAAAGAGAGCCAATTGTCTGCTTGACTTTGCTCAAAAATTTCTCACACTCAGAAAAATTTCACCACTATATGGCGCCAAATCATATTTGAACATGTTTGAATAAAAAATTTTCAATATGAATTCGCGCCATATACGTTTCTTTTTAATTCAATGATGAAAAATTTTGATTTGAAAATAAAATTTTTATAATAAAGTGGAATTCAAATAAGATTCGCTTTTTAATTCATAGTGGTTTCAACTTTTGATTTAAATTTGATTCTATTAAATGACATTTTTCTGAGTGCAGATATGGTTAAATGTCTTTACTGATTAATAAAATTAAATACATACATACGCGGGATAATCCTCTTTGGAGTATTCGATTTATCCAAGTATAAGTTACACAAAAGGTATTTAAAAGATCTTTGCTCCATAATGTTCACCGTTATGACAATGAACAATTTTGAATACATTGAAGGCATGTATCAAAGAATTCATATTTGAATAAGCTATTTTTTTTAAAAAATAAGTGTAGGAAGTACACAAAATGCCCTGAGGCCCTGATTCAGACGCAAAGTTAACCCTAAAATGCATTTTTGATCAAATCGGTTGCATACCACGGGATATACAGCTGTATGCTGCAGTTCAATTTGGTGTAGCTTTGCTTGAAATATGCATTGCATCATTTTGGCAACAGAGTTCTCCATAAAATTTGCATTGAGCTACATTGTTACAAAAATTTGGCATAGTTACTATATTATACGAAATTTTTCTAAGATTAAGGAAAAAAAACTCTAGCGCACTTGCGCAAATTTTCGAAAACATAATATTTCTTGTTTATTGGCACTACCAGATCAATACCATTTGAAAATTTTACGATAAAATCGCTTAATAAAGGTATTGCAAATAAATACAAAACCAACAATAGGTAGCAACCCTATTATGGTTTTTTAACCAGATTCCTTTTGAATAATGCCTATAATAAGTTCCAGTTAACATATGAAATTCATTTTGTTTTCATGACTGCACTGGAAGTTATAGGGCAAGAAGCTTTATTTTCCATTATACATGCAGTTTTCGCAAGGAAGACAGAAAAAAAAGAAAACTGACCAACAAAATGCTGACTGGCTCGCATGAACTAATAACTATGTTTAAATGCTGTAGACACGCGGTTGTTGCAAGGAGGTGGTTTTTAGTCGGTTCGATCAAGACCTTTTCGTATTAGTTTCGGATTTTCTCTTCCAGAAAGGAAGAATTTATTTTCCAAAAAGATACTAAGAATCGATTTTTTCAATATGGTATATTTCCCAAACGGTAGGCATTGACAATTAAAAATTCTCAAAAAACTAATTGAAGAATACAAAATGGCGCGTTTTAGGATGAATGCTAATTATAAACTCTAAATAGATCAATATTCATCTTAGACCCGAAATTTGAATATCTGGTGAATAATTGAATTATCCATTGTTCTTTAATCTTAATCTTCAGTGTAAATAAACTTTTTATTCGGCCAGTTGTAAATAACTCATGCCTTCAAACGATCTTTCAATCATATTTCTATTTGTTCATATTACTTCTCATGTCAATTGACTCTCTTAGATCATTGATTTGGGACTATTCGCAGCTCTATAACGAACTGGAGTAATTTGAAGATTCTAACAAATTGAATTAGGAAAGGTACCATTGCTCGCTTTTTTTGCTAAACTAACTCAAACACCTGAAATACGTTTCAGTGGTACAATTTTGCTTTGCCTTTGGCTGCTTTTGACACTATAATAATTTCAACATTTTAAGTTACAGTAATTTGACTTTCGTTTTCAATACTCATTCCTCGATTGTAAAAGTCTAGAGCAAACTTCTTTAAATCTATATCCTGTTTATTTCATTTGTTCTGTGACTGATCATATGAAATACTTGCAAGATGTAACAACAAGAAAAAGCCTGATTTTAGCCAAAGATTTTGGGTTCTATATAATTCCATACATTTAATATCCTTAAATAAATCCATTGGTTCATTTGAATTGATTTACCAATACAAATAGTTCCACAGGCAAAATCCTGACTAACAAGAAGTGACTAACTTCACATAATACCTGATAATATAAGAAGAGAAATGTTTGCATCAAAATGTCGTTAACATTTTAGACAAAGCCATCCTGATTAAAACTAATAGCTGAAATCTCCAAACAACCGAAATCCTCCGAAATCTCTAAACAAATTTTAACGGCAAATTTTACTCTACTTTATCATTGTTACAACGAATAGAGTTTGAAATACTATGAATAGAAATACACCGATCTCAAATTTCAGACAAAACTTTCAATTTAACAAAAGTCAAGCTTCGTATTTTTTCAGCTTTTTACTTTCATTTATAATTATGGAAAAAATATCTGAAGATATAATGAGAATAAGCAAAATGAAATCAGAAAAACTGAGAAAAATAACATTTGATTCAAATAGTCGATATTTCAACATGCGTCGAAGGAAATATCAATGAGCACTGCGATAACGATCTACGGAACGAACTATTTTTGATAAATTTCCAATGCACAGGTATAATAATGTAGTAGAGCAGAAATCGAACAATTTTAAATACTTACAATAGTTTCAGTTGAATTGATTTATGTGTAACATGTAGGGTACGATAACATATAGGGTACGATAACATGTAGGGTACGATAATACGGGAAACGATATTTGTCTCAAAGGGATCTGTGACTATTTTCAAGTAGAAAAATAACCGTCTAATCTTACTACACAGCCTACCTATCCTTACTAAACACATACACATACATATGTGTGAGCAATATATTTCTTTCAAAATATCCTATATGACTGATTTTTGAATTTTGATATTGTTTATCCTCTTCTTTGCGTATTGTACTTAAAGCGCATGTTCCTTATTCGAATCGAACCTATCCATATGTTTCCTCAACTACCCAAAACGTCATACCAAAAATAGATCTGCGAATATCTGAAATGTAAATACAGTTTTAATGAAACTGTACTTTTTGGCAAAATTACGTCAGTTCTATCAGAACGATGTAGTTTTGTTTAGAAATACGAAAATAACATTTTTTATATGTTTGGATGTGATGTAATGAATTACATATGCACAGTTAGCTTCATGCTCGGGCAAATGTTCTAGAATTGATTACTTTTACAGACTAAAATCAAAAGCAGCATCAAGTATATATTTATGATACATAAAAATGATGTTTTTAGGTTGTGTCAGCAAAGATTGGATAATTTGTGAAAATTTGTTAGATCGTTTTGTGTATTTTTTATGTGCATTGGTTGTAAATGAGGGAAGTTGCTTCGTCTAAATCGAATTTGCAGAAAGGAATCTAGAACAAAAATTAGTGATAATAGTAAATGCGTTCTAGAAACCGTTTTTATAAAAATTTATCAACGTGTAAATTGGTGAAAACGTTTTGAGCTGCCTTGTTTAGAGGAAACATATTCGTTTTCTTCGCTGTTTCATTAGAAAAAATTAAAATTTTACTGAAAAAACATTTGCTATTATTGCTCAAATAAGCAAATAATATTTGTTTGCTAGACACCAACGTGATATCACGAAATTTCTCAAATAAGTGGTTTGGCCTCTTACTTCAAAAACTACAAGCATTAATATTTTTTTTTTTAACTCAAAACTGTTTGAATAGTATATGTACCCTACAGCTTATTTTTGCTGGCACTTAAAATCAAATTCAAAATTTTATTCAAACAATTCGAAATTCACAATTTCTTAATTAAACAGACATATGTAAATGTACATGTGTTTGAAATAAATTTTATACTTATGTATTTATGCAGAAAACCATTCGTACCCATGAATGATATCGATGGATCAATGCAACCGGAACATCACTTCGTTGCATGAGTTAATGTAAGAGTTGCCACTTCAATTTTTATTTTAACGAAATGATATAGAAGTGTATTTAAAAAAATTCGAAGCAATAAAGAATTGAAAATTTTTAAGCTACTTGCAAGTCAGCTGTTCAAAATTGAGAATATTTGAGGTGGCAGCTTAAATCTGAAAGTGGGCTGCAAAGTTGATCATGTGTCATGGATAGGGATTCCAATCCCGAACCATATTTTCAATCCCGGGATTACGGGATTAAAAAATCTCAAATCCCGGGATCCCGGGATCCCGGGATTTGAAATTCAAAATACAACACAACAAAATAAGTCAAGTTTCTAGTAAACAGATTATATAATTTGCCATCATTTCAAAACTACAACAATAAGAAAGCTCAAAACTGTATAAAAAATTGCATTATTACTAATTTATATTATTGATGCAAATAAAAACAATAATTTTAATTATCCAAAACGTTGACAGTATGAAGACAGATATTAAAAATTACATCTATTACAAATTACAACAAAAAATCACGACCAAAAACCACAACAACAAAACACAACTCTTAGAATTGAGATACATAATAAAGTAACATATAAAAAATTCGGCCAAAGTTCATTAGGTTTTTCGGAAGTAGCATTGAAGCAATAGCAAAGCATCTAAGGTATCCTCTCCAAGCCTGCTTCTAAATTTATTCCCGATTTCGGACGCCGCGGAAACGGTCGAGAAATATTGGTATGCCTGCTCCAAACTATGCAAGTGCCACCACTTTCGAAAATATTCATTTCTTTTGCAATGGTTTTAATTAGATTAGTTTCTTGCGGTATTTCATGATTGATAATTTTCATACTTTTGCAGCTCTTCTTGTAGCTTTAATTGACGACTACCTTGTTCTGATCAATATGGGTATCTACTGGGTTCTCTTCATTTCTTTGGCTACAAAGCATTGGGTTCAGCATCTAGATCATTGAAGTATTTTTTTTAATATTTGCATTGCTTGGTTTCAAAAATGGAGATTTTTTTTCACTTGGTAAATTTTCGCTGGTACAATGTGGATTCTGGAGATAGCTTAGCATACCAGATAGCTCGGTACACTGACGTTCTTTTATTCGGTCCAATATTGCGATTTTCATTGTATTCAGAAGAATATACCGTTTTTCTCCTAACAGCCTAAATACAAATCTTGATGAAGTATTAGCAGTGCATAAATTTGCAAGTCTGCGACTAAAGGCCGTCACAGACAATTTTACAGGGAGTAAAACTTCAATAATTTTCTGAATCGAATCAAACTCTGTTGCTTCTAATTGCTCTGAATATTGCAGGCCTATTAATGTATACTATTTTTCAAAATGGGAAACTATTCGAGCATTGTCAAGAGACTATTTCATCTTGTTTTACAATCCATTTAAAGGAGACAGTTAAATGCCTTGCTCGGATCCGACATAGTTTTAAAGATTGTTGGAGCTTTTTTAAAATATAAAACTACCTAACGAACTTTCTTTATGCATGCGCTGATGTCCTTCATCTGATCTAGCGTGTCTTGCAGGCGACCGGTTTCAACGTAGTTAGCTGATTCAGGACCATCCAAATTTTCGTGGTCGTCGTTCAGACTATCAGCTGCTTCATCAACTCTTTAATCTGAAATGGACCTCATATTATAGCGAACATCGCAAACTGCCAAGTGGATGCTATGCGCCAAACAAATATGTTGCTCTGTACCAACTAGTCTGCCTACTTTTCGCATTTCGTTTGACCCACCAGTTACGATGGTAACAATGTCTTTTCCTAGAGAAACATTAAACTCATATCTAGGTAGTTTCCAGCTGTCATTGATATTCTTACTCGCACCAAGCTCCGGTAAGAATTTACTAAGTAGATGTTTATATTTATATAGCGCCTATTTGCAGTCAAGGTCCATTCATCAAACATCAAACTGAACCGTTCACCTGAGATACTAGCCTGTTATATCTTATTTTTTATTATTTTCTTTACCCTGCTTGCATAGCCAACAACCTTTTTTTGATTGTTGTTAAGGATTTTGGTAAATCTGTGTATGCATTCGCTAGTATTAATTTCCTCAAATCATTCGATGTAACGAATGCACTAAATGCGAAAAAGTCCATACTTATTTATTTACAAACCCCTTTGTATTCTCTTGTTGTAACTCTATTCTTTACGCATTTTGATGTGAGCTAATTGTTTTCTCATAAATATGGATTCTATTTGCACTTTTCGAGTCTTGCTGTAACTTGATTGCCGATAATGCTTGACTCCCGGCCCCGAAATCCCAGACAATTTCTGATCCCGAAAATCCCGGGATTAGAAGTCATCAATCCCGGGATTTTCGGGACCAGAAATTGACCGGGATCCCGGGATCCCGGGATCCGGGATCCCGGGATTGGATTCGCTGGTCATGGAGTAAATTGAATTCGTGTTTTATATTAATGTCTACTATGTTAGCATATTATAAAACATTGTATATATTTTATTTTTCTTTATTTTCTTTGACTCAAATATGTTTAGGCTAAGGACTTTTAAATTTTTATTGCAACATATGAGAGAATTTCAGCCGAAGGCGTTCATTGTTAAAACTTTTAAATAATTACAAACGTAAGCAGTAACGCGCGTATAATTGCTCTGGAAACATACAAATATTGCTACTGCTAGCGATTTTACATGGTATGTGGACGTACAATTCAACTTGATACGAATTGCCGGATATTAGTTTTTGGAAAAAATTTGATATTCTATAATACGAACTGTTGTTAATAGAGAGGAAATACAGGGATACGTAGCGAAAACTGTTTTCAAGTCTTTACAAACATCGAAAACATGGTTAAAGTGGGAGGTTATATTCTTGATGAATTCGGAAATATAATTCGAGATGATTCGAGATCACCGCCATTTATACAGTACAAATGGTTGCACTCCAAATATCACCTATGTTCTTCAATGACACGTGCCTTGTCCTCGGCTAATGGTATGAAATTCATTAATCTCTTTTCTGAAGTTCGAAATAATATTCAAGAAGTGTCTAAGCAGTGGATGTCTTCCGTTCAGCATTAAGGTCTCGACTGGTGTATTGGCGATCGTTTTTGAAGAAATGCCTACCATCTCCGAAAGGGAAAGTTTGATATTCTAAAAAAAAACCCAAGACGTTTGCCGGAGAATGTAATAAAGGAATCCAAGTCAGTTTTGCAAAATTCAGTTCTAAAAAATGCAACATCTTTGATTGACTTTTTGGGATATATACGTAAGTGGAGATGTAAATATTCCTTGATAATTTGACAAGACCTGGCGTTAGGTCACTGACTGGGTCATATGATATTTGAGTCATACACCAATACAGCACTGATTGGAGCCCAAGATGATGTGTGGTGAGTTTTCGCGACCATGCAACCTTTTTAAATTCTACCTACTAACCAAATTTTACTTTCCAACCAAAGGAAAAGAAAACCAGAAAAAAAAATTCAGCTGGTCAGAAAAATGAAGCGAAAAAGGGAATTTGTTGGCTGGACGTGGGGCGGAAAGGTTATAAGCTGAACAAAAGTAAAAGAAAATTCATTTTTGCTTTATATCAAAGTTTCGAATAACTAAAGTGAAAGCTCATTTTTGGAAAAATTTAAAGTTTAAGTCGTTAAAACCATTAAAATTGAAGTTTTGAGGAGGTGATATGCAGATAATATACGAATATAATAAACGGAAGCAAGAAAAGCAGATTTGTGTGATTCCGAGACATCTTAGAAAGGAGTTGTTCACAAGAGAAATCCATTGAATTGACGAGAAAATTAAGATGGCTCATCTTTCTCTACCAGAAAAAAAAGCTGAAGCTAAGAATCAAGTCATAGTTTTTTTCGTTAATTTTCTTGTTGGGAAAACCCATTTGGAAAAAAATTCAAATTAATTGTAATGATTTCCATACTTTTATTTAAAATACATCCGACTTAGTTATACATCCTTTATAATATTAATTTTGCATGCATTTCAAATATCGGGAGTACCCATTAGAAGTCAATTTTTTCAGTGGTAACTAAGAGTTTTTCCGAATTGACGTCTTCATCTTTGCCTTCAGCTTTTATGACGTCAGATCAAGTCGATCCTGTCCGAATTCAGTTATCTACGTCTTGTCAGTGCTCTCCTGTATAACAGTTGATAAAGTCACGTTCTAATTTGAGCTTTCGTCGGCTTGATGGTGCTTTGAGGCAATGTTGCGAAGCAAAGCCATAGATTTCGGACACCTCGTCTTGGTCTGCTTCAAACTGTTAGAATAACTTAGCTACTCTGCTGACGTCGCAATCTGTCATAGCAAGCTGAAGATGAGAACGAAGACGTGAATTCGGAAACGCTTTAAAAAAACCAATTAATTTCATGATTAGCTGTGCAATTAATCTATAATGTACATCACCACCGAGGATATTTTGCCATCTTGCTAACAAGATTTCAGTTCTCTGTTTATAAATTGTGTTGGCTTTGATGAAAAATATGGTTCTAGGTTACCTCGCACATCATTGATGTTTCTAAAACTGTTATCCCTTAAGGAATGTTCCATGGACCGAAATAAATGAAATTTGGATAGCGCTATGTCAGAAAAATAGGAGGATGTAGTAATATAATCTTGCGACATGGAGTCCGGCATTATCATGTTGCAGTAATAATTCTTTTCTATTGACCAGAGCTGCTGACCAAGAATCCTGAAGAGTGTTTGCTAGCTCCTGGATACTCAGTTTGGGATCCGATTTTAAAGTGTCATTATCGATCACTACCGGATATGGGAAAATCATCATTGAAAACATTTTCAAACCAACTCTGGCAGCTATTAACTTTTTAACCGTGCTCACTAAAAATTTTTGTTGCTGTTATTGTTGCATTAAAGCCAGATCAAAAATAAACAGCATCCAATGACCTAAATATGCTTCTAAAATTTTCAAAATGTTTAAAATGTTTTTACTGGCATTAGCTGCATTTATTTTAAATTGCAATCACCCAATGTTGGTGATGCAATTTTGTATGTAATTATATATTTATTCACTTCCTTAAATCGTTTTTCATAGATTTGGTATAAACCATTTAGTACTTAGCAGCACGGATAGAAGTTGTCCATTTCCTGCTTGAGGTCAATTCATGAATTTTTTGAATTTTTCTTGATTATTATATTAATTTAGTCATTATCTTTATTGGGATGTTTGCAAAACGAATGATTTTTTCATTAATATTTAGACACCTTAAAATAAATAGAAGAATGACACCTTAAAATAAATATGCTGCACTAACGACTGAGCTTTGTTCGTTGCAACAATGCATTTACATTCTCAGCTTTTTAACCTGAAATCAAGCTAGGAAATCGGTAAATCGCAGCAGATATATCAGTCGAAATTTGCAAGTGGCTTATCTAATGCTCCTGTGAATATAACTGAACATTTAACCAAAACGCGAAAATAAAAATTACCTCGCTCGATCGCATTAAAAATTGTACATAAGTAAGAACCTTGAAATTTAACAATTAAAGATAGTCCCCCTGAAACTTAGAAAACAAAATACGTAAATAGTTGTATTCAACAATCAAAGCACCCAACCATGAAACTATGTGCTTTTACGATTCCGTAATATGAGATCATATCGTGTGATGATGAGCCGTGAATTGAACAAAATCTTAGGAACTGATTCATTCCGAAACGATTAAAAATTGTAGGTTGCTATCGCACTCGTATGCTAATATACAAGACATCTTTTTTTGGGGAAAAATGTAAAGATACGAAGCGGGAACACTACTTCTCTTCTCGGTCATCATGAATGAAATCAACTCGCATATGCCTTGAGCACTACAATTCTTGCAGGAAAGAGAAGCAGTTGCCAGTAGTGCTTTGTAGCGAGCGGATGGGTTGGATTCTTTCGTTAGAGATGACCGGTTGTATCTAGTCTAGATGTGTGTATCTTTCGCGAGCGTGTTATGAAATTATCTCGTCCTTCGAAAAGGTTGAATCGAAATCGGGATAGAATCTTGAAAGGGTCCTCACAGTGCTAGTTCGATGATTGCAGCTCGAATTCTAACTGAAATATCTACTAGTTCTAAGCTTCACTCAAATGTGCCTAATGTGTAGCTAAACGTATAAAATTTTAGTGAACCTGATATTTATCTATGTTACTTGCTTTATTTATATCTTTGTGCAGTGAATAAGCGAGAGTGTAGTTCAGTGTTGTTTTTTCCTAATTATTTGCTAGCATATGTTTTTTCAATTGATTGAAAGAGGAAGTGAGCTGAAAGCGAAACAAAATAACACAAAATGGAATACTTAAAGCGAATAATTGTGCTGTTGTTCATTATCGGAATAGCGTTTGCAGGTAAGGTGACAATAACGATTTTTAGATAATGGCGCTATAAAAATGCCTTTATAAAACATTCTTTCGTATATAGAACATAAGTTTGTAACTACTATCTCAAGTAGAATAAATAGTGCGATTAGATGATAAGATAAAAACGATAAGATAAAATGAACCCTCGACAGCTATGCCGATGGAGATGGGTTTAAAACTATTTTTTTTTTTATCAAGGTGGCTTAATTGCTGCGTTATTAAAACACTAGCTTTAGCTCCATCAGACACACATATTTCTGCGTAACTTTTAACAACGTGGAAAGAGTTGAAGCTATGCAGGGTGGTAATGAAAGTGTATTGAATAGCGTGCTCATTTGGTAATCACCATAAATAAAATGGGAGTGGAAGAAAAGTAGGTTGAATTCACAGCTTAAGTAAACAGGAGTTGAAAAGCAGACTATCTCTTAAGTCATAAACAATGTAAGGAGAGTATGAGCAATCAGGCGGATTATTTTCCATAGCAGCAATGTAAATTAAGTTAGATGTTTGCGAATATTTTATAGAAAATCAATGTGATTTCAAATCCGTGCACGAGCATCGCTTATCACTTAATTATGTTTTGACGTCATTATGAGGAGGCCTAATAATTGATGTCATTCGCGTTCCATTGTGTATCAAATCAGCGGTAAAAATATCTATTTACGTATTAAGAAATAACAAAAGCCGCATTTAAGTAGTACTGAATTGAATATTATCCAACAACTACCGAATAATCAAAATCACCTGACCGCATCAAAATATCTACCGACATCTAAGTATGTGAGAATTGTTAGAATAAACAGCATCAGTACTGTGAAAATTGCTTTGGTGATGATACACTACAAATTAGTCATTTGCATATTTCGAAGAAGAATGTAAATTGAGTGTAAGAAGAGAACGACAGGGTAGCATTAGAAATGTTTAATATTGAATAATTTTTCGAGATAACATATCACGACATGCGAAAGAACTGTGTGCGAAATGAATATGGATTTGATATTACACACTATTGTTTTGATAGTGACTGTGATGGGTGGTGCATTTAATGGGATCAAAGTATGAATGTGATTTCGAAAAATAATAATAATACTTGAGGCTATCAAAAAAGCTATTACTAAATAGCTTCTAGTCAGACGAAATAAAAGCTGAGTTGGAAAATATAATTTTACGCAGTAAAACTAATAACAATCAAACTACTTTCAAATATGATGATTAAAGTGTCAATCGATGAGACAGATATGCAGACTGAAGAACCGCTTATATCATCTAATTGTGTTTGTATCAACTATAATCAATGTTTTGAAAGGGACAATTCAAGATAACTACGAAACCAAGACGTTGGAAGTATATATAGACGCTGGAAGTATATATACGATATATACACTCAAAAAAATTTTGGTTTAATTTTACACTTATAATAGTAGGAAACTAGTTTCCTACTATTAAAGATGTAAATTTACAAAAGTGGTAAATATGTAATTTTTTTACAAGCAAATCGTGCAGTTTTACTCTAAAAAGACGTAAATTTAAGATACAAATGATACAATTTTACAGCTTTGGTGTAAATGAGAGTAGCGAAGTAGTAAATTTACACTCTTTTTGCTAAGGTTTACAAAATACTATTTATTATTCAGCCAATATGACGTAAAAGCAAAAAATGCACATCCAGTGTGTAAAAAAATTGTGATTCGTTATTTTAAACAGAAAAATGAATATATTTACTTTTGTCAAAGAGTTAATTTTAGACCCACTTCTTAGAGTGTATGATAAACGAAATTATTTATAAAAAACTAGTACGATCTCTAGTACGATCTCTAACCATGATTTTGTAGATTCCATGAATTGAGGGGAAAAAAAATTCGTAGTAAGCGCTATCGGGTAATTTGGGCTCAATTCTTAAATGTCCTAAATATGTTGTTTTAAGAATGTCGAAAACCTGTAACCGTGCTCCTGCAAGAAGTGTAATGGTTCGCAGTGGAACGGCTTTAACTTTTTTTGGCGATCCCGCTACAACCTATAACTCTTTTTCTTCATCACAAATTTTGAGCATATCTCTCGCATGGAAGGATCAGCTTACTTGAATCCAAGGGCTACTTTGGCACAGTTTCAAAATGACACCGATAAGTTTAATCGTTGATTATCAGCACGGCAAGATTAAATTAATTAAGTAAACTAAAAAAAAGAAGGAAGAGAAGAAGTGGTTGGGCCAAATTTTTCTTTTCATCCGCAAACTATTTTTCTGCATTTTCATCGTCTGAATGAACATATTTGTTAAGACTTCCACACATCGCAATATCAAATTCGCCATCTTATTGAAATACACTTGGATTTTAAAGTCCTTCATCGTGGTAACTAACTTACTCGAAGTACACTAGTACAAGCACAGTTGGTCCATGTTGCCATCGAAGTATACTTGTATCGTGTCAATGCACCTTAAATCTGGGAAAGCCACGTCAGGACTCTATGGTCACTAGGGCAGCGTTAGCATGTTAAATCTTGCCAAATCACTGGCTAGGACAGTGTTTCCATGGTGACTTTCCCAATAGATGATGATGTCTGGCCTAGTGAAAATTTCACTTTCACGTAAAACTTACAATTGGTAAGAGTCCCGGGAGGTCCTGATGTCAAAAACAAAATGAACATGAACTTAATCTCTAATTTTTACATTCGACCCTTCTTAGGCCGACTCTTCTATTCGGATCAATCAGGAGAATCCAAGAATAGTCATTTGTCCAAATATTAATTATCACTGTCACACATTTTCAAAAGATTTCTGCTCAGTTAGGTTTTTGGTTGTGGGTCAAAATTTTATGGCACACGCTTCTCATGTGCAAATTGTTGGACACTATCCTGTGAACAGAAGGTATTGGAATATTTAATATTTCAGGCACTGAACGAGCACTAATTGTAGGCACAATATGTTTCCAAATTTCCTTGGCACAAGTCCCTTGCTTTATATATTTTTTTGGGAAGATTACCGGGCGTCTATTGTGGGCTTTGACATTGCTCTCTTCACGGTCTTTTATAAATATCTTGTGTAACCTGTTGACATGACTTTGTAATAAGTAGTCAGCATCAAAAGCCTGTTAAGCCGTGGTAACAGTTTTGGCTTTGGACTGACTGAGTTTCACCTAAAATTTTATGGCATATCTTAACGATGCATCGCGATTTGAATAGGAAAAGAAATATAAGCTTACGAAATCCCCTGTCTGTGCCATCAAAGAGCTTTAAGACAATTGAAAAAACACTCACGTAATAACTGACGTTCTTCTGCACCGATCCTGGGCAGGAGGAATGCGCTGTGATGTACATGCTGTGATTTGATGCCGACCTCATCACTGGGTCCACCGATGTTTGCCATTAGCCTGCCAAGTGAAGCGATGACTCCTAGAGCACTATCTCAAGCCATTGGTTAATATCCCAATATTCAGATTTGTCTCCAGAGTCATTCTCAGATATCTGACTGATTTACTGGTCTGGACCTTGATAGAGTCAACTGTCATAGACATGACAATTGGTGCCATTCGTTTCGTTAGTATGACGACCTCTGTCTTTGACATCGCCAACTGGAGGCCATCCACTGTTACATCCGTGCTCATGACTTGGTTAAATCTGAGTTGGGTGAAATCGGTAGATCTGGCAGTAACTACCGCTGCAATGTCATCAGCTTAACCTACCAAAAATACATCCGTTGGCATTTCCAGGCGCAGTAGATCATCGTTAATGATATTCCACGGGTCAGGTCTTATGTTCGACGTGACTGTCCTCCTTCTAAATCCCCCCTCACTGTCGTGCAGCAGTCATCGGCCCCTGGGGCAGTTTCACATCATGGCCAGCAAGTAACCAGAAATACGGATTTCCTACTCACCGGTCCCAAGGATGCCTGCCTACCTTGCCGATTTGAAAACGACCAGTCTGGTGTTGTGACATGGCTGCTTTTCTCTTGATACAGGTCCAACAACCTTTGAGATGGCATCGATTGTCGAATACCCTTTCTGGAATCTTTCTGGAATTATCAGAAAGATCGCTAGCCGATCTGACTGGTGTCAGACAACGCGGCTTAAGCAACCCTCTAAGATTCTTTCCCGCAGTGTCCGTCATGCACAGTGGGTGAAAGTCCTAAGTTGCCTTTATACCTTATCTACGAGTACCCGTCGATTCACTTTTCACCGTATTGGATAGACTTTTGCGGCTAAACATGAATTGTATAAATAAACACAATAATCGACGCGGTTGATTCTTTACTACAACTTTAAATGCCTCAATCGGCACTGCTCTGTTTAGCTCCTCGTGTGGAAAAGGGGGAACAACCGCCTGGTTAACGATGATCGGAACGTCTATTTTTGGTGGATGTGATGTGAACAGCGAACGACCAATACGTTTCCTGGAAGTCGCATCCGTGAGAGTGTCTACAGGTGGCCTTATATGCACTGATTCTGTGCAGAGCAGTCTGCTGTCCGACGTATTCACACTTCCAGCAGCTTGCTCTCTGGTCCAGGCCCTTGCAGCTACGCCTTGTTTGTCTGTACCCGAGGCACCAGAAGCAGCGTGTGACCTCTGGTGGATATTACTTCCTCGCTGGCTGTGAGAAATCAAGGTCCAGAAGCTTGATCTTGACTATAGGAGCCGCGAGATTAATGTCCCCCTGGCCATCTAGGGGGCGATTTCTAGATGGACCCCGTCATAGTGGCGTCCCAGTTTCGTCAGGGAAAATATTTCGGCGCATTGTCTTACTCCTTGTCGAGTTGGTGTTGATGTTATTTATGCCATTAAAATATTTTCGTATCTTCTCCAATTTGCTTCATAGCAGTATAATAGTATTTCGGCTGCTCCCTGTTTTCGTTCATCTGATTGGCCAAAAGAGGAATCATATTTGTGCCTCCAATTTATTTTCACTGACTTAAGTTTTGAAGAAAACCATAAACTATTCCAAGGCTAGTTACGTTCAAAGCTATGATAATACTGTATAATATACTGCAAAATTTAAGTGCTAATTATTGCATACCGTTGAAAATGAATAACATATCATGGCATGCTGACAGCTGACTTTTTCACATTTTTTCGCCTCAACACTTTGCAATTACCAAAACACAATTAAAACGACAACACTGCATCCACCTTGCCGCGTAAAATTTCGTCAAGTAGACATTTTTCGCTCATAATCATGCATCATGCGTGTCTGCTTAAAATATTAGCAAACATTTTAGCACTATTCAGTAAGATTCTCCATATCAGCCGAAAACAACCTAACGAAGTGATCGAGAAGGAATGATTATGAGCATTCGACACGGACAATATATTTCTTCAGGGTCAGGAAAGGCTATGACGAAATCAATTAATCTAAACGAATTCTCAATGAGTTTGGCTCATTTGTTAGTTTTGTTTGCTTCTAATACGCCAGCACCACCTATCTGATTAAAATTCTAACGCGAAACGTAAATTTTCGTAGCGTCGAAAGAATGAATGAATATGTTTAGTTACTGTGTATTCGAAATTCGCAGAAAAATATCTTTTACAGTAACCTGATCCTCCAGGCATTTTCTATTCGTTCTATTATTGTTCATATATTACGTTTCTATTCAAGCGCGTTTCGGTTTTCGTAAAAGGCATTTCAGTTTGCCGGAATGGATTGTGGACCGTTCTATGCATGGAGTGGTAGTACTTCCTTGACCGGACTCATCAGCCAGGTAAGTGAAAATGGCTAAATATCTACCATTTATTGGACACCGAGCATCAAGAGCTGGTATGTGTTCTGTGAGTTCGCAATATATAATAGACAGGTGAGATTTCAAAGTAAACCTGGTTCATTGTTGTGGATATATACGAAGCGTGCTGGTTTTCAGTTTGAGAAATGATTGAACAAAGAATCCCGGGATTGAATTTTAAGGAACCATAAGGATTTTCCGGTAAAGATTATGAAGGCAAACCGGTTAGTGAATGGTCGGATTCAAATATGAATACATGTAAGTCGGCATTATAGAGCACTATTCATTTTACGGTTGAAAGTATGCGAAATGAGAAAGTTGGATAAGGATAGGATTTCGCTTGGAAGTGGCTTACCTCATGTCTAGATATTTGCGGTTATAAAAATATTTAGAAATAGAATATGCACAGATAGCTGTGGAGTTGCAAGCATGCTTAAGTGTTTTACATGCGATTCTTCCAGTATGCTGTGTTGGAATTTTAAAGCTTGAGACATGATCTCTAAAAACCTCGAATAATCTTGCATGCTTTTTTTTGCGATACGTTTGAAATTCGACAATATTCTTT
This sequence comes from Nemotelus nigrinus, assembly GCA_947369275.1. Classification (NCBI taxonomy): domain Eukaryota; kingdom Metazoa; phylum Arthropoda; class Insecta; order Diptera; family Stratiomyidae; genus Nemotelus; species Nemotelus nigrinus. The sequence continues at coordinate 162,969,190 of OX376373.1, forward strand.
CAACAAATCAAACATCCAATTGATACCTAATTTATTTGATTTCCAAATAACTACAAGCTGCGATTTTGTTCCGCAAACGAACTGATCAAAGAATTCGCAATTATTCAGTGTTGTTTCTCATCAAGGTCAAATCATTTGTCTGCATTTGTAGAGGCTGCTTTGAAATAAGAATGAAACATGCACATGACCGCTGCTCGCTATTCGCAGTGCAAAGAAACGAAAAATGAATCAGTTCCCAATATCATGCTGAATGTTTTAGTAAAACTCATCAAATCGCTTCCTATAGTATGTGGTGAGCAAGTGGTATGGCATTAGAAAAAAAAATATCAATTTAATTGAACCATCGTATGTTTGGTTGGTGTAAATGTAAATTCTAGCGCATAGATTAAATTAGATTGAAAATTGTTTGTTAAATTGATGAATTATCTTCAAGTCCAGATTGATACAGTTGTGTGCAGTTGCTATCTACGAACAAACTAAATTGAGATTTAAGCGTTATTTAGAACTTTTGCTGTAAATAAATTTCTGTCCAAACTCAGTTTCTACTACAAAACGTCTCTTGTTCTTGAAACTCCATCTCTTAAGCAGTTTGATCAAGGTGGATCTAACAAATCTTGTTCTGGCTTGTTTCCTATGTGAGTTTGTACAATGTATGGGTTCGGTAGAAATGCAAAAGATTCTTCAGAATATATTCAGAAACATTGTGGAAAAGTTGAGGATACTCTCAGATATTCTATGTTTCATATTTTTATTTTGAATCATTTTCAATTTTTTTTGAAGAGCTAATATTTGATTTTATTGAATCATTTGATGTAATATTCACATCATTATGAATTTTTAATTTTTTTTTTTTTGCAAACAACAAAATTCTAGTACAAAGACGGATTTTCCAGAAACACTGATTTTCGAAGGAAAGTGAAGGATTTGTGTAGATTTTGAAAACATGTTTTACCAAATATCTCCGTATTACAACCACAATGTATAAAAAGTTATGTACTACTTGAATCCAATGACTACTCTATCGGAAGTCATATGATTGAAAGATTTCCAGTTACAAAAGTTTCAAAATTTAAGGGAGTAAAACACTTGTTTCTTATGTTCATTATAGGACGCTTATAACATTAAAATTTCTTTCATCTCTTAGCATAAAAATGATGAAAAATGTTCAGTACTAGCAAAGCTCTCTTAGCACTGCAACCTAAAGTGTATAACAGTGGTCCACGTCAACACAACCTGTAAACTTCGTTTTCATCCAATAATTATATCGGAAGATACACGGATAGAAAGGTATTTGGAGTTGCTATTCGAATAATTTTAAAAAAAATGTCACTTATTCTCATTTTAGATGTTTATCATATGTTAGAATCTGTTAGAACAAAAACACCAAAAATATCTGGTGCTGGCGACTCTTTGCTAAAATCACAGCCAAAAGTATACCAAATTTACTTCTCCCTGAGGTCAACCTACACAGCAAATTTCGTTTTGACCCAATGGCTGCGTTAGATAATCCAGTGTTAGAGATTTTGGGGGCCTGTGGAAGTTGAAATTTTCCGAAACTGAGACGTTTGGTGCTAAGCGTCATTATAAGATCGTTATTATTATCTACTAGATCATTAGTAGGCGTGTTTTTTTTGCTCTGATGCAGAGCAGAGTACAACTATGCCACAAAAACAACGATCTAGCAGTGCATTCGCTAAGACTGACATAGGTTGCTGTATTTACTGTGGTAGCACGCAACAGCTGAAAATAAAAGGAGAAAATAACGAATATACACTATCACAATCGATAGAAAAAGGAAAAAGAACTAACAGAAAATTACTTCTTTTAACTTTCTACAATCATGAGAGCTTTTTCTAATTTCGTAACCACCAAAACATTCAACATAACCATGAAAAACGCAAAGCCACCTCAGAGCGAAAAAGACAACTTCTCATGAGTTTTTCTTTTTTCTATCAGCACGTTCTACACTTCAGCACGTGAACTACAAATGAGGAATAGAATTCCTGTACTAGCGAATTCATTGGCGCAGGAGTGTTGTTGTTTTCATTGCATATACTCTACTCTCTGCTGGATAGAGGAGCAAAAAAACACGCCTATTATCTGCAAGATAGCTATCATTTGAAATTCTAATAGTAGGAGCTTTTTGTAAACAATGAAGCTGGCAGCCAAAACATTTTTAAATTTGTCAGCCAAAATTCTACCAAAGTTAACTGACAATAGCAGCGTTTTTCATCCAGAGTGTATTAGGTATCCTGCATGCATAAAAAAACGATCAGGAGTAGCATGCGAGTTTCTTTCAATCCTACTTGGTTGGCAGCAGTTGTAAGTTCAAAGACACTTGTAAGTTCAAAATTCAAAATTCAAATTTCGAAATAACTAGAAAGCTAGAATTAGGGTAATTTCTTTTTAAAACGTAATCGGAGAATATTCCAACTCATAAGATGAGAAATCTGTTGACATCATTGATTTTTTAATCAAATTCATTTGTTTTAAAGATTTCTCGCTGCTAGATTGACAGGGAAATTTCGGGGAATTTATCACTGCAGTCAACTGTTTCAGCTGACATGACTTATCGAAATACGTTCCACAGAGTGCACGAGTACGAACTCCACTGAATTCACAAGTGTTAGTAGTCTGGATGTTGTTGCTGTTTCGCGTGCAAACCGCTATCCTGCACTACTCCATATGCATGAAAAACGAACCTAATAAAGTCCATTTGTTGCATGTGTATATAAAATCGGATGGCTAAATCAGAAGTTATAGGGCAAAAAGCATTAATTATTTTGGGGAATTTCAATGTTACAATTTTGCTTACATTTTCAAATTACTTCTATCAGATGTGGTACAACTAAAGATCAATAAATTCTGCAAATTTCATTTGGATCTAACTACCGAATCGTCAACTCTAATATAATATTGAAGTATAATACTTATATATAAGATTTTTTATAAAATTCCAATTCGAATGTGCAGTCACAGCATTAAATTTACCAAAAATTTGCATTTTTCATAAAAAGAAAAAAAATTTCAGGAAAGTCGTTGGTTTGAAGGTTTTCTCTTAAGGCACCCGTCGTAGCTACAAGGCTATTCATTACAAATCAAAAAAAGCTTATTTTCTTCGCCCATCTTTCTGTGAATTTTGTGATGATGTAATGACTCTGTGAAAAATTACCACAATAAGAAATTTTACGAATTTTCTTTGCCTAGTTTTAGGTAGTTACTGCCCACTTAGGGCTAAAAATTTCTTTAAAAGATAGAATTGTAGGTAGATAAGTAGATCGATATTTATAAATAGATATTTAAGATAGAAACATTATTAAATTTCATTTCTGATACTTGTTTTTTCCCAAACATTTTGCTTCCATAGAAATACAGGTGCCTCTAAAAATTCACTGAAACACCCGCTGTCGCCAAACGGTTAAATATATTTTTCTGTTACTCAAATCGCCTCACAATTCATATACACCATCAACTCCTGACAATCTGACAATCTCAGTTTGATTGTTTTTCCAAGTTTTGCTCCGGGTTGCGTCATCTAGTCAAACAGAAATTATCAGATTGTCAGTAGTTGTTGGTGTATATGAATTGTGAAGCGTTTTGTCCATTGTCCAACGTCATTAAATTGAGGAATGCCATCACTGAGTACGACAGATACTTCCTAATGAAAGTTTCGAATTTCTACAAACAAAAATATGAAAATATAGAATATTCATTACGAATTTATGTACGATCGCATATATCCTGCCACATTCGTGTGATATAACATAAACTGCAATTAGACAAATCTGCGCAATTAAACTGCACTAATACCATCTTGGGAATTAATAATTTCCTCACGTCATTCACGTACTTTACAAGAACTTGTTTCGAACGTGGTTGACTATAAGTACGTGAACTTCTTCCCCATGGTACCATAACAGTAGGTAGAGGTACTCACATTAACTGTGGTAAGTTACAGTATAATCGATTGTAATGTTTCAGCTTAAGCGCATAGATGTTAATAGATGGAAAATACTTAAGACAAACAAAAGAAATCTGCATAAATTCAAATAGAATCGACTAGATTACGAGACTTGTTATTAATTTCTGTCGCATATCGAACAAAGGGTTAAATATGTGTGCATGTTGAATGGAATACATAGGAAAGAAAGCTACGAAAGGGCATACTGGCATTATCACAGAGATATACATAGCTTGATATGTGTATAGCACATCTACCTGAGTGGAGAGAAACGACATCGTCCGTGAAGAAGTGCAGAAATGTTGTTCGACAACATTAAGGAATGAGCCCAATCAGCCTCATGATCGATTAACGAAGCAAAGATCACGGACTTGATCAGAAATAAATGTGTGAGACCTTTTGGGGACAAAGCTGTGTAACGGTACTTAGAGGGCGACCTACACACGCTCAATAGCTTGGTATGAATGGAGAAGTGAAAAATGTAAAAAAAAAAATCAGGTGATCAGAGTTTTAATTTCTAAAATCTATCAGTCGGTCGTCTGCTCTCATCTCATAGCCGGTAATATTGTACATGCATAATCAATATCAGATTTGTAAGAAAAAATGTAAAAGATGAGTTGCTAAGGAACATTGAAAGTCACATTGGAGTTAATGGTGGCTGATTTTCATATTCAGTAAATAAAAACATATTGTAAATCGTAGGTATTGTAAAGGTTGGGCCAACTTGGATTGAGTAAAATGTACTTAGCTTTGGCAATTTGAATCTTTCTGTATAATTTTAATCTTTCTGTATAATTGTAATAATATTAAATTCTTATTTGCGTAGGAAAAATAATATGTAAACAGTCTGAATGGAACGGAAAATAGAAAATTAAATGACTGAAAAAGAGGCCAGATTAGATTCGGAGCTTCGATATCTGTTAAGAAATGGAAATATGTCTAGTTTAAAAAGTTAGAAATTGTCGTACCATCACTTTAGTTAGGCCTCCAAGTATTTGGTGATAAGTAATGATTTTTTAAAGCATTCTTAACTATGGCACGCAACGTTTTTTGCTCAAAAATTTTTTTTTTCTCCTTCTCAAATATCTTGTTTAAGCTCCTGAACCGTTTGTGGGGTGTATGCATAAACCTGTAGCCTCATAAAAAAAAATCAAGTGCCGTTAAGTATTCAATAAGGAGCAGTCCAACGAATGCTTTTACCGAAATAACTCCGTCACCGAAGAGTTCTCGATGAATATAGATCGCGATTTTTTTCTGTAACTCCATCCTCCTGGAAGCGTCAAGTTTATTTAGAGTTGCTTGACGTTAAACAATCTTAAAAATTATTATCCTGGACATGCGATTTTCCGTCTATACAACCTTTACTTGCATCTGAGCAGCATGGTTACGTCAAGGGCCGCTGTACTACGACCAATCTTACGGTATTCACTAATTTTGTCGCTTCTGCCTTCGATTATCAACGTCAAGTTGATGTAATCTATACGGACTTTTGGAAGTCTTTTGATTCTGTGAACCGTAGCCTGCTCAATAAACTTAAAAGATTTGGTATTTTTGGTCCACTCTCCTGGTTTTCCTCCTATCAACATATTCGTCCTTGCAGAGTCACTTTAAATGGATCCATTTCCTGTCCTATATTTCCCACATCCGGAGTTCCTCAAGGTTCTATCCTTGGTTCTTTACTTTTTATTTTGTTTATCAATGATGTTCCTTCTGCCATCAACTCCTCTTGTCTTTTATATCCGGATGACTTAAAATTATATAGGGCAATCAAGTCTGCGGACGATTATCACGAATTGCAAGCTGATTTGATTGCTCTCAATCACTGGTGCCTAAACAACCTCTTACCACTGAACATTTTGAAGTGTCAGCAGATGTCATTCTCTTATAAAAATGCTCCTCATGTGATCTCTTATTTTTTGTCTGGTGTTTCCTTATCAGTTGTCCAGCATTTTAAAGACCTTGGCGTAGTATATGATTCCAAATTGAAATTTGATATTCATGTGATGAATATTACGGCGAGTGCTTCTAGGATTGCTGGCTTTATCTTGCGTTCTTCGTACATGTTTACCAACATTTCCACCTGTATTCATTTATTTGTCTCCTTAGTACGCAGTATGCTGGAGTACGCGTACGAAATCTGGTCTCTTCGCTTTCAGCATTTATCTGACGCCATTGAATCTGCTCAGCGTAGGTTCACTCGTTCGTTGTTTTTTTTTTAAATCAACATCCCCTATTGTCCTTACTCCTCTCGTCTTTCCATTCTTTATATGTCCTCGTTAAAATCGCGTAGATTGTTCGTCGATGATTGTTTTCTTTTCAAACTTTGTCAAGGCTTTTTTGGTCAGATCTTGGTTCCCAGATAACCAAACTTGAATGTAGTCGTCCTAGTCGAACTTCAGAGGCCTTTTCTGTTCCGTTTGCTCGTACGGAAGTCTATTTTCATTTGCCTTTGTTGCGTCTTCCTAGAATGCACAATGCTCTTAAGCCTGGTCCTCCCCCACAATCTTTTTCAGAATTCAAGAAGGTATTGAAAATATTATCCTGAATTCCAATTTAACCTTAGTTTTAATTCTTCAATTTTCTTATATTTTGTTATTATTTTTAAATCACTTAGTTCTTTCTTATATTGTTTTAATATTATGTTTCATTTTCATTCTTGACGCTCTGATTGGAGTATATCTGTAGCGCAATGGATAATAAATAAATAAATAAATGATTTTTGAACGTTAACCGTCATCTTCGCAGGAATATCAAACAATAACTCTATCAGCCATACATGTTGACCGAACTAAGGCAAATCCAAGCAAGTGCCAACATGTGTATGTATATACATTCACATGGCTTGGTAATCATTTTTGAGTCAACTGGATTTTGAAGCTTTAAAATCCACCTCGACGAAGCACTGGAAATGTCCAATTGAGTAGCACTTCGACGAGAAGTCACAATTAGATCATCGCTGACACTCTGTTGAACAGACTCCACAGCTCCTTCACCGCACAAATTTGCGCATGGCTGATCAAATAATGCACCCTCTCCCCTTCTAGACTGAAGCCATTGAGTTTCTCATCATGTTATCACTGAAAGCTGCTACAATATTAAAATGATTATAGTATTTATTTTCTTTGCATTGTAACTACATATATATGGTTGGCAAGCATAATAAAATTTAAACTGTGTATATACATATGTGGCTATTTTAAATCTTTATAATATGCAAAAGAACAAATCAAAAATAAAATTATTAAGAACGGAAAATTTACAAACTTTAAAAAACAATCAGTCGAAGAAGAACAAAACAAGTTTTCACAAGAATAAAACAAGTTTTGTTTTCCCAGTATTTACTGTACACCGTGCATCGAGCACCAACTGTCAACTGAGTTCGATGCACTTTATTTATTTCTACATCTATATTCAGACCCTTATTTACTGCTAGTGTGGTTACCCTATCAATATGAGCTTGCGTGAACGGTCGTTCTTTTTGCAGTTCCTTGAGCAGGGAGTCGATTAGAATACTCCACAGGAGCGACGATAGGATACCTCTTTGTGGACATTCATTTGTCACCTTTGAACAGTAACTAGAAGATTTTCCGCGTCATGAGCTGTCTCAGCTTCACATGCATTCCTAAAGGACGTGCAATCAAAGGTCTCTTCAATGGAAACTACACCGCCTTAAAAAAAAACGCACTCTCAACGCGGAAACCGGAGAATCAAGCATGATTTTCTCCAGCTATTTCAGCAAAAACAGCATAAACGATGTTAGGCTGATAGGCGAAAAGTTTGTTCGATCTGAATAATCATATCCTTTTGGCTTTGGTATAAAGATAGCCTGTCACCAAGACATGCTACAAAGATTTCCTTCAGGTGCGCTTCTAGGTCGTCAGTTTTCTGCCTTGGCATATACGGATTGATGTCATCCAGGCCCGGTGATTTAAATTGCTCAAAAGACACGGTTGCATCCCTGACTTTCTCACTAGTGACCGTAGATCTAGCTGCTTACCAGTATTTGATACTGACGCAAGTAGCATTAGGTTTGGTCGTAGGCACATAAGCCTTCTGTGTTTCAGTTACCGGGGAGCTTGGAAGTCAGTAGGGTCTCTTTTTTGGACTTGTTAAACTCACCGTCTGGACAATTGAAAGAGTTCAGCTACGCTGGTTGGTCTTTTTGCAGGACAGCCCGAATTCTCTCACACACAGAACAATTTGAAAGATTCATTTTGGAGGTTCATACCAAAATTTTATACGACAAGTAGTAAGGAGTTACTATAAGTGAAGTTAAAGACAAAATTTAATAAAAGAGTCGTAGAATTGATGCCTGTTAGCCAAGCAGTCAATTCTTTTTTCTGAAAGATTCAGAAAATTCCACAGCGAAATTCATATTATTGTTTTATATAATTATTACAAATTATAATTTCTGCCAAATTATTGTTTTCTTCTTCCAAATTTGGATCTTTTCAACCTACGTTTTATCTTACAATCTACGTTGCTAGTGTGCGACCTTTTCCGGCAACACAGGGGCTTATTCTTTATCTGAAGACCGTAGTATAGTGCGAGCAAACATGGAATTATGCAAAGTGGAGAATTAGAGTTAACGCTTCGAAAACGCTGGTACTCTTATTTTCAAGAAAGAGAAAACTAACCTCATCCTGCAATGTCATATTCAACTCAATGACAAAAATATATCTTGGACAGATATCATAAAGTAGTTAGGACATGCTGAACACTATTATTCCGATCACATGTTCAGGAGGTAGAAATCAAAATGTCTTATTGTAAATCGAAAGCCTGAACTAAGCATCAAAAATAAGCTGCACATTTTTTGAATAGCTATTCAGCCTATCCTTACCTACGGTGCACCAGTGTGCGGAAATTTTGCTGCTGGATGAATACAAATATTAGCCACAATTTACTCCAAAACAAGTGTTTGAAATTGATACTCGATATGTAATATTATGTTGCAATAAGTAGGCTCCATTCAATGCCAAAAATCCTTAATATGTGGGAAATATGTGTGCTCAGAATAGGAACTTTTATTAAAAATGGCCATGTAGCTAGCAATTTAGTAAAACTGAATAAAAACTACCTGCCAAAATAATTTTCGACCTTAAACCGAAGATAAGATCGTAGTTTTCAGTAAATCTAAGCCAACAGTTGATGATGTAGCTAATCTCTGACGAATTCCTTAATTAGAATATAATATAGTTGATAAAAACAATTTGTTAGTTCTAAATTTGTAATACATGCAACTGTAAATCAGCACAAAAAAAAAGAAAATAAATGATTTAAATATCCAGCAATGAATCAGAAATGTTTTTCAACTAGAGATTGTCTACACATTTTTCTTTTCAGTTGTGATTCTACTGTGGCAACAGCCAGTTGCTTCATACCATTTAGAATAACTTGCATAAAAACTTTTCAACAAAAGTCATGATTGTGTCACGAAATCGATAATTAGTCCTTCACACAACAAAACGCTCGAATTAATAAATATGCATTCCTTGAAAATCTGTCGCATCATTGTATATTTGAGAAATATTGAACGATTCTGAAAATAAGCACGACATTGCCTTCTGTAATACAAATTAGTTCCTTGCGTCACGATCGTAAATATTTCTAGTCAAAACAAAAACAAACCAGAGAAGGGATGAAACTCGAATCCTCAAGACACTTGACTTGTCCCGGAATGTTTTGCTTTTGGTTTTGTCTGGACACATTCCTGTGATTTGTTGACATTCTGTGTCGCCCTGGATACAATGTATCAGGCAATGAGTTATGATTCGTATGATCGCTATGCCACAACGATGCTCCTGCGTGATTCTGCCAGGATGAATGGTTGACGGCTGGATACTCGGGGATCAACAGAGCAATTATTCTGGCTCAAGTTAAACCCAGTGGAGTGATTAATCCATCCATTTTAGAAGTGATTTTGACGTGGATCATGACCTTTGCTCAGGTTGAAATTCTATATGGAAAATAGCTTTGAGAAGTGAAGTTCTCCAGATAATAATTGATGCCTGCTGTAGTTCAAAGAGTTGAGGGTGTTGACCAGCACCAGACAGCGACTCCACTGAATGAAATGAATCGATATAGTCGCATAATCATTTACATAGTCTCTGGGCTCGTACGCATGCATTTCTTCGTTTCGTTCGCTTAGCATCGAGAACGACTTATTCTAACGTGGAAGAATGCATCTTCCAGGTCTTTATCGGCAATCTGTGGTGCAACCTGGCCTCACTCTAAACGGTTTCGTCTTCTTTTCGTTTTTATTGGGTCTTTGTATGCCGGTTCTTGCATGGGCATGGGAATAAGATGGAAGATGGAGGCAACAAGATGAGTTTCCATTTTCACGTTTCCATGGTCTACATTGGATCGGTTGGCTTGATATGTGCGCGTAGTGTATGTTTGTTGTGCGGGTTCGATTTTTGCTTTTGATGAAGATTTTGAGGTTTTGTTTTATCATTGAGGCTATTATGAATCCGCCACAGGGGTATGGTGCACTCAAGACAGAAAAAGCGAAGAACCGGTCGTCTTTCGACAACAGAAACAGATGACTCCATGAATGCACCACATCCGCAAGTCACTTATTCAGAGTGCGCAGAGTTCAAAGGGTTCTTGGGCTGGAATGATTTGTCGGGTGTATGGTAGACATACGATGAGTTATTTGAAATATCATTTGTTTAATTGAAGACAGACAGCTATGATATTGTTTGCATTTTTCATAATAATCATTCGTTGCCATTCATTTGGCATGGTTTTATGAATATTAGTTTTCTGAATATGTGTACAAGTAAGTCTTCATATAAAATTTTCATGCCCATAAACTTGTACAACGAAAAGTCAATGAAGATAACAAGAGTGAATACATCCATTCTACCGTGACTGTAACATAATATGGATGCAGGATGTAGTCTGGATGATAAGGTGCAGATGTAACTCTGTGAGAGTACAATACAATGCCGGTGTTGAACTAATGACTTTCCAAGTTTATGTGAAGTTTTTATGGATCCATGTCTGATATGTTCTGCTTTGAGAAATTATAAACTAACGTGTAAAAGTAATGGAACAGCTTATTGGGTTTTACAAGAATGCATTTAATTGATCTTTGCTTTTATTTTTTTGGGGAATATTCTCGTTATGAAAATTCAGTCTTTCGATAGTATTTTCAGAAAATATATTTCAGTGACAAGTATTTAGTGCTTCGGATTGGGTAACATAGCTCGTTAACCGATCTTTCTGTCTTAAGGGTATCAGCTTCCGACGCTGTTTTGCGTCCCATGGCCAGCCAATTTTTTGTATCTGAAAAGTTTTTATGGATCTCATTACGCGCTCAATACCTTGCTACCCTATATAGATTGTGTTAGATTTGGGCTATCTGGGTTTCTTATTGAAAAGCTAGCTTTGTTTTAAGGCGTAATTCGACTTTTTGTGAATTGGAGTCTATACCGTCCAAATTGGTAAATCTGTATACAATTCTTGAAAGGGATCTTTGCCCATATATGAGCTCGTTAGACTCAGCTCACCGAAATGTCGTTGGTGATTTTTTTGTTTTGACAATTTCCAGCATACCACTTTTTGAAAATGTTGTCGGACTAAAATATTTGAAATAATAAACAAATTGATATAGTACTGCGACTTGGTCCAAAACCACAACAAGCACCCGAAAACCGATCTTTGAAAACGATATTTTTCGAATTTATTGATCGCTTTGATATCTAGCAATGAAAATGAAAAATCTTCAATCTTTTTCGAGATTTCTTTTACATCTGATTCACAGAAAAAAAAGATTCATAGATCAAATGAGTGTCCCAAAACGTTCTTCTTCAATTGTAATAACATTAAACATCAGCTGTCTGATACCAGGTAGGTATGTATGTTGAAGTGAAATGATTGGCATTAATTGGTTTTTGTGAAGTGTAAGTTTGGGTGGATATTTGAGATTTTCAAAGGATCGTGAGTAAAAACGCATAAAATTTGATTTATATGCCATACGCTAAAGATCAGATAGGTGCATATGAGCATATGTTAGTGTGTATGCAGGTATTTATCTGTTAAGATATAAAAAAATTGAAAGGGTTTTTTCTTGTCGAGCCACCCATGTTTTCTATGACTCAGAATTTGATATGTTACAAATCATTTATTTGTGATATTCTGAAAATGAAGGGAATATAGGAAAGTAATTTGTGTGGCATACTGATTTTAGATATTAGTAATTTGATGTGAAAATAAAACGAGAGCTCACACCTACCGCGCATGAGAACTGGATTATTGAATTTTCAATAACAGTACGATGCATAAACTTTTGAATTGATCTAAAAATTTGATTTGATCTGAATATTTGTTTTACTTCTTATTTGCATCATTCGCTAATTCGTTTTGTATGAAATCATTTCTCTAAACAAACGAATTTTTCCTTATGTTGAAATATACAAACTTTGTGTTTGTTGATGTAGGTACTATAGATCTGGCGTTTTTTATGTATGTTAGTTGAAACCAGCATGTTCTTTGCACTTTAGAAAATTATTGAGCTTAGGAACGCTCGTTCGCTACCTGCTGCAACACTAGCTAACCTCCAAAAACTGCCGACAAAACACCTCGATAATTCTATAGTTCCTATTTATTTATGACGCAAGTTTCTCGCATTCCTAACTATCGAAGCATGAAATCGCCACATTTACAGCGGACAGTTTAAGATTTGCACGTGTTTGTCGTAAATATACACCTCATTAAAACTGAAAAAGAGAATGCATAAAAATGCATATGCATTTATGTACGACTCGGACTTGCATGTTGCATACTCGTATTACAAATCGCAAAATATGCAAGCATTTGATGTACGACCAGGTACTTGAAGCAAGGAGAACTTTGCATATCAATCAAATGTAATTTAGTTACTGTTTCCAATGTGTGTCATGGTGTTTCGCTGGGCTCAGCACATTGTTGGTGCTGATTAAGTTGAATTTTAGCATAAAACTAAAAAAAGCTTTTGAGTGAGTAGGTATATAAGATTGTATAGGCTCTACGCCAAGAAATGTTGGTAGAGTCGAGTATGTCAGTTTGAAATTTCAAAGACATTCCAGATTTCGAAAATATTTATAATTTTGAAAGCCATGTGCATGATAAGTTTCCGCAAACGTTGGGTTTACAAGTGACGAATTAGCAATTGATTTCCGTTACTCTGAACAGAGAGCAAGTGCCAAGATAAAGTTTCGATTCTCTTTTTGAATTCTCCACAGGTATCGGTATTTTGGAGGCTAATGTTTCTACTTTCTAGAAATTAAACTCAGTGCATTTTTTGTTTACTTAATCCTATTAGACTCTATTTGTAATTTTTGTGTACCTACATATTTTTGAACTCATTTTATAAATAGGTTTCTGGTCAATAAATGTTTAGTTTTTAAATAGCAATATGAGAGTTGGAAGTCAAGAAGCCTGCCAGAAGTGTTATGCACAAACATCAGGGGCATTTCACGTGAAGCAGACATATGATGCATAATGGTACTTCTAGAAGATATGAATGTGGATGCACAAGCTTTTATTTCTATGAGGTTTAGTTGCCGAGTTATGGGCTTCCGAACGATTGACGAAATTGATAAAAGGTTTTTTTGGAAGCAGACTCTGAGGTTCGAAAAAAAATCTGAAAAACATTAAACATATTGATTGGTATAGAAAATTAGCTGTTCTTTTTAATTTTGAAATTAGATTTGAAAAATAATTTTTTTTTCCTATGTGAAACCGGAAGTAGACACTTAAAATCGTAATTTGAATAATTTGGACCGAATTTTGTTTTGAATTTTGTTTATTTTTATAACAAAACAAAGCTTAAAGTATATCATAAAAGTTTTAGAATGGGATGGCCAGTAGTTTAGGAGGTAGGTGAATTTCAATACATAAAAGTCGCATGGAGCGTGGTACCGGTAGCTTCATTATGATAGCTAGTGAGTGTGAAAGCAAAATAATTGTGGTAAAACTATTATATATAAAATGGGGCGTACTTTCACCTGGAAACAAAAAACGACATTGCGTGCTATGGTCTGTTACTGGATTAACAATCAAATTTAATATAATCAAATAACGCAATATAACTAAATACAATGGAAGGAAGTGCTTGGTCCGTGAAGAACTACCAAGTTCTCAGGTGATAAAGTGCGTTCGGTAGGTAGCGATCAAACGAAAACACAAATACATAGGCAAAAATACGGGCCACATAACTACTTCCAAGTGACGGACCTGATTGGAGGTCGGCAGCCTCAGGTTCGAGGTGGTGCGGGGACTTACGCTGCCATGTGTCTCTGGTCTAAAAAAATATTTTAGCCAAAAGTTCCTACCTTAAATTACTAAATAGGCCAGCCAGGCCAAGCAAAACCTGAAAAATTATTCAGTTCTAATGGGTTATCGCCTAGTAATTACGCCAATATGAATTTATTAATGCACTTCTTAGTGTGTTACAGCTTCAAGCATTGTAGAATGTAGAAAGGTTAATGGGCTGCCTCGGGAAATTTGAAGAGAAGATGAATTGTCACAATTTCACCTTGCCGAAAATCACTACAACAAAAAACGTGGGAAAACATATACGATCTGGAGGATCTTGAGAACACTGAATTTTTAAATGTTCAATTCATGAAATTTCTAGATTCTTAACATCGAAAAGTAATACCACATTCAGCGAACAAACGTGACACATCATGACATCGCTAAATGTAATTTACTGCTGGATTTGGCCACTCAAATTTGACTCCTTCGGCATCGTCGTGGCCGCGTGCTCTCAAACTACCATCCGCTAGCCCATTTTCTTTTCAGTTGGCAACAAAGGGATCGCATCGCCTGGTGCCTTGACGCCAGCCAATCAAGTTGCGTACTGAGTGACATGCTAGATGCATGTACAGTCACAAGCGAAATTTTGCATTCAATGGTCACAGAAAAAAGTTATGTGTATGTGTAGAATGAAAAATTTTTATGATCAGCAAAATTCGCTACTGATTCATCATGCACGTAACATGTCTACATACATACATACACAATTTGTACGCAAGCTAATGAATTGTTCACTTAACAGATCGAAAATAATTCTAAGCGATTCATAACCGAAACGTAAAACGTTTGTTTTAAGGGGTTAGTCCACTGTTAAACTGTTCAAAATGAGTTTTTTTTTAAACAGCTACCAAAAAAAAAACTATTCAAGATATCGAATTGAAATTTTACATACATCTTTATTGAAGTTTAAAGCTAACATTTTCATTGGAAATATTATTAGAAAGCAAAATGGTGACCACCCCAATGGATCGCCGCAGCACCGCCGAAAAAAAAAAGCAAATTGCACCTCGTAAATTCCTGGACAAAGTAAGCATATGTGAACAAATTACCAAAAATATTTCATTAATTTTGAGTATAAAGGACTGCACGGGCCTAAATTTAGAACAAAAAAAATTTTTTTTTGTCAATTTGGGAAACATTTTTTTGCTTGAAAAAACGCGAAAAACTGGATAACCAATGTTCAAAAGTATACCAATTTTTTTTAAATCGCTTTAGGGCTCTAAATTTAGGCCCGTGCAGTCCTTTAGATTCAAAACTAATGAAATATTTTTGGAAGTTTGTTCACAGATGTTTATTTTGTCCAGGAATCTACGAGGCGCAATTTGCTTTTTTTTCCGGCGGTGCTGCGGCGATCCATTGTTTTCTAATAATTTTTTCCAATGTAAATGTCAACTTTTAACTTCAATAAAGATGTATGTAAAATTTCAAATCGATATTTTGAATAGTTTTTTTTTTGGTAGCTGTTTAAAAAAAAGTTCATTTGGAGCAGTTTAACAGTGGACTAACCCCTTAAATGATTTTCTGATTTCGATTTGGTTCAATTTCTTTTTTATTTTAGTTTTATTGATTTTAACCAACTAATGCAAGGTATATTATAAAAATGTGTGAAACTTTCGACCAAACGCAGAGCGTCTTATCATGCCAGACCTGAGCAGCAAGTACCATGCTGCTAATTAGTGATTTGCCCTCGTAAAACCAAAAATTTCTACTATTCTTGAAAGGAGATGCTCCAAAACTATTTCATTGTAGAGACCACGAAAGGATACACACTTCACTAACTTCGTTTTGAGCTAAAACTTACTCTTGTATATATTATTGAATTATATTTTGCACTGAAGGTGATCAAGTAAATTATCTAAATGACACCTACTACTCGTTTATTAGTTAGTAGTTTAGTAGTCCAATAGATTGCCGTCCATGCATACTGCATAGAATGCCCACCGTGTATGAACATAAATATTCACTTTTGATATTTTGTCGGTTTGCTTTTCTCATGCCAAAACTACATTCGCTAATATTGCTGCAATTATAGCCTAACCAACGAAACGCAGGTTGTGTCTGCTAATATTAATGTGCAGGAATGCCATAAGTACAGACTTGTGTACATATGATTGTACATTTGCATTGCTCTATAAATAGTTTCACTTTCTCGTCGCGATTATACAACACTCCATCCTAGATGCAAAATCCAAACGAACTCTATGGCTTGCGGGATCATAAATAATTTTTCATGATTTTATAGTCCCTGTTCCTATTGGTTTCTTTTGACATGCATAGCATACGCGCCCGAAAAGATACACACTATGGTCAACATTTATGGCGGCGAACTGAATGCATAACGTTTTTATTAAAACCATATTTTGAATGTGTTTCTTTGCGTAACGCATTCGAACTGATGTATAATTGAAGCTATGTATATAGGATAAAATGTATCTAATAACGCACGTTTGTTAATTCGTACATAATGAAATGCAGTAGTTCTCGGATCGTATGGATAATCTTTGATGTTTATGGTGTTGGTTCTTTACGCTCGTAATAACTGCAGTGATTCGAAGTGATCTGAATTGATGTTTGTGAGAAATTAGTCTAGATTTTATGAAGCTGAGTTCATTATGTATATTTTTGTCTCAATGTTCTTTTTTTAATCCAACGAGGATAAATTATAAATGCTTTAGAAAACATTGGACGATGTGTACACATGTCTATTACCAATTGTTTGGCATTGTCGAAAATCTAAATGGTTTAAAAAGCTCTTAAATTTCTTAACTTTTTATCTTGACAGGTGGGAATTTTTCGAAGAAGGAGATTTGATTGGAAAACCTTTCAATTTTACTGTGAACTATTTTCCGCGCCACTTTTTGCCTCAATTTATTTGGTGTCTAGAACTTCTCTAACGTTTTCAATGTCAATCGGGGCTTGAAAAATTCTACAACTCTTTCTGCACATTTTAAAACGCGTCCCGTTTCAAAAATTCAATTAGAAGAATTTAATTTTAAATTTAGAGTCTAAAGCGTTTGCAGCGATTAGAGGAATTATGGTTTTTTGTTGCGAAGGCATGGTTTTTTCGTTATTTTGGTAAGGTATGTCATAAAAAGTAGTACACATATGATAAGGTTACAAACTAATTGCAAACACGTTTGTGAACGGCTTCTAGCGAGTAGTTTGCAAAAACATAATCGCAAAATCGAAAAATCGAAAATTCACACGTCATCGATCCCAATTCTTTGAAACGCTTCTCCTTAAAAATTACGTTTTTCACCTTTAGGAACACAGATCTCAGGTAAAAATCACCCGATTAGTCTGCAATTTGGTACAGGTGTTTTAAAATAGATTATCTATGCCCTGACGAAGCCGGTTTAAAAAAATTAAAAGTAAAAATGTTATATTATGTTAAAGTTGCGAAAAACAACTACAAAATGTAAGTTCTTATTAATAATTCCCAAAGCAATATTTTGCTTCCGTCAGCACATAGACAATAGCTTCAAGAATCAGTTGGCCAAATTTAAAAAAAAAATCTTTGATCCATTTCCGGTTTCTGTGTTCCTAAAAAACCGCGTATTTGGGTGGCGGAAAGCAAATGGGGAACCCCCTTAAAATGCGCTTCATAACGAAATCGGAGTGCCATCGAAGATAGCCTTATAAAAGACCTGCTGTTTCGCTGAATGATAAAAATGATTTCATTTATAAACATAGCCAAAGGCAGCTTATTTCACATGAAGTAATTCAGATAAGGTTTTCAGAAAATTTCAATCAACCGTTTATCAGAGTCATACATAGGTTGTATACCATATATGGTTAAGTTGTAATCACCTTTTGAAATGTTGATGGTTTTCGCTTAATAATAACCCTTTTTCACACAATTTTTTCTTGTGATTATTTTCTGAATGTTTTTATTTCTGTCGAATTTTCGAATGATAATTGCTTCTACTCATAACATTTTTGACTTTGGTCGCCAAATCTTTGTCATTTTCCTCGACTTCTTTCATAGCTGCAATCAATCCTGGCTTGGTCCAGAGTCATTTTCCTAGTACTTTTTGCTTAAAAACGTTGCAAACATTTCCAATGGAACTCATATCTGAACTATTCGGTTGCTAGTGAAGAGCTTTGATGCCGTTACTGGTTAGAAATTTCGTAACTCTCCTAGCCGTATGACTCCTGGCCTTTCCGAAAATTCCTCATTATTCCTTATCTTCTCTATCAACTTTAATATCCATGATCAGTGAGTCACAGTTGAGCATTAATTTACGTTAATTATTTCGTCAACTACGGAAAGTTGGAAGAGTCCTCTTGGAGATATTGTCGACCCAATTATTACCCTGAATGTTTGTTTCACTTGCCAGTGGTCATTAAAAGGTAAATATTCTTCCTGTTTGAAAATTTGTTAAGATTAAGCTCATCCTGATCTTTTCATTGAACACAAGTCTATAAAAATAGAAACGAACTAACTAGATGGAAAAACTTATTGAAAAGTATGATTTTAAAATAATATTCGAAGAACCTTGTCACAAACGGCTGGAGACAATATGAGATGTTCATTCGCTCATGTTTTTCTGTTTTACCATCCTGGCACTACTTTTTTCCTTCTTGCGAGTTTGTTCTGCTCAAAATCTACATTGGACAGCACCATTTCTTACTTCTTTCTCTGATATTAAGGGACTTTTTCCTTGAGGGGCTTGCTGGATAGTTGACTTGCACAAAACAATTTAGTACAGTGATACGTATCATTACATCTCGTTCACTTTAGTGAAACTTCTCACTGAACTGATACATTTCTTTTAGTTCACTAGTTCAATACGAAACTAGTCATTGGGATATGGTGCTCGACGGGATGCACTGTGCGCCAAGTCTTCCTTTCATTCGTCTTTTTTAATGTTTCGAAACCATCGAACAGTATAGCTATTAATTGCGACCATCGATATTTTCCAAGTGCTTTTTGCTACTAATTCGCACACTCTACCCACCACAATACCGATTTTATCACGATCTTTTGCACGAGGTCATTCAAATCTTTGATTAATATTAATGTTTTCTCTATAGTACTTTTTATCGTTCTTTCGTATTTTTTTTACACGGACATGGACATAAATGAGAGCAGCAAAAGTAGTAAAAAAAATTATATGAGATATAGTGAGACGCTCGGACATGAAATGATAAGAAGCTCGGACATAAAATGATGAGCCGTTCGGAGATTGAATAGTGATACTTATCATTGATATTACCAAACAAAAATGTTTCTTTTCGTTCGTTCGTCCATGGTCAACTCAATCCTGCTGAATAGCGGTCGGTCCTCTTTAGTTTTCCGCACTAATGCTTGGTCCTAGCTTAGTGCTACTTTACGAACAAAAAACAAGAAACAAAAACTAAGTAAAAGAACAATAAAAGTCACTTTAAGTAGAAATATTTATAAAATGGTAATAATTTATGTAATAATACAACCAATTTATATTCAATTTTAGATCAGAAGAGATTGATTGTAATAGCAGATAATAGAATATGTTTTTAATTCAAATAGCTTGAAACAGATCTTCAAACATCTAGCAGCTTACCAAATACAGAAAAATATTTGCCAACGGAAATAAAATTATTGCAAATATTAAAATTTTTCAAAATAAAATTAAAATTTGCTTATTTTTATTTTCTTACACATTTTTTTTTTATAAATTTGTTTGAAGAAAATGCAAGTGAATCATCCTATTGATTCTAGTCCTATTTATCTTATTTCTTTTTTATCTTTGTTCTTTGTCGGAATTTTTTGATTTATTGTACTTAATTTATTCATACCGATTTTTCTCTTCCAAAATATATGCATAAACATTTTTATAATACTTAATTATTAATGTTATCATTAATTTTAACTTGTAATTCTTTACTTTAATTTCGCAATATTATTGTGTTTATTAATAAAATTTATTTAAATTAATCATCACCACTTAATCTGAAGAATGTGAGCTTTATTCTTAAGAGTTCTCAAAACTTTCAGCATTTAAAAGCAATCATTATAGATAATTTTTATTTAACTAATAAGTGAAACTTACCAGCATGACAAAAACGAAGTCAACTTTGAGAGCAAATAATCCGGAATTGAAAATTTAATATACTTATGAAAAAGAGGATTATGGTTACTTTGACGCCGGAATAGAATTGAGACTATAATAACTACAACTTGTTGTTTAAAAACCAAAACTGATTTTTCATTATGATTGTATTTGTGCACTTGACAGACCAAAAAACAAGAATATTATAATAAGAAAAAAAATTCGTGTAAGTTTCACAGTACTCTACTTTGAAAAAGCGTCCATAGAATCTTCACGAATTTAAACGTCATCGTTTCGCATGGATTTTTATAATGCTGTTTTTTGTTTGGGAAACATATGGCACACATACATTTCGGAGTTTTTTGAATTTAAAAGAGATAGTAAATTTGACGCAAGAAAATGCAGCAAATATGCTTACATTGGAATGATGTATAAGTCGACTGATTTATGTATTCTACACGTGCATAAATCAGCGTTAATTTAGAGTGTATTTTTTATGTTTATTGTAAACTGTGGACGCTATTCAGTTTGAATTGATGTGCGCTATGTGCCATACTGCCCAGGAAACCATTGACGTGCTGCAAGCTCAATTCAAAGAACAGAAAATTGACCACGAATATCATGCGATTGAATATCATTCTGTTACTTCTGATAGAATTATGGAAAGTTTTTAGTTTGTACCAATAAATTGCAAACTATTTAGGCCACGTAACTCAATATTCAGCGCATTTTCCCTTAAATCGATATCAAAATGCTCGAAAAATTGGCCCGAAACATGCAACATGTGCATTATCAAAAACAGCCTAGGAAACCATATTCTGGAAATCGTACTTACAACATAATGTCATGAGCCATTTTGAGCGAGAGCCATAATTAGTGAAATTTTAATTCTAGTTTTTTATTTTAATTCTTGTTGATAATTCTTATTGAAAAAAGTTTTGTTGTTTAGAAAACTTCCTTTAAATGCTTTCGCACAAATTCATGTTTTAATACAATGTCGACAATACAAACAAAATTCGTATCCATTTTTTGATTTTTTTGGTTTTTGATAAAGATAGAATGAGATCTTTTAATATATAATCAGGAGCCAAGAGAATACTCCTATACCTATCATTGTCTAAAAGTCAGAGACTGGGTGTAAGACCAGCACTCCATTGATTAAGTGTCATAAAAATGTTACCGGCAACTGGGTTTAAGTAAAATCAGCACTCTACAGATTAAAAACAGACGTGCCAGTTAATTGTTTTGAATCCCCATGTGTATCTCCCTACTCTCACAGCTGAGCATTAGTTCGAAAGGTATATCCACTGAGCTTGCTACAGATGCTTGAAGTTCATTTAAATTTTCCAATTACTCGATCTACTTTAAAGCCTGCGAAATTTCAATAATCGATGCACTTTCACACACGTACATTGATGCATAACTTCTCCACGTTACAAGGTCAATCACCTTACATTTTGTACATCCTCTATGAGCTAGTAAATTTTCATCGTCAATTGCAATACTTTGGTCACGTTGAAGGAGATAAAAATAGATAGTCGACTGAATATATCCTGTGTTTCAAGTAAGTTTTCTGTCTGTGAATTTTCATTTCTCTAGCATACTAATTAGAACTAATTTTAGTCAATTGCACTGTAAACATTCGCCGCCCAACAGACTTGTAGACTTCATAGACGTACTAAATATTTTTTTTTGTGGATTTGATTTAATTTTGTTGAGAGTATAAAAATGTACAGATGGTGTGAAGTTTTGTATTACGTACTTCTGGATTCGATGAAAAACTTTAATATTGCATGTAGGTACATTCCGATGCATAAATTCGTGAAATTTGATACGGCTTTGAAGTTAGAACAAATTTATCGAAAATGCTAGTTTTTCTTCAAACAAAATATATCTGTTCAAGTATCTTAATACTATTATTTTCATAAATGATTGATATTGTATACATATTTCAATACGTAAATATTGAGAGCATGCAAAGCAACAAGTTGCAAACTTATATGACCCATTGACTCGACCGTTCGTACATAATCTTCAGCAGTATCCATGTTTGTAACTATTCGAACTAGCGATTGGCCTTTCAACTTACGTTTTTAACGCACTGTGCAATACTTTCATACAGTCTTAACGCTTATTATTAGCTTTGCAATATTTACTGCTTTCGTTACTGAGCGTATAGATTGCAAGCAAGTTGAATGACTTTGTATGTGCAAGATTGGCACTGGAACTAATGCTTTCACATTTGCATTTACTTAAGTGTAAACAGGCTCGATTAGCATGCAAATGGTTGCATTGGCAACATCTGCTCAATAATAGATTTCTAGAAAATTCAAGTTAATATTACTGTCACGTCTAGGAGGATCTAAAAATACATGAAAGAAAAGTATATCTGGCTTTGTAACGATACTCGGTGTACTATTTTCAAAGCATCTTCATAGAATTTTTATGAACAGAAAAATGACATAGCACCTTAGCACTCTAGCGATGCAATAGCCCGTTTCGGTTTTTGGAACCAAAAGTACTTTGCTACGCGCATCGTGAAAACCATTTAAAAAATATTAAGTTTCAATTTATATACCTATTGAATTGTATATTGAAATAGTAATGATAATATGATAATATATGAAATTTATAATATTCACAAGAAGAAAAATAATCAGTATCAGTGCTGCCATTTATTTTTTTTGGAATAATGCTTGATTCAATTTTATTTAATGCTAAATAATGCTAGATCTTGTAAAATTATAATGCTAAATGATGCTTTTTTATTTAATTGAAATAAACATGGTTCAATATGAATATTTATATGACGGTTGATCAATAAGTAACCGATTAGGTTACTTCCAGTTCGCATAAAATTGAAAAAAAAAATTTTACTACTACATATACTCACAAAGTCAGCATGAAAAAAGCATATAAATAGGCCACGATTCCAGGGATTCAAAGCGCCGAAACCACTAACTCCAGTATAACACAGTTCTAAGAGGATCTAAATTCATTTGAATACGAACAGTCGAAGAGAGAACATCAAAATGGAGAAAAATGAAATTAGAGCTGTCATTAAGTACCTCTGTTTGAAAAAATTGTCTACCAGAGGCATACACGGCGACATGGTGGAAACATTAGCGGACTCTAATCCTCCATATTCCACCGTTGCACGCTAGGTCAAGCAGTTTAAGACTTAAGATTCGCGTCTAATATTTAAAAAAAGAAAATATTATTACGAGTAAAACACGGGTTTCAACGACAATTATATAGCCTTTATTATCCCGGTAATTATACGAGTCAAGTTGACTTACTTAAGTCTAGCTTAGAACTAACTACACGTTTTTTAATGAAAAACGAAACTTCGGTTTGTCGTGGGAATTGCAACCGTCGCGACATGAATTTGAAATTGGAGCAAAGTACTCCAACGCAGACCTTTGGAATGTAGACAAATTAAATGTAGACAAATTGTTTCTAGCGGATGCGCGAGTGCAACTTGATCTTCGTTGCACAATTCAGCGTTGCACAATTCAGGTGAATTGTGCACGTTAATGCAAGAATGTGTATAATAGCATTTGCGAATATTGCTTTATGATCTGTCTGGAATGTCTGGAAGATCTTGTAACTTTTAAGCTGGGAAGAACATACACTGAAGATGAACACCGCGAAGGACGTCCATCCACGTCCCTCACTCAAGACAACGTCAAAAAGCCGAAGATGTCGTGTTGGCAGGTCAAAGAGTGACCCTCAGGCATGTAGCTGAGGTCATATGGTAGTGTTAGAAAAATCTTTGCAAACAAAATACATATGAAGAAGGTCTTTGTCCGAGAACGTTAACGGACGAGCATAAAAAGAAACGAATCGACAATTCAAGGATGAATCTCAAAAAGTTCCAGGCAGATCAGGAGAACTTTTTGTCACATTTCGTGACCATGAACGAGATCTGGATCCACCATTTTGATCCAGAAACCAAAATGCAATCGATGACCTGGAAGCGACCCTCTTCATCGATACCGAAGAAATTCAAAGTGTCAAGTTCGACAGGAAAGGTTATGGCATCAGTTTTTTGGGACGCTGAAAAGGGAACCACTATATCAGGCTCTTACTAAGCTGACCAAATAAGAAGACTGCGAGAGGCAATGAAGGAGAAAAGACACGGCAAACTGCGACCTGGAGTTCTGTTTCTTCAAAATAACGCATCGGCTCACAAGGCTGCAGTTGCGATGGATACAATTAAAGAAACAGGATTCGAACTGCTTGAAAACCCGCCCTATTCGCCAGATCTAGCTCTCAGTGGCTTTTACCTCTTTCCTCGGTTCAAACAACACCTTCGGAGTAAGATATTTGAAAATGATAGAGAGGTGATGGCCGCTGTTTAGGCATTTTGGGAGAGTCCAGATAAAGAATTTTTTTCTAAGGGTATCCTGGGTTTGGACAAAAGATGGACTAAATGTATTAACTTATTAGAAGACTATGCTGAAAAATAGATATATCTTTTCAGATTAATCACCTTGGTTTATATTCATTATCATTACTTATTGATCAACCCTCGTATGTATAACAAAAACAAATTAGAAGTTTAAAATTTACATCTCAAAATGATTGTATATCTATTACAGACATATCAGTTATATCTAAATCTTCTTCTCTTGTGTAAAGCTCCTTTCTACTAATATTTTTCAAACCATCGTTTGGAATTCCTCAATCAAAACAGCAACAATTATTTATTTTTAAGTGAAGAAAAAGTGTTAATGTCAGATAACGAAGATTTTTCTCCAGCGTTATCCGTGCGATTGCTTGCATTTGAAGCCCTAACAAAACAATTAATTCACATTATTCAGGAAAAAATATCTAACTAGAATGCATATACTTTGGTAAACTTGAACTTGTAGATGCCCGAGGCTCCTGGGAGTCTGAAGTGGATGGGACCCCATCACTGATTTTTAGATGACAATATAGATGACTTTATAATCTTTATATTTTGGACTTTAAAATTAAAATTTGATGGGCGAGATTGTAAATAGATGAGTGCCAGATTATTCCGAAATCTAAATTTAAATGCTAAAAATAATGCTAGATGCTAACTCCGAATTTTGAATGCCGTTTTGGAAAAAATAATGCTAGATCTAGCATTCAAAATGCTAAAATGGCAGCACTGATCAGTATACCTATGAATATTTAATATTAGATTTTGTTTCAGTTGGAGTTCAAAGTCGCCATCTACGAATTTGTATTTATCAAAATAGTTTTAAAAAATTTTTAAAGGGACAAGAATATCAAATTAATTTGATGACAGCTCTTCACATAGGACTTTACGATTTTGTAAGTCAATTAAACTCTTAAGGAATAATAATTTGTTTTGACGTCAAGTGTGTCAGACTAATAAATTGTAAAATTTCTGATTCAATTAATAAGGGTGATTTGAATTTTTTTTAAATAAGGTAGAAAAAGTAGAAGAAAATCTGCAGGCTGAACATATTTCTTCGACTTCTCGACCCTTGTTGATCTTAGCATTATCCATTATTACTTACGAGTCTTGCCAAGAAATGCCGAGGGTTGCAATCCATTCCCGCATGAAACATGAGAATCGCTCATAGCTACAGTTTACTATAAATGAAAGCACTTTACTATAAATGGCCTCTTCCTTGTGCATCGCAGCTATGAAGGTCCCATTGCGGGCCCGAATAGTTGAAATTATCCCACGGGTGCGTGCATTTTTTTGAAAACGAGCTTGCCGTCGATATTATTAGAGCCTTGTTGCGAAAGTTGCTGCTTAATTGATTTGATGATTGCGATAGAATTTCACTCCACGCATTGCTCAATATATTGTAGTACTTCCTTCGTCAATTTGTTCAGACCCAATTTACCGCATGAGTGTGGCAATAAAGTGCACTTTTTCTTCGTGTCCGGCCTCAAGATGCTGCTGATTATTAGTTAATCAATAATTTATTTTTTAATAATTATATTTTATATAAGAGTTTATTTTTATAATATTTACTATATTTTTGCTGCGACTGCTGCCTTCTTCACTATCATCCCAGCTTTATATCATTTTACAAAGAACTCTTTTTGTTGCTCGTATTCGCTCGCGCTGATATGGTGTATTGGATCTCCCCTAAAATCAAAGTGCACCGTTCGTTATTTTTGAAAATTATAATTTCTTAAGGGTGAAATTGATTTGAGAAGCTGTTAAATTGGTTGGAAATTGTTGAAATTGAATTGCAAAAGTGTTAAATTGATTTGTCAAACTGGCGTATTTGACTTAGAAATCTTATTTTTCTAGCACTTTTATTTAATATACCAGCAGTTGCCAAATAAATCATATTGTTGCGTAAAAAAAACAAATGAATTCATATCAATCTTTCTATTTTCTTTAAAAGAAAGAAACTAATGTCATATAAAAAAGTTTTGGAATTTTTAAACTCTTTTGTGGGCGAAGAAAAATACAATTTTGAATTTATAAACGACGTGTCTCGTAAAGTACGAAAATTACATAACATATTGATAGGTATTAGAAATACGCTTTGTGGTTTTTGTTGAATATGCGAGCAACCATGTAGCTGTATCAGGTACGTAAACAGAAATACTTAAAATCATCGACTCTCTTGAAAATTTGTTGCTTTTTGCGGAAAATTGCCACCGATTGATAGATTTTATACTTTTTTTTTACGCAGTCCAAGTGAAATTTTACAAAGCCTGCATCGCACAAAAACAATAGCTCTTCAGCAAATCACCTATTTTTTAGAACCCGAAATACGTGCTTGCTCAAATTCACGACGCGATAGTCAGATATAATTGAAATTTGCAGCATGTATTTGCTTATGTAGGAATCTAATATAAGTTATCTAAAACTGTGAGCAAAATTGTGGTAGTGATGAGCTAATAAAAATAAACGGCGTTGCTCCCTATAACTATCGATGCAGCCATCAAATTTTAATGAAATTCCTACAGTCGGTGAACCTTGCTGTAAGTCGAGTTTGGTAGAATTTTGCTTAAAAATGTAGGATAGGCCTCTCAGCTATGTTTTAAGAAGTGTTGCTACCATTAAATTTTCAAATGATAATGATCTACTTGATAATAACAATATTTCACTTTTCAAACTTCTACAATAGAAATTAGAACACTTATAAACAGAAGTACAACTGACGAAAACAGCAATGAATGAAATTGACCTTAAATCTCACTCAATCATGAATTTTCCAGGATCAGTGAGCCAAATTAGTAATGTACGCAGTTTTTTCACAAGTTTTGATCGAGACATTATCCCGTAGATTATATAAGGTCTGTTCCCGTACTACGATTAATTGCGATTAATCGCGATTAATTGCAATGAAGCTGTTCCCGTACTCCGTTTTACTGAAAACTGAAAACTTCCCCTCTTTCAGTAAATTTCAGTTGGGTCTAAGTATGCTCTCAGGGTCTGAGCTACTGAAAAATACTGAAAACTGTCAGACGGAGTAAATATTTTCAAAAGCGCTGTAAGGAACATATTTTTTGCGTAATGTTGCTATGAAGGTCGAATATTTTTGTGGCGATAATTTATTACCGCTTAGGATGACTTTATAATCACTATTGTTCTCCCAAAAACCGAAAATTGACACTTTCGGTTGTCAATTTTCAGGAAATACAATGAGAGCGTTCCCTCCCCAATTTCATGAAATTCCCCACCACATGATTCAGGAAAATTCAGTAAAATTCAGTTACTGAAAGTACGGGAACAGACCTATAATAAATAAGTAAATAACTGAACACACATAGTTAATAATCAGCAGATATTGATATTTGATAAGTACGCAGTTATTATTTAAGATATAGATATTTTGTACTCCTGCCAGTAAGCTCGTGCCACGGCGAAAATAAGTTCAAATGAAATGAGTTTGTGCAACTATTTAAAACATTTGAAAAATTCTAGTTAAGTGCAGTGATTTGAGAATAATAATGATTTGTGACTTATAGAAACAGAATCAAAGAAACGGAATTATCGGTAGCAAATGTAGCCCAGCCATTATGTGCATTCTCTGCCCAAAAATATCCCAATGAAGGTTCTCCACCGAAATTATTTATATTTTGGTATCAGAAATACAGTGTGTGTCAAGAAATCGTGTGCACAAAACGGGCTACAAACATCAGAAATATCTCGTTAGATGTTGGCCAAAACATAAAATTTTTCAATCATAAAAATCTGCACGAAAAACGCAATACGAAACTCACGTGGGACCAATTTTTCTCGGTATATGAAGCAGAGGAAACTTCAGCTTATGACGCGTTTATTTTCTGTATATACTACTATCATAAACGATAATGGATTTTGCGCATAATTAAGTTTTCTTGGCCGCATATTTCACGAACTGCTGGCCCCAAATTTTTATGTTGACACAATTCGATGCATGATAATCCAGAAAAACTAATTTTCCTGGAATAATTTCTTTTGTGCACATGATTTCACCTTGAACTTTTGACATTATGTTTCTAATACAAAAAAAAACTCATCCCGTTGAGAAACGTTCACTTGAATTCTATTCGTAGATTGGCCTATTTTGTACATAATGATTGGGCTAATGGAAGCGGTGTGTACTTTATTGATTCTTAGCGGTAAATTAAAATTATATTCGATCCTTGTAAAATGTTTTCATTAGAAATTTGCATTTTTCGCTCATCCATTTTCAAATATTTTAAAATTTGTATAAGTTGTGAATCTTAACAAGTACGTAATAAGAGAAAGTTTTTAAATAATATTATTCACATTTTTCTGTTTCTGATTTCATAAATACTTTCTTGATATTAGACCGTCAAAAGAGAAAGTGTTTAATCAGTGTATTTGTGAACCATAAAAATGGGCATTGAAAACAACAAAAATTCTATTTTTGTTGTTATTTTCAATGCTTCTATCCGAACTAGCTCTCGATAGAGGTAGAAAACAAAACTTTAAAGTGAAAAACTTGAAATTAATTATATACAGCACATTATATAAATACCATAAACTCGTCGAGAGTGTTCGACGTGCTTCTTACTATGATTCCTTTCTTTCTATTCTCTTTCTGTCAAAAACACACAACCTATCTTTACTTACCAGTCAGACATCCATCGGTAAAATCATCTCATGCCCGATTTATACATTGGAACGAGCGTCTCGGGTACAAGAGTAAGCAAGACTCAACAAGACATTGGACGAGACTCAACAAGACATAGGGTGTATTGTTTACTTAGGATATTGCACCGTACAACACGGACCATACACCATGCACCTTTCATAGGGTGAATTGTTTACTTAGGATATTGCACTTTGCATCTTTCGACAGTTGTGAGCTGTTTTGTTCAGTTCAGTGAACGATGACTGAGGTACGGGCTGTGGCTATTGCAACTGCCTGGTGTGCGTTGAGTTATTTCAATCTGGGACACGCAAACACATGTTTGAAGTCCCGGCGAAAAATTCGAAAATTTAAATGAGCACATGCTACCCTCTCGAATCCCTTTGACTTGATGCATAAAACCGACTTCGCTTCCAGCGGCTTCGAACTCGGACGAGACGGTCATAAACACTCAGGCACAGCAGTAAAAGGATCATTATCCCTTCGTAAAACAAACAAGAGCCGACGAGCAAACCATTTACACACGCGTGCTTGCCATGAAAAACACAGCCGAGACTAGACAAGGAGACCGTTTACACACTCACCTTGTCTTCATTTGGCATTACTCGGCGAGCATGTAATTCCGGCTTAATGGGTAAGATGAATACGTAGTCGAGTTCGCATTAACTTTAATCTTGTTTACTAACATTTGAAATTTATCTGCAGCCAAATGATTAGATTGTTTTTGTTTTAAGAACTCGAGTGCAAATACCATAGATCTACTGACATCTCCGATACTGCAATCAAAAACATCAGGTGTTGTCCGAAGTTTGACGCATTGACGCAAATGATATTTATCAGTCCTTTTATATATATATATATATATATATATATATATATTTATATATATATATATATATATATATATATATATATATATATATATATATATATATATATGTATATATATAAATATATATATACATATATATGTATATATATATATATATATATATATATATAAATAGTGGTATATAGACAGTTATAGATATATTAATAGCACGAACATGGTTAAATAATTCATTTCGAAATATCTTTTGCAAATGTAACGAAAACAAAGATGTAGTTTTTTATATTGTATATATATATTATATTTATAATTATTAATTTATTAAATTCACAAGCAAACTTTGCGTAGAATGCATTGAAATAGCTGAGAACTTGTAAATGGTAACGAAAACGAAACTACAATTCGTCAGTATTAAAATATTTTTACTCAATCGTCTTAACATCAGTCTTAACATCATTCTATAGATTTTTTTATTGGATTTAGATTACGCCTTTGAGCTAGAAAATCCATGATATTGATTTTTTTTATGAACAATCTTGTATTAGTCCAGCTGAACGTTTTGGATCCTTATCATGCGTATACGTTCAGCTTACTAGCATAAACCTATTTTTAAAGTGTTTAGTACTGAAATTTATTCATTTTAATTTATCCATTTATTTATTTAGAATCATTTCACAGATATACATCCAATTATAAAATTGAAAAGAAATATATATATATATATATATATATATATATATATATATATATATATATATATATATATATATATATATATATATATATATATATATATATATATATATATATATGTACATAAAAACAAAAATAAAAAGAGGTATGTGCATGAAAATTCAGTAATCCAAATACGATAAGCAACGAAAATATTACGATAAAGTAGATTAAGAAATAGAAACAGAAAAATAGTAATAATAATAATAATAGAATAATAAAAGTGAAAATGAATAAATAGTAAGTAATCCTAAACTAGTAAAGATGAAAAATAATAATAAATAAGAAAAGAAAATTGAAACATAAGCAAAATTATAAGCAAACAAGCTCTGACAACGTTTAAAAGAATATGCCTCTTAAAACTAAGGAAACGTACGGAAAAAGAACCAAACTGATGCTCATTATGATTCCTTAGCATTCTCAGTAATGGTGAATGATAAAATACTTCAGTACGCACAAAGCAAAAAAGACTGGGTTCTGATAGTTCGTTCAGAGACCCGCACAAATTCGGAAACAGGAATATTGATAGAACAAAGGCCAATATAAACTTTGTACAAGAAACATTCATCAAAGAACAATCTGCGGACGTGCAAAGGAGAATGGTTTAAAAATTTTAGACGTTCATTTTAAGCACAGTAGGGGAAATTAAACTCATACAGAAGACAACGAGTAAACTTACCTGGGACAGACTTGACTGCATCTGACAAGTACACAAAATGAGGAGACCACACTTGCGAGCAGTTTTCTAGTATGCTAAGTACCAACGACGTGAATAGACGGACAAAAGCTGTGATATTGTGAACGAAGAATGAATTCAGCCACTCTTGACGCTTTCAATGAAATGGACTGAACATGCAGATCAAATTTCAGACGAGGATCAAAGATAACGTCAAGTTTCTTATGTTGACCTACATGCAGCAACATAATACCGGAGAGGGTATAATCAAAGTAGATAGGAATTGGTTTGTTAGTAAAGGACATAACAACACATTTAGGAATATTGAGGGAAACAGAGTTAACAGCACACCAACCACTCAAAGCAGTAAGGTCTGATTAAAAAGCAGGTAGGCTTCTTAAGAAGAAATTGTATGTAGAAGCTTAAGATCATCCGCGTAGAGGAGGGAAGCGGAATCGAAACAACTGGAGAGATAATTGATGAACAATACGAATAGGAACGCAGCCATTGAAGACAACACGACAAGTATGGTTGACAATATTGGAGGAGAACCAGGAATGAAGGATTCCAGACAAGCCGAAATTATGCAGCTTTTTCTACAATACAGTATGGTCTAGTTTGTGAAGTGCCTTAGAAAAATCCGTGTAGATGTCGTCAACTTGTTGATCAGCATCCAACGAACCAGCAACGGAGTTGAAAAATTCGACCACGTTTGTTGACGTAAAACTACTTTTAATAAATCCATGCTGCTCGCTAGAGAGCAAATGGTTAATGGCACAATATACCCTGTTGTGAATGATTCGCTCGAGCAATTTCGGAGAACAGGGAAGAAGTGAAATAGGTCGGTAATTGGAAAGAGTTTCACTCTCTCCTATTTGAGGATCGGAAAGGTGTTTGCAGCTTTCCATGCAGAAGGAAAAACACCGTTAGACAAGCTTAGATTAAATAAAATAGAAAGAGGAACACTTAAAGATGAAGATAGAAATTTAAAAAATACACGCGGAATACCATCAGGACCCTTGCTGGCTGTAGGGTCTAAAAGGGATATTAAAGCTTCTAGTTCAGAATTATGTTGGCTCCATTGTACTTGATGATTTTCTGAACGCATTTAGGGTTTAATGCTTGATCCTTTGGAATATGACATACATCTTACCCTCTCGAATTATCGTTCTACCTATAGAAGACGTAGTTTTCCGAGCTTTCGGCACTCGTTTTTTACTCTCAGTTAAAAAGAGAATTTTTATTTGCTAAATTAATTGTTACATTTTTCTGTAACACTTCAATATTTCAGCTATCTCTGTTGACTTTTTCCCTTTTTTCACGGTGTTATGGCACTTCATAATTCTTTTGCTTCTTTCGTCTGTTAGTTCCCTTATTTTCTCTTCTAAAATCATTTTTCTTCAAAAGAAAATATTGTTGGTTCCCGGCACAAAACCGCGTAGTTTGTACTAGACCGCATTCGATTACAGCCGATGCATTTAAGAGAACAAGCCTCAAAACAAGCTGCAGTTAATAGTTGCCAAAACGCAAAGAAAAACTAAAATTCATTTAATGGTCAAATCTTACTCAACTTTCCAACAAACGCTGAAATTGGAATGTACGAGTATTTTCATAAATCGAAAATTTATCGAGTTAGTTGATAAATATCATTGACCTAAATCAAGTTACTCTAAATATTTGTCACCATTAGTAACTAATCCATGGCCTAACCCTTCAAACATTTAAACTGAATTGAATATTTCTTGGTTGGTTTACTTCTACTTTCTTCATTATCTAATCTGTATCTTTTATACCGAAGTAAAGAAATATAAATATATTGGCTGTAAATGCAACAATGACTGTAGTATATTTGTGTGCGTTCGAATACATCTGTAGGCTGCCTTGTATTGAAGGCAATAATATTGAGTGCATTATCAATGCAGGCCATGAGCAGTATTTTCGATAAGGTTTTACTCTGAACTGCATATCTACAGTGGCGGACATAACTATAAGTTCAGGTACAAAATTGCACTTAAAATGTGGATGCAAGTTTGAATGCTTTTTTATTTGGTGCGTACTGTAAAATAGAATTCCAAGAAATACTGGTATGTCATAAGTCTGATTTCTTCTGCATATAATTTACTCAGCTAATATATTTCATGCGTTTCAAGCGGACATATTTATAAGTTCAGTAAATTAGAAAGTTCTGTTTGTGAAATTTGGAGGAATAAACTGGAAATTTTGGAAGTAAGTGAATTAATTGTAGTGTGAATAACTTATTTTTTTAAATAAATTACATTTTCCGTTTTCTATAGAAAAATGCCACGAGGAGTGGTATTATCGATGAAGGAAAGGGCAAAAATTGATGCCTACAAAGAAAACTGTTTCTCCAACCGGGAAAATGCAGGAAGGCTTAATAGATCTGTATGTGTAATTAATAATTACATAAAATTAAAAGAAAGTTACAACACTATCAGACAAACAGGCAGGAAACCAACCATAAATGAACATCAAAAACGGCTAATCTGACAGAAAGCTAGAAACAAAAGTATAAATGCGTCTCAAGCTCGAGCAGATTTAGACCTGCCTGTAACGGTGCGACACGTAAGAAGAATTCTGAGTAGCAGCGACAATTTAATATGGACAAAAAGTAAGCCTAAACCACAATTAAAGGAGAGACATAAAAGTGCAAGATTACTGTTTGCGGAAACCTTCATGTCTTACAAAGATGAATGGAAAAAGGTTATTTTTAGTAATGAAAAGAAGTTTAATTTAGACAGGCTGGATAGATTTCAACACTACTGGCACGATCTAAGAAGAGATAAGGAATTGCGACTCTTCCGCAATTTCGGTGGTGGTTTGGTTATAGTTTGGGGATGCTTATGCTATCATGGGAAGCTTCCTTGAACACAATATCCACAAAAATGAATTGGAAAAAGTATATTAAACTCCTCGAAGACTTGATAATTGATCAAGCAGAGTCAATAGTTGGACTGAATTTTGTCTTTCAACAAGACAATGCTGCCATACATGCATCCTGAGAGGTAGAAGCTTGGTTTAATTCAAAGGATATACCAGTTTTAGAATGGCCAGCTTGTAGTCCTGACTTGAAACCCCATAGAGAATCTACGGGGAATAATATCGAGAAGGGTATATGAAAACGGAAGGCATTTTTGAACACAACAGAGCTAAGGGAGCAAATAATAAGAACGTGGGACGAAATACCAGTTACAATATTACAAACCTTGCTTAATTCAATTAAAAAACGTGCATTTGAAGTAGTTAAATCTAAAGAAAGCCACACGAAGTATTAGTCTTATAATTTTATTAATAAAAATGTGCCCCATTCCTTGTGAACTTATAATTATGTCCCCTAATTTAACAGATAAAAAGAGAATTTTAATTTTTTCAGTTTTGTTTACGGTTGAAATAATTTCATTTGATTTAAATTTTGTTACATATATTATTAAGTTTTTCTTAACAAATATAATGAATTAGAAGTGAATTTTGTTTGAATTTTGTAGTGAACTTATAATTATGTCCTCCACTGTATATACAGTCAAATCTCGGTACTATGCCACCCGGCGGGACCAAGCGAAAGTGGCATAGTAGTGCGAGTGACATAGTACCGAGTGAAAACGTCTCGACGAACTGCTTTTCCTGAATAAAAGTACATATTTTGGGCTTGACTGATATCAAGAATTTTTAATGTTTCTCTATCATTGTATATATTTAAAATCAAAATTTACACTACAAAAGTACATTACTGAATAATGATACATAGTATCCGGATTTACTCTGTCAAGTTTCCTATCAGTTAAGCCCAAAAATCTCAAAAATTGTTGGCTGGCGCATCTTTCTTGAACGTGATACCGTGGCGTTTTTTGAAATAATCCAGCCAACCATCGCTCGCACGAATTTTCGGAGGTGCATAAGCTCGGCTATTTTAATTGCCTTCTCCTTCATCAGATCGCCGCTGCCATGTAGATTCTTCCATCTTGCTTGTTTCAACCATTTTAGCACGCCCTCATCGACCTTCGGGTTGTGAGCTTGCGTTAGCTTCATGCGCTTCGATGGAACTCCAGCTTTGATGGCCGCCTCGATTGCATCCTTCTTGCTGAGACTGCCCTTCAAGGTAGTTCTCTTGACTTCGATGCCCCATTTCTTGCTTATTTCTCTGGCCAGCTTAGACTGATTCCGCTCGTTCTTCGCGGTATCGATGATCTCCTTCTCCTTCAGCGTAAACTCAATCCGCTCCGACTTCTGAGCTGACATTGTAGGCTACTTTTTGAACTTCACTGCAGTACGAGATCACAAGTGCGTTCGTGAGAGATACCGAAAAGATGAATTTGACTGCTCTCTTGAGTTTGCGAGTGACATAGTAGTGAGATAAGGGGGTGACATAGTAAATTGATTTTGTATGTATTTTTGCCGGGACCATGTGCAACTGGCATAATAGCGAGAGTGGCATAGTAGCGACGTGGCATAGTAGCGAGATTTGACTGTAGTTGAAGTTGTTGCTCATTTAGTGCGTTCTAACTCAAAGTATAATTGCAGTAAAAAGTATGCAGGGTGCGTCAGCTGGAAATCAACTAATATATAATGAATGCTTGAAAAATTCGAGGCATAAAGTTAAAGGTTTGCGATAGCTATTTAATTCTTGGCTTTAAACAAACTCAATTAACATGTTGTGAAAAAACATCATATCAAAATGCTTGATATCGCATATGTAAAAAAGGAAAATCACAAGTAGCATTGGGTCGAATAATATTCAGTCAATTTTGATACGCTTACGGAATACTCTGAAGCTCTAAATATAATATAATTCTAGCGCAGAGAAACACTGATTTCGAAGAAAATTAGAGGAATCGTCAAGATTTTGAGTGCATATTCTTCAACACGTCCTCCTTATTACAGCCAAACTGTTTCAAAGGTCATGTACCACCTTAATTTGCTGATTCCATGAAAAATAATAGGGTGAAAATGTTTCCAGGGTTACCATCACCATGATTTTATGAACTTAGGAAAATAAAACACAATATTCATTTTCGGATACTCATCTTATATAACTTTGAAAGTGACATCTCCTATAACACAAGTGATGAAAATGCTCAGTCTTGCAACACTTTACCAGCATAGCAATCAAAAATCGACCACAACTGAATGAATGAGTTTCGTTTTCATACGATACAGGGATAAAAAGATGTTTGGTGCTGCCATCCAAAAAATTTCCAGAATTTTGAAATTTTGGTTACCTATTTCGATTGTAGGTTTTTGCCTTTTGAATATTTAAGAGTAGCATTATTTGGTACGAAAATAACGAAAATGACTGATGCTAGCAGCCCTCGAACAGCACCAAAATCAAAAATATACTACACCCAGGGGCGGATTTAGCACTAGGCCCGGTAGGCCCGGGCCTAGGGCGGCAAATTTCGGGGGCGGCAAATTTTCGATTTTGTTTGGGGAGGCTCCTTTTCTTCTTTTCTTCTGGGGCGGCAGTTTTTTTTTCTGTCGTATATGTACATGTATCTGAGTCGAATGAGCCTAACACCTCTAGCCAACCGAATTCTCTAAAAAATCAATGCACGCGAAAATTCACCTCTAATGATTTTTTTTTGGACATTAAAAAGTTTGACTTATAATAAATATCGAAATGCGATCGCGGTAAAGGACCAAAGAAACTCAAAAATACATAAAAAGTACCTAGAAATTATCTGAAAATACCTAAAAAGAGCCTAAAAAGACCTAACAAGATCCTAAAAAGAACCCAAATTATACCTCTTCAATTTAGGAAAAGCTTATCAGAGGTAAATATTTGCGTGCATTGATTTTTCAGAGATTTTTTTTTTATTTTTATGGTACAGGGTATATCAACTACATGCGAATCGCTTTATTTTTGACATGTTTTTTAGATTGTACTTCATGACTGAAATTAATTTGTATAAAAAAATTTCTATAAAATGAAATCTAGAGCATAGGTCAAAATATTTCGGGTCCATCTTTAACTAATAACATATCGAACATTAATTTACAATAGTCGAGTTTATAGTTGATTTCCAGTCAAGTGCGGAAGCAAACTTTGAATGGAATAGTAAACTTACTTATAAAATTTTTAGCGAAGACGTTGGAATTATATGCGATGCAAAGGTGCATTTGTGTGGCAAGGGCGCAATAATAGGGAATTCGTACGAACGAACCGGTGCCGGTTTTGCTCTGATATTCCTTTTGTGTGAGCTCGGCCGCAACGAAAAACAGCAAAGTATTCTAGGGAATCGAAAAAAAATCGCGCATTGTGACATATAATATAATTCACCAAAAGGGCGGCAAATATTTCTGAGGCCTAGGGCGGCGAAATGGTCAAATCCGCCCCTGACTACACCTGCTTCATGTTTGGGCCAACCCACCCTGTGAATTTTGTTGCGATCCGATGAATGCTTTGGGAGTTATAGAGGAAAATAAATTTTAGGGTTATCACCCGCAAAACTATTGAAAGGTTCGAAATATGATTATTTGTTTTTTATTGTCACTACAAAATCTTTATCATTTGAAAATTTATTAATAATATTGCTTGGTAGCGAAATGACAAACAATTGTAAAAATTAACATAAGTAGCTAACATAATTTTTCAACCAAATTTTTACTATAGAGTACCAGCTACTGTCTGAATTTCATGAAAATCGGGTTGCTTGGTCGGAATCTACAGGGCAGAAAGCAGCTCTATTCTTAGTGATTTATCAAGATTGTATCATTACAACAGGGCTGCCTCCATTTCAAAATCATAATACTTGGCCATATCAAGGCAAATACAACGTGTGAACTTCATATTGATCTAATTATTGGGTCGTGAGTTCTCGCAAGCACAAATTTCGATCGTTAAAAATAGAGGTATTGTGGTGAAAGGTTATCGTTCATTTACAAAGTGGATTTGTCAAAAACGTTTATTCGGTTCTGCAGACAAAGCATAGAATATCTCAAAAATTTAGATTTTTTTTTATTAAAAAGCAAAAAAACTGAAGGGTCGATGACTTGAACGTTTTTTTTTTACGTAACTGCTGTAGCTACAGCGTTACCTGCACATTTATCAAAAATCATTGAAACATATTCCATCGATTTGTCTCGTGAATTTCATAACGATCGGATGACTGTGCGAAGTAATCGCAATTCGAAATTTTATAAATTTTCTTTGCTTACTTTTAGGCAGTCAGCACCCACCCGCATGGGGTTGAAAATTACCAAAATATTATCACAAACAACCTAAAAATATAATTAAAATGAAAAACATAATAAAATAAAACTGTAATATCGTGAAAAATGAAAATGTGAGGGAACTTTGACTAATAAAGTCAAGATACCTATCGAAAACTTGAGAGCCGAGGTTGGCGAAATCATTTGAAAGCCGATATCAAAGGAAACACTTTGAAAGGCACTCAGACAAGGAGGTTTCAATGGACAAATAGCAAGGAAAAAAACCATTTATTTCCGAGATCAATCGGAAGAAGAGATTGGAATTCGTCAAAATCTATGTTCACCATTATCCTGAGTTTCGAAAAACCGTTGTGTTTTGCGATGAGAGCAAATTCATCATATTTGGATTAGATGGCAGGCAAATTCTTTGGAGACAAGTCAACGCTGAGTTGAAAACGGTTAACTTATGCAGCACGAGGAAGTGAAAATATAAGACGAAAGTGAGAATATCACCGTTTGGGGTGCTTGGCTGCAGTTAGCTATATGAAGTTTATAGAGACAACGATGAATAAAATGTGGTAATAGCCTATTACCACATTTTATTCATCGTTGTCTCTATAAACTTCATATAGCTAACTGCAGCCAAGCACCCCAAACGGTGATATTCTCACTTTCGTCTTATATTTTCACTTCCTCGTGCTGCATAAGTTAAACGTTTTTAACTCAGCGTTGACTTGTCTCCAAAGAATTTGCCTGCCATCTAATCCAAATATGATGAATTTTTTCAATAAAAAATATTTTGAATTAAATGCTAATTTTTCCTTTGACTATTATGTTTACTTCTAAGAGTATGTGACTGCCTACCCGGTGCAAATTGTTTATGCACGCCACTGGTAATAGGATATTCTTAATGGAAATATTTGATTAAGCGCTACAAAATCGATGTTCCTGGAAAAGTGTTGGTTCCAACAAGAAAATAACCCAAAATACGCTGCTTATGTTGTCAAGTTGTGTCGTGTTGTCAAGCTATCTGAATCACCAGACTTAATAGAGCATCTGGCGGATATACTAGGAAACAAAAATTCGAAAATTATCTTCCAAGAGCTACGCTTTGCTCAAATCAGCGATCCAAACTGAATGACGACCACCACCAAGACGACCAAGACGGTTGCCACCCAAATATTGATTTTGTAGTCTTATTTTTGTTTATGATGTTTTAACTGTTTGTGTGATAAATTGTATGTTACTAGTTACTTTTATTCTGAACCTTGTGAAATATGAATATTTATATAATTATTTCTTATTCTGTTTATTTGCTTCTATATGATTAAATCAATTGATTAAAAACCAAAATCAATTCGAGTTTAGAGCGAAACACTCAACAAGCCACCAATTATACAGGGTCACAAAATATGTCAAAGATTCTTTTCGTGCCAAACAATCGGTTGGCTTGGTTACATTAGATATCGAAAAGGCATTCGATTCAGTATGGCATGACGGTCTTATATACAAAATGATACAGTGGTCGTTATATACGTCGTTATATACTTAGTCAAACTAGTTCTATCATTTTTGAGTAAAAGAATCTTCTCAGTGGCAATAAATGGTAAACAGTCCAAACCGCACGATATTTCTGCCGGAGTACCACAAGGATCATGTCTGAGCCCAATACTGTATAAAATATATGCATCCGACATACCTAATCATCCATCGTGTGACCTAGCTGTGTTCGCAGATGACACGTGTATACTAACAAGGTCCTTAGATCCCTCGAAAATCATTCAAAGCCTAGAAGAATACCTAGAGAGCATGCTTAGTTACTGCAACATGTGGAAAATAAAACTGAACCCCCAAAAAACTAAAGCTATATTCTTGACTCGTAAGAGAAAAATCTCCCATTTGCCAGCTCGAGGAATACATTTAAGAGAAACTATTATTGATTGGTCTGAAACAATTGCATATCTAGGAGTTACCCTCGATAAAAAACTACTGTTTAAGCATCATGTAGAAAAAATTTGCTCTAAAGTGTCCAATGTCATTTACGCGCTGTATCCCCTAATAAATAGGAAATCAAAGCTTGTAATTCAGCCTATTATCACGTATGCGATACCAATATGGGGACAATGTGCAAAGATCCATAAAAAACGAGTTCAGATAGCTCAAAACAAATGCTTGAAACTTATATTAGATAAACCGTTCTACCATTCAACAGCACAGATCCACAAGCTTGCCAAAACTAGCACCATATTAACGTTCATTCCTAGAACTTCTTCATTCCTAAATAACTGCCAAGGCATCACCAATCTGCTTATTAGTTCACTCTATTAATAGCTTTAGGCAAAGTAATTTAAGTCGAAACTAGTATAAGTTACTCTAAGTTAGGCTAAGCATCGGTAATCAAACAAGGTTTTTCACTGTTTTCCTTGCATTTACTACATTACAAACTGAATAACTAAACAAATTGCTCTGCACAGTTCATAAAATTATAGCTGCAAAGAGATTTGTCAATTTCTAACCTCTAAGTATAACCGAATTGTTAAAACTATGTAAATAATAATAGCTTTAAATAAATGAAATGAAATGAAAAAAATGAAAACCAAAATGTAATAGTTCCACTATATGTTTTTAATTTGATATATCATCAACAATTTTGAGATTAATCGTTTGTGCCTTCAATTTTGTGAAAACATTCGATAATTTTCGCTATTATACCGTACCAAACACTACATTCATCAACTTTTTGAATTGATCATTGAAAATTGGTAATAACAAAATTTGATACAGACAGTAAAAAAAAAACTGACAGCACTTATCAGCTCAACAGTTGTTATTAAACGATACCGTGTTTTTGCATTGTACCATCTAATCTAATATTGTGCATAATGATAACAATGATGATGACGATGATGGCCTGGATGCCGATGATGGTCCAGAGGGACCCTAGCACTGAATACCATGCATAATACAGAACAATACCATGCATAATACACCAGTAGTAAACCTAGGATAATAGCTTTAGATGAATTTCGCATAGAATATATTACCGATACAGAAATAGAAAATAAAAAGGGAGAAACACAGATGATAACAAGGCAATTCACATATTTTCTTTTAGTATAATATTGGAATCAAGGTAATAAAACACTATCAAAATATATAATATAAATATATCAACAATCGATCGATAGGCACTTCTCTTCATACCATCCCTCCCTGCGAACATCTTCTTCTTCTTCTTCTTCTCCTTCAAGTGAACAACGCTCAGAATAAATCGATCCTAATAAATAGGGAAATTCTTGTATGGGATACCCCATGTAGGTCACTAGTAATATAACTTGAAAAAATATTCAAGAGGTCAATGTCTTCACACAAATTATTATACACTGACATGCTTTCTCTTTCTCCACTACTGCGCCAGATTAATATCTGAAAAAATAAATTCCCGCTAATTTTAATTTTCAGTTTGATTTGATCACATGCCAATCAATTTGTTTACATTAAATATTGCTCACTGAAACGATCAGATCTTCCATTTGCTACTTTAACTTTGCGTCATACATTTAATATGGAGGTTTAATATAAACATGGACTGAATAGAGGAAACTGATGAAGAATTGAAAATTAAAGCGCTGGATCGAAATACATGTTTTGATGAGTCTATATAACAATGATTGGGATCTACTTATGCAGACGATGTAAAATATCTAAACGGTAACATTTTCGGGCGTACATGCATTTGTTTATATTCACCGTATAGTTTTTCAAACCAAACCATGTTAAAGTTCAATTGAATTTAATAAAGCGTGGATTTTTTTTTCATTCACAGCCACCACAAAACCAACAAAATCACAGAACGACGAAGACTACTATCCTAGTGATGACGATTACACCTATGATGATGATGATAATTATCAGCCGTTGGAACCTGGAAAATTGCCATACCTCCCAGACACAATCAAGGATGCTATTGCCTTTGATATGCCAGAACGGACAGAGACTGGCTATGTGGGCCAAGAAATTATTTTGCCATGCAAAGCCCGGAACGTAAGAGGTAAGTTGAATTGCCTCAAATATGAAGAAAAACTACATCAAAACCTCAGAAGACTCTTATACATTTTAATCACTTTTTTTAGTAGGCATTTTAATGCAAATATTAGCTAGGCATTTTAATACAAATCGAAGGATTTGAATATCTTGTATCCTGACTACATTTTGTGATATTATTCCAGACAACAACGTGTTTATGTGGTACAACAATTCCCAAGTGATCAGCCAGCAGCATGTGGCCTTATCGCAGAAATCACGAATATCAGTAGAATTTGATTACAGTTTGAAAATTTCTAATTTGAGCGAATTCGATTCCGGCCTATACTATTGTTTAATATTGCCGGAAAAGATTACACTCAACATCACCTTGGAAGTTGTACCATTGGCAATCATTGTGGATGATGAGGTTCTGACCAATAAGGAGGTGACGGTGAAAGAAGGGGATAGACTGGAATTTAGCTGTAGCCATCCAGGATCTACAAATATTGAATACAAGTGGGCTAAAGGGGTAAGCTTTAATATAATAATTTAATAAAATTATCTACTATCCATATAAAGTTGTTTTTAACTTTGGAGACCTTTTGTGGCATTTTGCATGCAAAGATATCGTGCCAAAAGTGACCAATTTCATTTGTCTCGTTATTATTGACGTAGCTCATTTTAGTTCAGGGTAATTAAACATAATAATAACCATCTTCGGATAAATTCCCGGAAAGCTGGTTTTTTGGTATAAACCGTGATATTGTCGTTTTGAACAAAACGTCAAAAGTGCCTATCTATCTGAGTGCCGCTAAACATTATAACCGGGGTCAAAGTCCACCAAAGGTGATTTTTCGTAAATATCTAAGTAATAATCACCTTTGTATAAGAACTATGTGCGCCGAGCAGTAACCGTTTTTGATATATTTTATTCCTATACATTCTAGTAACCTTTATGTTTCTCATGAAACGTACTCTCCTTTGCCACAGTTTAAGCTGTAGCCTTTGGTGGAATTACAAAAAAATTGTATTTAGCAAAATCTCTGGAGCAGTCTTTAGCAATAAATTTATTCATCATCATCATCGCGGCACTACAGCCCGAATCGCGCCTTAGCCTCCTTAATAGTTCGCCTCCATTCGTCTCGGTTCAGTGACCGCGTCCTCCAGTTCGGTGCTCCCAAAAGTGACCTGCTG
This sequence comes from Nemotelus nigrinus, assembly GCA_947369275.1. Lineage (NCBI taxonomy): Eukaryota > Metazoa > Arthropoda > Insecta > Diptera > Stratiomyidae > Nemotelus > Nemotelus nigrinus. The sequence goes on from OX376373.1 coordinate 163,013,189, forward strand.
TCAGCATCTATCGAGTCCTCCCATCGCTTGCGCGGCTTACCGACTGGCCTGGCTCCGCTCGCTCGCCCCTTGAGAGATCTTTTGGGGATTCGATTGTCGCTCATTCGTTCGACGTGGCCAGCCCATTGTAGTTTTTGGAGTCGTATGACGGTGGAGACTTCCGGCTCGTCATACATGGTATACAGCTCGTTGTTGTATCGGATTCGCCATCCATCTTCTTCCCGTATTGGACCGAGGATCCTTCGCAATACCCTTCTCTCAAACGTATTTAAGACTTTTTCAGATGCCTGGGTCAGCGTCCAGGTTTCACTTCCGTAGCATAGCACAGGTCTAATAATTGTTTTATAGATGCGGAGCTTCGTATTTCTGTGTACGCATCGAGATTTTAAAGTGGGAAGCACCGAAAAGAATGTCTTATTGGCTAATTGAATCCGTCGTTTGATTTCGTCAAGCTCATTCCCATCCTTCGAGAGGTTCGTCCCTAGGTATACGAAGCTGTCTACATTTTCAAGGTTATAGTCCCTTATCGTTATGTTTTGTCTTATTGGCGTCCTTTTCCTTGATTGAGTCATAACTTTTGTTTTCTGTTCGTTAATTTGAAGACCAACTTCCTTGGCGGTTTCGTCTAGAGCTACAAATACTTCCTTGGCGTCGTTGAACGAACGTGACATAATGTTGATGTCATCAGCGTAAGCTACTAGCTGTGTCGACATAAATAATAGAGTTCCTCTCGTGTCAACGGGGATTTTTCTGATGACATATTCAAGCGCTAAGTTAAAGAGCACCGGAGCTAATCCATCCCCTTGTTTTAGCCCTGTATTCGTCGAAAACGAGTCGGTCATATTATTCTGGATCAGCACTTGTGACGCGGAGTCGGTCATGGTCATTTTCACTAGGCGTACCAACTTTGCTGGGATTCCGAACTGCAGCATGATGTTATATAATGCAGTTCGGTTGATGCTGTCGTACGCTTGTTTGAAGTCGACGAATATTTGATGGACATCAATGTTGAATTCCCAGCATTTTTCCAAAATTTGTTTGACCGAGAATATTTGGTCAGTTGTCGATCTTCCACGTCTGAAACCACCTTGATATTCACCAAGAATTTTCTCAGCGTGATGGGAAATCCTTAACTCTAAAATTTTTGTCAAGAGCTTGTACGACGTACAAAGTAGTGATATGCCCCTGTAGTTTTCGCATAGCAATTTATCTCCTCTCTTGTGAATGAGACATATAACGCTTTTTCGCCACTCATCCCGCATCGTTTCTTGTTGCCAGATGCTTGTCACCAATCCATGGATTTCCCTTAAAACGGAAATCCCGCCTGTCTTCAGGAGCTCCGCGGGGATAGCAATAAGTTTATTGCCTAGCCATATTTGAACTTGGTAGTGGATCCGCTATATATCTTGCCGAACAGATGGGTTTTTGAACTCTGTAGATTTTATATAAGTTGAATATCTCTAGGTAGCAGAAGATGCATCTTTTGCTGGAGCTTGATACACAGCCTGGAGTAAACGAATTCTATTGTTGACAAACATTTGGAGAACACTCTGTCTTACTAAAAATATCTGCATAGTCAAGGCCCTCTTCATTGCAGGGGCAATCAGGGCAATTACTCAGGTTGGCAAGTTTGTAAAGGGCGGCAAAATTGTGCATATCGAACAAACTCTGCAGAGCAGTGATCATTGGGACTCAAATTAGTAAGAGTAGTAAATTTATGCACTGTCCGTGTCAGAAGAAACGAATCGCATTTTGTCAAAAATAGGAAATACGTATACCCTTGTCTGCTCTTCACTACCTTATTGTCCCACCCAAAGGGCTGCCACATCAGTGTTAATTCATTTCAGTGTCGTTGAAAACCTTGTAGTGATCCCAAATAAACTCAAAATGAGCGAAAACTACGCAAAGCGCTACGAAGCAATATTTTCATATTCGCAATTAAAGGTCCATCATTCTTGAGCTCTGTGGCTGCCAAAGTGATCAAAACGTCGAAGAAGCATGCTATGATCTCAAATCAGTGGTATAAAGTATGCTAAAATTTCTGAACGGGGCTTGAAGCGAGCTACTTAATTGCGATTCTCCAGCTGCTTGAGTTACAATCAGCACAGCGACCACATAACGGCGTTTAAACTTACGTTTAAACTTCTCCTCTCTGAGAAAAAACACATATCTAACAAAAATATGGATTGCGATTAGACCGAGGTTGTTTTCTCCGAAAAAAAAAAAACAATTTTTTGAGCGTGGATTCAGCTGAAGCAAGCTTGATTCACTCATAGTAAAAATATTATTCAGGACACTATTAAATACCCTGTTAAAATAAATGTTTGGGGATACTTTTCCGAGCGTGATTTCAGATGTTTTGAGCTCTTCACCTAAAATTTTAACGCTCCAGAACGCAGACAGGATCAGTTTTGTAAAAATCAGTAATGTCTCTGTGACGTCATGCAGTCATGCACATGATTGATAAAAAAAAACTACAAAATTTGTTATTATGGGATGATCTGTAGTCGTTTTGATCTCCTACGATGCCAAGAATGGGCGTGACAGAATTATGTGATCGTGTCTTGTTCGTTCGTGGAATATCCCTTTCATGATCCAGGTATACAGTTTAGCTCCGACAAGAAAGTAGCGAGCAGATGTCTGTCATTATTTAATGGGATTTTTATTTTAGTGGGCTTTGAAATATAAACAAAAAAAATCGCAAATATTCCAAGTCGTAATCAAAGTAGAATAAGATAAACATACTGTTGGGAAAGTGAATACTGCCTGTTACAACTATTTAGATCAAAATATCTCACAGAATCGATACTGCTACAAGAAAAAGTTACACAATACATTTATAGGAACTTGTTTAAGCTAAAAATTTATCACACATACTTTTTCCGTAGAGAGATACGAAAAATCACTTTTGGTGAATTTGGTGAATTTAGCGGCACTCGGAAGGCGGGGGACTTTTGACATTTTTTTTTTGTCACGAAAATATCAAGAACCTTACCAAAATCCAGCTTTCCGAAAATGTTTCCAAAGTGCAGTGTCTGATATCGCTGAACTAATACCAGTATTTTATTTTATCATCGTCGTCGTAGCACTGCAGCCCCTCTCGGGCCTTGGCTTCTCGCAGGTGACGCAGAGTCAGACCAGCGTTTTCTGGGTTTTCCCACTGGTCTTCGATCCTCGGCCCTTCCGTCGAATACCTCCTTAGGAACTCATCAAAATCCTCGTACAACTCGTGGTTGTACCTTATCCGCACTTGGCCGCACTCTTGTTTAACTCCAATTATACGCCTGAGGACCCGTCTTTCGAAGGCGTTCAGCATATTTGCGGATGCTTGGATAAGGGTCAAAGTTTTACATCCGTAACACAACTCAGGTTTGATTATTGATTTGTAGACTTGGAGCTTCGACTTCCTGTGTATGCAGCTGGTCTTCAGTCGGGAAAGAACGTTTTATTAGCGAACTGTATTCTCCGTTTAATTTCATCAGTTTCACTGCCTTTCGTTGTCAATTTTGAGCCTAAGTATATCATCCTTGCAGTTAAATATAAAGCTAGTTTCGTGAAGAACTTCTTTTGAACGTTAGCTTTCAACAGGAGGTACAGCTGGAAACACGTTGCATTTCTCCCTTGAAGGCCCATCAACAGCAGCGGGCGCAATATTAGAGGCAAGCAAAAAAATGATTGTAAAAAATAAAAAAAACCCTAGCGCATCAGAGCCGTTAGAAACACTAATGTGCGAAGAACAGGAGAGGATTTGTGCAGGTTTTGAGTGTGTATTCTACCACTAGCTACTTAAGGCCACTACCTTTAGCTTCTTCACCTGCTTAAGATCAATACACCCTAAGTAATAATAGACCCTAAGCCAATTTAATTTCAATGACTTCATCAAAAGTTACAGCGATAGAAAGGTATTTGGGGCTACCATCCGAAAAATGTGCAGACCTTAGAAAATTTAAACATTGTTTACTTATTTTGATTGCAAATGTTCGCGATGTCAATAAATAATGCTAGCATTTATTGGTACGAAAATAACAAAAACGCCTCGTGCTGGCACCGAAGCCAAAAATATGCCACATCTGCCTCACGTTGAAGTCAACCTACTCTGCGAATTTCGTATTGATCCGATGACTGCATTGGAAGTTATAGGGATACAAAGAAAAAAGAAAGTTTTCAAATTTCCTAGACCGAAATTTTTGTTCTTTATTTAAACTACGAGATCACCGTGATTTGAAAATTTTATGATAAAATCGCTTATTTAAGATATGCACAAAAAGACAAAACTAAGCATAGCTGGCAAGCCTATCATTATTTTTCCAACTCGATTTCTAGTGCGTATTGCCTACAATAAGTTAAATTTGCCATATAAAATGCGTTATTATTCCATGACTGCACTGAAATCTATAAGGCAAAGAGCTTTAGTTTCCTGAGCGAATTTTTCAATCCATTTTCTACCAAACGTGGTTTAGAGTAAGATTCAGCTATTGTGTGAATTTCGTCAAAATCTTGTGACTGAGTCAGAATTTATAGGACCAAAAGTAGTTATTTTTCTTAGTGATTTTTCAAGATGGCATCACTGGCACAGAATTGTCCAAATTTTAAAACCGTTTCTATCAGACCTGATCCTACTTAAGATCAATGCATTCTGTGCATTTCAACTGTATCTGATTGTTGGGTCGTGAGTTCCCATGAACAGAAATTTTTAATGCTGAAAATATAAGTTGATTGGGTTGCCGTTTAGAGCATAAGTAGCATCAGGGTTGCCAGCATGTTCAAACAAAACTACACAAGTATACAACTTAGTAGTTTTAATGTGTTCTCTAAGTTTTGTAATGATTTAATAGCTCCGTCAAAGCTTATCGCATTTCAGAAAATTTCAAATTTTTTTCCGATCTCATTTTCGGCACCTTGTGCACACACAGGGTTAAAAATTTCTAAAACATTATCAAATCTTTTTTAAGAACACGTTCGTAATTCATTACGCAAACTTAGTTTTTTTGAAAACTATTTTTTGACAGAATAATAGGCATATCTAAAATATCACCAAAATGAGATCTGGACCTATTCTGCATATACACAAATGTATCCTGAAAGTTTCAGCTTAATCGGATTGCGCGTTCCCGAAAATAGTCACTGAATTCTTTTTGATTATATGTGTATACATACCATATATATATATATATATATATATATATATATATATATATATATATATATATATATATATATATATATATATATATATATATATATATATATATATATATATACATATATATATATATATATACATATATATATATATATATATATATATATATATATATTTATATTTATATTTATATTTATATATATAAATATATATATATATATATATATATATATCTATATATATATATATATATATATATATATATATATATATATATATATATATATATATATATATATATATATATATATATATATATATATATTTATATATATATATATATATATATATATATATATATATATATATATATATATATATATATATATATATATATATGTATATACATATATATATGGAACATTAGTAAAAACATATATCCTACTACTAATTTATCACGAAAAGCGTACAACCGCGTTACTTGTCACTTCTAATCAGATATATTTTTTTACGATTCCTCATTTTTTTCCTCTTGACGCTGGATATTGCCGTTTCAATGTGCTTATCTTAACTGAAAATATTAGTTTAATATTCTTTAAAAATGATCGCGACAAAGAAAAAAATTTACAGAAAATTTGGGATTGATTGCAATGAAGAGAAAAGAAGCCTTCTTTTTAGGTTGCTAGGGAAGCGAGATACAACGCCCCTTTCTATTTCCGCTGTAACTCTTTCCTCGAGGGTGTTCTGTATCTTATCGATTTGAATAGTCGCATGAATACCTTTGGGAAAAAGGTTCCATATGATCGCTATTTAAACACCCTGTAAAGCTCTACTATAGGATGCCTGTCGCTGCCTTTTACGGGATTGAGTGGTTTTAGATGTTCTGGGCAATCCTTTACCCTTATTTTCTGCGGACACCTGTCCTGTGGCAAAATTAAAACAACGTGGCAGGAAACGCTTAGTTCGCTTTTCGACAACAGACTCAATCTGCAACAATCGTTTGTATAAGACTGAATTCGCTAAGAATAAACCCGTGGGCATTTATACTTCATGTGGGTATTTCTAGATTATATTCTCAATTTCCTTTGCCATATTAAAATATGTTTGTGTCTTCGCTTCTAAAAGGCTATTATCTGCGTCTATATGTAGAATGTTTCCGTTCCATGAAATACATGTACGAGATAGCTCCAGACGATGTTCCTCGTCGTTTCTCGTTATTTCTGGCACTGATATGGTGAAATATGGTTTGTTTGGTGTACATGCAACAATACTCTGAGCACAGGAGCACCATTCTTAAAATGCCTTGGCACTTAAGGCACTCCTTTGAGGTTCTTGAGGCACTCCTTTAGTAATTTAATTTAACGTGAAATTTTGGTCCGACGAACATGAGGAATGATAAAGACCCGCCATATTATCCTCTGTATCCCGGCCCAAGTATGAAATTAGGCGGGCTCTTGCCACCCGATACCTAAATTCACATACTAGCGTTTACTTAACTTAGCAGCCATTCATCCCTCGGCATATGCTGTTCACCACGACCTTGGGAATTTCCTTGTTAGGCATGAACTCTCCAAAACCCAATCATATCACTCAACCCTTCGTTTAGGAAAGATTGTTTACGACAGCCACCACTAGGAGGCTGTAAGGAGACTTCCAACAGTTCGAATAGAAATGGCACGTTCATATTTTCATAAACTGCATATCGCTCCTCCATTTCGCCTGACCGCCAGCTGCAGTCTACTTAGTTGACGTAATGCCTTTCTTTTCGTTTTCAGAAATAATTGTCACCACTTACAATTCAAAATTTTCAACACAATCTGTTTTTAGGGAAAGCGAATTGAAGACAACGTTGACGGAGTTCGTGTTGAAAACGGTGAAATCACCATTAAAAATGTCGCACATCATCATCATGGATCGTATCAATGTCTGGCCGATGATGGTCAAGAAACACCTCCGCATGGATCGCTTAAAGTCAACGTGTTGTATAAACCCAAAATGAATGTGAAGCGTCACTATGTGAATGTTGCAGTTGGCGATTCAGCCGAGCTGTATTGTAATTATCTTGCCAATCCTGGCAGTGTGAGAATCTTTTGGACGAAAGAAGGAACTGCTCTACCAAACGACCATGTAAAATACAGGATTCAAAATAACGAAAACATGAAGCAGTACAATGCAAACCATACTGTATTGTTTATTCATAATATAGGAGTATCGGACTTGGGGGAATATCAATGTGTTGCTAAAGTAAGTAATATATTAGTATTAATGGGTTTACGTACAGTCAAGTTGTAATGTGATGATAATTTCCAAAAAATGGTTATTTTCAGAATGAATTAGGTATGGACAGCGGTCGAATTCATTTGGTGAGAGAGCCTGAAATACCACACTTTGAAAATATCACGATTAATGGTCGTGAAGCGAAACTGCAGTGGCTTGTCAGGAGTAAACAGTTGCTTTCAGAAGCAGTTTTGAACTACAGAACAGATCATGAGGTAAATAAGAGCGAAATATGTAGATTTCATTTGTTTTTCATTGTCCAAAATTGATGTATCTGTAATTTGGACGAGCATGATAATTTTACATATTATAATTTTATATAAGAGAGCATATCTTCTTTATAACTAACGACTTTATGTCTAACCACTTCTTTTGAAAACGTATGCTATGAACTTCTGTTCCATTATAAAATAGTGGTTCGAGTATGTGGTTCGAGCGTTTGCAGGCATTATTGTGTGTTTCGTCAACTGCCGCTGTAACAACTGCTTTAGTACATTTAGAAAATGTTTGCTCCCTCTTCTTATCAATGAAGAAAGACTAGAATAAAGCCTAGAATAATTATAATTATTATTAAATTCTAGATTGACTGGATAAAGAAATCGATACAAACTCCCCGACATCATGACACTGGAATTTGGAAAATTCAACATGATGCGATTCTGGAGCCTGGAACATACCACGCACGCGTGAAAACGAAAAATACTGAAGGCTGGTCAAAGTTCTCTACAGATTATGTTTTTGTGATTAAAGATGGTAAGATTAGTGTCAACAATTAGTCTTCTTTAAGGCATAATTTTGAATTCTAATTTATTTCAGTTCCAACTGATGTTGACGAGTTTTCACCGCCAAGTACATTTGATCCGCCCGGTAAGTGTTTATTATTTGTTTTTGGCGTGACTTTCAGGTGTGCCTTCGATTGAAATTTTGCCGTCCGGATAGGCAAACTTTCCAATGAATTAATGTTGTTTTCATGCATGAATTAATGTTGTTTGTGGACTTAAGTTTCATCGGCTTTCTACTTAGCAATATACTGTACCACAGCATACTATTCATGATAATTTGCTGGCATCTCTGGTGTTGAAAAATCCATTTTAATTTAATCTGATCGATCAGAATCTGTAAATTGATTGATGTGTCATTTTTTGCCGTATATTAAGCAAATGTAAAAACTACCTATCTAGCTGATTTAGGAAGACGAGGAAGACTTTATACTGGAGACAGATCGGGAGATTTTGCTCGAGATTCAAATCTTGGCGCGGTGCGCATGCCTGAACCACGTCCTGCTCGCTTTTCAATGTTGGTTTCGATCCCGTTATCGGGTAAATGCAACTCGGTTTCATGCGGGAATTCGATTCCAAACCATCAGAAACTTTTCAGTACTAAACAACCGAAACTTTTTTATGCAGCAACAAAAAGCGAATTAAAATATATCCTGGGTAATTTTCATATTGTCAAGGTAACGTATTATTTTGACTGTTCTTAGCCGGTTTTTTTACGTACCATATTTACGGTTACCTTACCTACGAATAAAGTTTATTATGTGAGCTGATGTCTGATGAGAATCAATGCATATTTTCGAAACCACTTTGTTAAAAAAAAAAATCAATTTTAATCATCCCACAATAACAATGCAATTTGATTCTGCTTTCGGAGGCTAATTCCGCAAAACGATCGAGTTTCCCGTATCAATTATTCTCTGCTTTGATAAGCTTTAGAGAAGATAAACGTTGTCTATGCTGACTTATAGACAAGAAGGAAACCATGATCACAAATCAATAGCCTTTATGAGTAAATTATATCGTTGGATATAAGTCGAGGATTTTAAAATTTATCACAACTATCGTAAATAAAAATTAATCATCTCCCACTGCAAGTGGTCACATCAGTCAAGTACGCACTGTGAGCTGATGTCTGATGAGAATAGGGCATGCAATCCCGAGATTTCGGGATCTCGGAATCTCGGGATCCCGGCACATTTTGGACATTTTCGGGATCCCGAATTTTTTATCGGGACTCCCGAGATTTCGGGATTGATAAAATTCAACCCATTTTGGGAATTAGAAAGCAGAACTTAATACTAAAAAAAATATTGTTTTATGAAAACGGAGGCGGAAGCCAGTTGTAATAATGAATAACAACTGGCGTAAGATTACATGCTTAATATCCCACCAAAAAGAGTAGAGCCCGAAATATCTTTTTCAGCAGCTGAATATATGCGCAGCAAAATTAGGTCTAGTTTAAATTTTGAAACCTTCACGAATTATGTTTATTAAGAGCATACTTTCAAAGCAATATTATATTGTCATTGATATGTAAACAGCTAAAAAGAATAATGTATTTTGATTATATTATCGTGGCATCCGTTATGCTGATTAAATTTCAATTCGTTTTTAACTAATTTTATAACTAACTATCGACCAAATAAAGAGCTTTATTGGACAAGAAGATAAGAAGAAATTAGATCATAAGATTAATTTAGATGCAATTATAGATTAACGTCTTATTTGCTAGCACCCATGTAAATATGTGCACAAATTTAACATTATAATGAACTTAGCTTCCGGTTTTATGTATATATAATTGAAATAAAGTTTTAATTGAGTACGAATAAGCCATATCTGTGTAAATTCCCTTAATATAGTTTTTTTTATAAAATCCCGAAATCTCGGGACTATCTCGGGATCCCGAAAATTCTAATCCCGAATTTCGGGAATCAGTGCATACTTTCGAAAACGCTTAGTAAAATTTTTTTTTTCCATTTTAATCATCCCACAAAAACAATTCAATTGTTTTCCAGTTTGTTTCGGCAAAAATTTAGTTTCAAATTTAGTATGGGTCGTATTCACTTCTTTGCGTGAAACGTCGTTTTTTCCGTGAAAAGTTGCGGCCGAATTTGAAATGCAGATGGTATTGACACATGTTTTCAACCTTTTCACGCCAATTTAGAATGCGCAGCTCATTCTTTCAAGCTAAAAAAGTGACTTTTACTGTCTGAAGTTGAAAATTGAATTGTGCAAAAGGCTTATCAGTAACAAAATCGATCGATAATTGAAATTCTTGACCTTTTATCTGTCAAACATCAGCAGTGACTCCGCTTTTTTCCATTGTCAAAAATTTTACACCAAAGAATGACCAGAGACTTGTCAAAATTTAGCTTCACGGTTAAAATTTAGTACTGTGTTTGTTATCGTGTGAAATTTTCATACAAAATTTCACGTGAAATCTGTTTCGGCGAAAATTTAGCTCGAAAATAAGGAGGAGTTATACTCAGTTTTTAGCATGGAAAGATGCTTTGAAGTTGCTTTTGCGTTGATAATATAGATGGCATTGACACATGTCTCCAATCATTTCACGCCAATTTAGCTTGTGTAGTTCAGTCTTTCGAGCTAAAAAGTGACATTTGGTGTTTGAATTTGAAAATTGAATTGTGCAAATGTCTTTCCAATTAGAAAATCGATCGAAAATTGAAATTCTTGGTATTTTGTCCGTCAGAAATGAGCAGTGTCTCTGCTCTTCTCCATGGCCAACATTTTTGCTCGAAAGAATGACCAGATAATGGAGACATGTCAAAATTTAGCTTCACAATTCGGCTATTGTATGCTCGGAAAAAGTTAGCCACGCTGCAAAGGACGGTGTGCCTGGGTATCTGTGGTGCCATGAGCACTACTCCGGGTGCGGCCCTTGATGCGCTTCTCAATCTGCCTCCTCTCGACATTCAAGTTCAGAGTGTGGCGATGAGCTCTGCCCATAGACTAGCTCAGCTTGGCTTATGGGTAGGTGAAGACGATGTAGGGCACTGCTCTATTACGGGTTCGATGTGTGAGATCTCTCCGATTCTCACTATGCCTTCGGACACTCGGGTGCTCTTCCTCGACTTCAGAAGAAGCTACGAAGTAATCCTCTTAAGCAGAAGTAACTGGGACGATCCAGATCTGTGTACGAGGAGATATTCTGAGATCTTCTTCACGGACGGCTCGAGGTCAGATAGTAGATCTGGAGCTGGTATCTATCTATATTCATCGAATGGCAGGTGGGCTTTCTCTCTTGGAGAGCACGTTTCGGTTTTTCAAGCAGAAATATTCGCTATCCTGAGAGCTGCCTGTTGGGCAATTGAAGAAAGATGGAGGGGAAAGAGCATTGCTATTTGTGACAGTCAAGCTGCACTGATGGCGCTACGTAGACCACTGACAAACTCGAAAATTGTCCAAGAGTGCAGAGCACGATTGAACTCTGTCACCAGATTCAATAGGGTGCATCTGCTTTGGGCACCGGAGCACTGTAGTGTTGAGGGGAATGAAATTGCTGACGTCATTGCGAAGCAAGGTTCGGGACTTCCACTACGGGGCCCTGAGCCCGCCTTGGGTGTGCCGACCGCATCTGCACGTGCCATTCTTCGAAAGTGGGTAGATGATGCTCACAAAGATAGATGGACGACTGCTGGTGTGGCCAGGCACACGAAGGTCTTCCTTTCAGAACCCAACCATGTGACAGCGGGATTCTTGCTCAATAAGAGCGGGAAAGTTTGCAGGGCCATGGTAGGTATTCTGACTGAACACAACTGCCTAGGAGGACATATGTACCGAATAGGTGTTGTACAGGATGACCTCTGTTCATCCTGTCTAGAAGAAGCTGATTCTGCGGAGCATTTGCTCTGTGAATGCCCAGCGTTTGCGCGTCTCAGATATTAATGCTTTGGCTGGGATGTTGCACGCATGCAGACGATAGCCTCTTTTCCCCTATCAGTGATCCTAGACTTTATCAAGAAGTCTGGGAAACTATGGTAGGCAGGGAGAAATGAGTACAATGAATCCTTTGGTCCTTTGGCCTGAGTGTTTAGAGGTGCCAATGCGCCTCTCCCCCAACTCACACACACACACACACACACACACACATACACTCACAATTAACTCAGTCAGTACCAAGTGTCGAGTTCGGCATCCGTTTTTTGGCGTCGTGAGTTTAAAAACGGTCGAACTGATATGCATGACGAGCAAAGGCGTGAAAGACTGTTGATTTTGACCAAAAATTGAGGAAGCCGTTCGTGATGACCGCAGATTAACTTTGAATGAACTTTCAATAATGTTTCCCCAAATCTCCAGATATCTGCTGAACGAAACAATTACAGTAACTATCGGATTGCATAAACTGGGAGCAAGGTCTGTCCCAAAACTGTCGACAGAGCAGCACAAATTGAATCGACTGGAAACCTCCAAAGAGTTTTTGGTGTGGTATGAGCTTGAATGTGATTTTGGTGTGGTCGTATGAGCTTCTGCACTCTTTTGTTACAAGGGACGGAGCTTGAGTTACCCACTATACCCCTGAATCCAAAAGACAATCCTCCCAATAGCCTTACCCCTCATAATCCTCGGTCGAAAAACTCAAAACCGCAAAGGGATCATTTTGATCGGATTTTCACCTCATGGTGAAACCATCAAAGCTGCTAGGTATTGTGAGACCTTAAAAAAATTGAGAAAGGCGAGAGGAGGAGATTGCTGCCGAAAGGAGTCCGGCTTCTGCACGATTATACCAGAGCCCATACGGCCAACGCAACAAAGCAACCTTTGGAGTCGTTCGGATGGGATGGTTTGAATCACCCCGCGCATTTTCCTGAGCTTGCACCTTCAGATTATCAACTGTTCACCTCCCTAAAGATGCATATAATATAGGTGGGAAAAATCTTTCAACTCACGAGGAAGTGAAAGCGGATGTGAACAAATGGGCAAAGATCGTTGTGGCAGAGTTCTTTGACCAAAGCATATAAAATTTGACCTTTCGTCTCACTACGTGCATCGATAGGAATGGCGACTACGTGGAAAAGTGGATCACATATGTATTGTAAAAGTTTTTTTAGTTAATTTTTTGCAACCTACATAAACCTAGCGCACTTAATTTCTGAACGTGCCCCGTACATAGAGGTATAAGGCATTAAGAGTGGTGTTAAAGAAGCAGTCTGTCTCAAGGTTACCTGTATTCATAAATTATTCCAATTCAACGAAATATGTTTCGGGGAGTAGATCAAATGCTCATTTCGGGGATATCGCTTTCTGTTGCCGCTAGGTATCAGCTTCCAGGCCTACTTCATTGGTGTTTTCACCATATTCTGATTTGATAGGATCTGTCAACCACTCAGGTGACAAATTCTTGGGCCAGAAGACAGGCACATGAGTCCGCATCGCGGAATTACAGCAAAATCACTTGGTTTTTGGCAATATCAAGTACCCAAATTTACTTAATTTTGATGACAGACTTTAGAATAGGGTAAATGGTAAGTACTTACCTATGGAAAGATATGCCCAATGGGACACAGCGCATATTGTTTGAACAGCACTTCATTTGACAATTCATTACCGGTCTTTTGATTGTAACTGAAGGATTCCCTGCCATGTTTAACCATATCTTATACTTCTCATCACTTTCTATTTTTCTTAACACTTGCGTCGCTATATTTGTTGTGAAAAAGGCCGATTGTTCTATTAAATGTCATCTCAAAACCACTAAGCACACCGAAAAATTATTTGGTTTGATTGGCACCTGGGTACTTAAAAGCTCCCCACAAAGTTCTAGGGATGAAGGCGAAAAGGAAAGAATAATATAATAAAGTGGAATTCAAATAAGATTCGTTTTTTGATTTAAAAGTTTTCAACTTTTGATTTAAATTTGATTCTAAAAAATTTTAAGTGGTGAAATTTTTCTGAGTGTACCATAGCAGCTATTCCGGAATCTTGGACAGCCCGACAAAGCAGCTAAAAAAGCAGCTGTAACAAAAATATTGAACACACTGCTGATAATAGTGAAGCAGACAAAATGCCCGTGTTCCATTATTACCATATAGTACTTGCAAGTACTTCTGGCTACTACCCAGTGCTGCCAGACAGGCACTGCGGCTTACCCCCAGGCAATTCCTATTTATCCGTAAAATTACCCTAAGTAGCCATTGTGACGTCATTTCTGGGAAATATTTCGGCATTCTCACAAACCAGGTTATTTAAATGTACATTTATATATGTGTAAAACTGCCGTCACATGAAACAAACTTCTTTAAGGTCAGGTGAAACTTTCGGCCACTCTTCCTAATCTTTCGTGACTAATTTTTTCCTGAGTGCGTTAAGTTGTCACTCTGAAAAAATTAGTCCCGAAAGGTTTATTATCGACGGAGTCGTGAGAGAGACAGTTAGACAGTACCATGGGAGGCCGACGAATGCGACCAATCACAACACCAGATTCCGTAATCAATTGACGTCACTTATTTCACTAACTCTGCATTTTCTTATATCAGAAAAAGATAGACATTACATGTTTTGAGATTATTATTTATTGAAACTGAATATTTTTTTCCCCTGTTTGTCCCCTGGGGTATTTAAAATATCCCTAAATCTAGGGTTAAAATCCCTAATATGGCAGCACTGCTACTACCAACTACTCGCGCTCTTGCTCCCGAGTAATTCATGAGTAGTTACACTTTTTTCCGTGAGGTGACCATTAAGTTGTCAATAGGTGGATTTGCTTTTTTCAAGGCTATGTTGAATGTTTTGGTAGCTAGGAAATTAGAAAAAAAAACCTTCATAAAAATTGGAAAGTTAAAAGAGGTAATTTTCTATATTATATATTTTCTGTCGATTCTGGTAGTTTACTCGTTATTTTATCCCTTTATTTTCAACTGTTTTACATTTGAAAACTGCATACAATTTGACAGGTTGGACTCTGCTCATATGAACGAAGGTGGCTTTCCATTTGTGATCCACTGCCAAGTACTTGGAAGTACATTAGTACTTCTAGTAAAAATGGAATTGAATTCTGATTTTCATTTTTGGGATATCTTTATGTTAAAATTTTCAGGTTTTTTTTGGCGGAGTTTGTAGTATCTTTGAATGACAACTTTTATCTTTCCATCGTAGATTCTCAGATGTGTTATTAGAAACCCAATGAATAAAATCGATGTTATTTTGATACATTTGTATTTGTAATTCACACCATTTTTAATTCCCAGAATTTGCTTGCATACAATATCTTATGAATAAACAACATATTTTGATGGGTAATCAGCCATTTTTTTTTATGTAAAAAATATTAAAATGATTTTTTTTTTAAATGTTAACGAGTCAGATTCACTTTTAAGTACTCGTTTGTAATTTGCTAGCTACTAATTAATTTATTTTAATTGGCTCCGTTGAATTTCATTGTGAATGAATTGAATACGACTATGCATGTATAATGATATACATTTTATTTCAGAAGAAGTTCTTGCGGCTGGAATTGGTGGTAGCCAAAATAATGCTGGAAGTCGACAACAAAGTAATCTTGCCGCTGCTGTTCATGGGTTTTCTTCACTGTTATTAGTTGTGACGCTGGTGCCATATTTACGTCGCTTTTCAAACATGCTTTAATGTATTGAATGTCCAATTAATGTTACATAACACTAGAACTGTATTAAATAATAATATGTTGCTTTATCAACTGGCATTATTTTTCACACAATGAAGTGAAAGCATATTCTACGTTAAATATTGGAAAAAATGCTGGCTGATGACATTTCTGCTTCCAATGCTAACGTGTGGTTGCAAGGTCCTTCATTGCGAATTTCGAGCTTCATCTTAACGAAAACTTTGTGCAAATTGAAATTAAAATTTAATAAATAGCTCGAATAGTATTCAATCAAATGTTACATTAATCGAAAATAAAATTCTTAACATATATACTATTGATAAGACGAATATGCGAGCGAGCTTTTAATGGTACATACGTTATGGATTTAAATCTTAAAATGTTCCGACACGTCATAGTTTTTTAGTTGAAAATCCAAAAAGTCACCGAGATAAAATCAAATATTTTTTATGCTGAAACCCATTAGGAATTAAATATCGACGTCTACTTAATTATGATTGTACATAAAATAGTGACTGGGTATTACATTTTAAACGTATAAGAAATAAAATGCTTTTAGCTTGAAAACTAACGAATGTATTCAAGATAAAACATTTTAAATCAAATTAAATTAGAGTGTAATTTTAACGTAAACTGTAAGCGTTATTATATTGTATAGAAACCAAAGCTATTTATATGCAAAGTAGAAATAAACATTGAGTTACAATGCGTACATGTAAGCTATGAAGAAAGAATATAAATAAATATATTTTCAGTCAATTTTCTAATGTATGTATTTAAAATAGAGTCATGCTATTGTAAGTATTAGCACACGCAAAATCAACAAGCCTATGTAATTTTTTTATGTTTTCGTATTTACATGTAAATAAAGATGGATTTGAATGATAAATGATTTTTTTTTTCAAATTTTTAGGTTTCAAACGGATTCTTATTTAACAAGTCAGTATATGTCAATTGATTAGCAACTAATTTATTTATCAATACATATTAAACGAAGCTATAACTGCACAGCAGAGTAGAGATTCTAGGATGCAATACATATTAGTAGGCTAAGCAAAACCAGCCCCTGTGTCGGCAATTGCTAGTAATTAAATTTGTATGACGAAAATAATTCCTATTATGATGGTTAGAGTTGAATTACTAAGATTATTGTATTGGAACTATTTTCTACTTACCACAGACTGCTTTTTAACAAGCTATCAATAAAGCTCTTACAAACACTTTACAGAGGAAATTTTACGCGGGGAAAATAATATCACATGTTTCGATGTTTCTGGTCCATTGCTTTAACCCACCAAAATGGCGAGTTATGGAGACTGCACTTGTTCCTCGGCTGAATTAATTTAAATTAGACTGCACAGTGTTTGTTGTTTTATAGGTCCTAAAAATTTTCAATTATTTCGATAAGGCACTTAGATAACAGAATAACTCATATTAAATATATACAGTAAAACTGATTAGTTAAGATTATTCATTTTGTATTTTGATGGGAATCTACATGTGGATGGGGATCTACATGTGGATGGGGATCTACATGTGGATGGGGATCTACATGTGGATGGGGATCTACATGTGGATGGGGATCTACATGTGGAGGGGGATCTACATGTGATATGACTCACCATTATTAACTGCTTTGTGCAATATTATTAGCATATTTCATTAATAGTAGGCAAAAACTGTAATAAATTTTGATTCACATAGCTAGATTTTCAAACTGCAATAAAACTTTGAAGCTAAGCAGGTCTCTCAAAGACGTTATCTGTGCCTTTAAAGGAGCTGCTGTACCGTGAAATGAGGAACATATTGTTTATTTATTTATTTAATGATCATATTCAACAGATAAAAATCTAATTACTGAATATAAAAAGAAAGTAAAATGAAATAAAATCAAGGTCAATTCAAAGTTAAATATATTTATTTATATATTTATTTATATATATATATATATATATATATATATATATATATATATATATATATATATATATATATATATATATATATATATATATATATATATATATATATATATATAACCACATCGAGATGTTAAGATACAAAATATTATGGTTAAGAATAATTTTGAAAGCAGGTAAGCAAACTGTCGGTTGTACTGCCCAAATAAACGCAACAACGGAGAATAAAAAAAAGTTTTAGTGCTCGCAATTGACACACTAAGCACAAAAGAAGAACATGTACCATGAACTGCTACACGAACGGAAACGTGGCTACTGAGGGACAAAAAGGCTTCTCCTAGAAGCTAGGATTCCACAACTTCAAAACAACTTCAAGAGTAAGCACTCATCTAGGAAAAGTTTCCTTGATTCGAGGGAATGAACAAAAGACGATCATTGTAACGACGGTGGGGAAGCTGAAATTTTAAGAGCGAGGTACGAGTATATCTGCTTTGAATAGACTCCAACGCATTATTTAAACAATCTTTAATGAGGACAGTAAAGTTGACAGCAATAGTCAGGGATACTACGCACAAAAGAAAGAAAGAGGAAATATTAATGCAGGCTTTGGAGATCCAAACTATAAAACCTGATAATTTAAAGGAGTGGGCAGTAATGTATAAAATATGCTTATCGATGTTGACCTTTGGATCAAACATTATTCCAAGATCCTTAAAAATATCAACAACATTAAGACGAGAGCCGGAAACAGAATAGGAGAACACCAAAGGGAACGTTTCGCGATATTCAAAGTAAGACCACTGGCAGCACACCAAGTACATAAAGTATTAAGATCGTTTTGTAAAAACGTGCAGTCATTTTGTGACTCGATATTCGAAACATCTTGAAATCGTCAGTTTATAAACGACAAGATCGGATTAAACGAGGGAGAAAGTTTATGAACAATAGCAAGAGAAGAGGACCAAGGATAGATTCTTGCGGAACACCTGATGTAGGATAAAAGGGAATTGAAGAGCGGGAATTAACGACCAAAGATGTAAGAGGACGAGATATGCCATCCTCCCTCAGCTTTTGTAGAAGGAGGTTACGGTTTACATAGTCAAAGGCTTTGAATAAGTCAGTAAATAGTGTGTCGACCTACTTTTGATGATCAAGAGCGATTACGACCATATGTGTGAAAGAAATTCCATTTGAAGTCTTTTCTCAATTTCTCGACTCTACAACGCAGCGGGTCTACTTCGAGCTCTTCTGCTGCCAGCCAAAACTCAACTCCTCCTCGCCTGATTGGCTAGCCAAAACCAACCACCGTTACCGACAACGAAACATCAATTGTCTAATATACTCAAGGCATTACCAAACCATGCATTACTTTTTCGTATGAAAGCTAGATAAAATTTTCTGGTGAGGAATTATTTGAATGTGAATATTACGGATTTCTTTGGCAGATAAATTTGCTATATTTTGTTTTGTTTGTTTTGTGATTGTTTGTGTATTTTGAAGACTTATTTCATTTTAGTATCATTAATTTGTTGTACACTTCCTCTTCTGCTTCATATCAATGCGTCCCGATTCAATCCCAACTCATTCTTGGCGAAAATCCTCTAGAAATTTTCTTTTCTGGTACTGAGGTATTTTATTTGTTTTGCACGAAGGTCAGCTATTATTTTTTATTTACTATTTGAAGAATGAAGATGAATGCGGGAGCAGTAATTTTTACACCGTTAAATACCAAATGTTTGTGTGGATAAAAGATAACTTCCCATTTGGCCGACCCAATTATTTTTTGTTACGTGGGGTCACTGATATACATAATGCAAACATATAGGTCTATATTAATTTAATAAAATGAAGTTTCACTCCATTCGACGATCAGTTTGAGCCCATTCCTGCACGGATAAGCGAAATATTCCTCCTGGGTCCTTGTAGAGACAGATGGGTCAAGACTAATTTTTCAGGAGCATGCGAAACAAACTAAAAATCTGGTATCTTAAGTAGGACAAGCTTTTACAGTAATCAAATTCAATAAAACATATATTTTGATTAGTAACAGCTTTAATTATCTATATCAAATTTATACAATCAAAATAGAAGATCCACTGTCATACATTTTGTCGATTTGCAAATACATACTCGTACCTACATATGGAGATCGAAAATGTTTCCGATTCGCCTAAGCGATAGATAATTGTATTTATTTGGTTTGAAGACTTTGTGTCATAATAGCTTATGTCACTTCCTTGTTTTTCATACGTTCTATTACCTACAATACATTATATACTATGCATTTACTTTCTTCATCGGTTTTGTTGTATTTTCTGTTTCGTTTTATGTTTTCAACTATTGATTCTCGGATTTCAATTAATTTAATTTAAAAGTAACAAAATAAAAACAAATCTTTTATTATTAACTAAATACAAATAAATCTATATTATTTAAATTCAATTTTCATTCACATTCAATTTTCACTGCACAGAAATGGAGCGGAGTGTCTTGGTAGATTTAGTTCATATCCTTTGTACCGAATCGGTGTTTAGCAGGAGAACGGACACGATCGAGAAGAGGAATGTTAAAGCTGAGATGGATTTCATGTCACCACTTGATCCTGCTGCAGGATTTGATGTAGTCGCGGCTGATCGTTCTTCCTGTGGCTCGTCGCCGACAACAAGTTTAGCATGGACTACAAGTTTTTGCGGTAGAATTTGACAAGTGTATGTTCGGGTGTCCCACTCGTTGACTTTGTGAATGGTTAATGTGTAGTTACCATCGACGCTAACTCGGCTGTTAGTTGCTTGATTGCTTTGCGATAGGACTGTCTGGTTTATCCACATAACGACATTATTTGCTGAAATAAAGAGAAGAATACTTGTTGAAGAGAAATCGATTGGATGTGTTAGAGTCTATTCTTCCGTTGATTTTGAAAAATGTCCTATGTGCGTGAACTTTTACGTAGAGTTTTAGTCATTTCGTATTATTTGGTTTCTTTATTGTACTGAATCAAAGTCAAAGTCAGCACATAAGAAGTTTTTTCAAATCAAGAACGGTTGTTATGATTGCAGTTGTGAAGTTAAGATATTGGTATACGAAAAGCTGAAGGATCGAAATTTCACATGAAAACAAACCTGATAAATTTTTTACAGGACACTCAAGTATTGCATCTTCTCCAGGCTTTGTATATCTGGTGTATTCGGATAATGCTAGATATGGTGGAACTGTAGACCGAAGAACATCCACTGGCATTTTCGAATGTGGGGACACATTCTCGTCATCATATTGGTAGTCGTCATCACTTTGCATTGCATAGTCTGCGTCTTCATTTTCTGCCATTGGTTTGCTGTATGCTAAAATAGATCAAATGTACAAGACAGTTAGTATTGGAGGTATTTTATAAATATTTTAATGTTTCAAGGAAAATATTTTATGTGTCATGCAATGGTTATGGTGCGAAAACATTTGAAATTTGAAAATTCATCTGCGGACTATTCTGCCATGTGCCATGCCATGTGTTTTCTTTATCGATTTTTAAAGTTCATAACACCAGAAAATACATGTACTTGCGTATCATCGGTCTACAATATACTTATATGATAGCAACGTCTGTTAACTTTTAAACTATGATAATCTTTTTTAAACACTTTTGTAAAACAGTTTTTTTCAGATTACGGTTACTTCAACTCAAATATAGAGTTTTTTTTAGAATAACATTAATACGCCAAAGAAAACTGGAACAGCATACCATACGATTTTTTATCGTTGAGATATGACTTTTCAGGCATCACCGATGATTTTTGAGCAATTTTATAGAGGAATGATCATAAGATTCTGTGATGAACATTATTCAGACGTTACGTGAAGTATGGGGTGAAAATAAAACATAGATCGAATAGCTAGGAACCAAGCTAGATGCCTTTTAAGTGTCAATTTTATTGTTTGAGTTTGTCGGCTTCTTCCGCCCAAGCCATTCAAATCCCAGGCCAAGGATGATGGTTAGCACGTTGGGTGCCATTTGTTGCGTCTGACTTAGCTCAGTTGAGCCGTCATTAGTGTCATTATATTTCAATTTCAATGCGTTGACCGAAACTTCTTCCGCACATAAATGCTATATTTGTGAAGATTTTTCAAAATATATGAACAACGAGTCCAGGAAGTTTTTACCCAGAAGGAAGAACCTTGGTTCTGGTATATCTCCAATGTATGCACGGATTCGCTGTTTCGAATTTTTGCTTCAGACTAGCGATCGTCTGGAAATTAAAAAGTGGAAACTATCGGACTAAATTGACAAAGCAAATGTGAACCGACGTTCTATCAACATTCAAAATATTTTATGGTTGAAATTGGCTTAATTGTATATAAATCAAAATCAGGATCCGATAATACAAATGATGGGAACAGTACCAGCCAAATTTTTTTTTGGAAAGCTTGACCTAAGTGAAAATATTATAGGATCAGATGTGACCAATATCAAAAGATTTGTTACATTACTTACAACTTTGCCTTCCGGTCGCCATGGTTGCCATTAGAGATGGGCAAAATGCCTCTGATCGTTCTTTTTTACAGTATTTTACAGTATTGCGCTGTACTCTCAGTACACTGTTCGCTTCGCATTTCAGTAAGTTTATGCAAATGAAAGCTTTCGCTCGCAGACTAGAAAGAGCTATCAGTGGTGAGCCATGAGGCATTTTGCCCATCTCTAGTTGCCATGATTGCCAGCTTGCTGATGGTGGCATTCCTGACCAAGTCCTAATCTTTTAGTTGCGTGCAAAGCCTTTTTTGGTGTGATAAGAAAAACCGCTTCCAAAGCTATCATACGGAAGGACGTAAGTGCTTTTGCAGCATCAAATTTAATAAATTTGTGTTCCTTTTACAAGATAATCTGCAATGCCATCCACAGGTTTGTGCCAAAGCTCAAGAATTAAAATTGCAGAAACTACCCAACACAATTAAAAATGAAAACATCCTCAATGAGCATCTAAACGATGAGCTATCCAAAGAATTATCAATCAAATCTCGCAACGCGTAAAAGCTCAATGCGGGTAAAGTTCATTAATTTCGTTAATTCAAAACGTAAAATCAATGACTATCTTTGTTTTATGTTCCGAGATAACAAAGTTCTTCCTGTCCAGAAGTTATATGTAACTTTTTCGCCGATCATTTTCAAGAAACTTGTTACTGCCTAAAATTTACACGATAACCATGTCTGCTGGAGTCACCGTAACTCCTCTTATCGACGGATTTGTCCTGAACCAAGAGGTTATTATCGAGGCTGTTCATGAACTAAAGAACGGCGAAAGATCTGGGTCTGACTTGGTGTCTTCTTTTTTCGTGGTCCAATGTGCAGACCAATTTCTGTCTCTTGGTGTTGTCCTGTCTTTCTCGAAATCCATCATACCTTACAACTATTTTCAAAAGTGATGATAAATGATCAGTCGATAATTATTAAGGCATCGATATTTTATTTGTTATTCTAAGCTAATTTGGGACACACTTACTTGCATTATTAGCCCACTCATATTAATGAGCAGCAACATGGATTTCGTGCGGATAAATCAACTTCCACCAATCTTGTGGTCTTAGATTCCGGCGTACTCAGTGAAATAGGAAAAGGAAGCTGAATTGGCGTGGTCTATACGGAATTGACGAGGGTAGTTTAACACTTCAGTGAATTTTTCAATGAAAGATTTTTTTCGGAAAATAAGCATTTTATTTCTCAGCTCTATAAACTTAGTTCAGCGTTTTTACACTTTTTTATTCCATCCAAATAATAGGTTTGTTCAAGGCCTTCGAAATGGACGTTTGTTTCAGTGATGAGTTCTTCATTTGACTCAAATCTCTCACCGGCCAGTCATTTCTTCCGGTTTGGAAGCAGGAAATAGTCACAGGGGCCTAAATCTGGAGAATACGCTAGATGGGGTAGCTTTTCGTAGCCCAATTTATGGATTTTGCCAACGTTACTATCCTCGTGTGCACCCATGCATTGTTTTCGATGGAGCTAAACTTTTTTCTCCACCAAATGCGGTCGTTTCTGCTTTAAATCAATATCTAGTCTATCCAAAAACTCTGAATAATATTCGCCGGGATCGTTCTAGCCTTTTCAAGGTAATCAATGTGAATTATACCACGTGCATCCCAAAAAATTGTGGCCATGACCTTGTTGACCCACCAACCCATCTTGGCCTTCTTTGGTGCACGTTCCCCCGAAGAAACCCACTGTTTTGATTGTTCCTTGGTTTCTGGTGTGGTGTGATGGATCCATGTTTTGTTTACGGTAGCGAAACGGCGCAAAACTTGTTCTGATTGCGGCTGAACATTCTCTCTTCACTCCTCTGAAGTGGTCACACGGTTCCGCTAGTGGTCAAGTGAGAGCAATCGCGGCAATCATCATGCGGATAGCTTTTTCATGTTCAAATATTCATGTAAAACGTGATGTAACCGCTCAGTTGAAATGTCTACAGCCTCAGCCTCCTCACGTACTTTCATTCTCTGATCGTCCAATATCATTCCATGGATTTTATCAATTTCTGTCGTGACGACCTCTTTTGGGCGACCTGAACGTTGAGCGTTACGCTGTTTACAGCGGAACTTAGTAAAAAAAAATTGATGGTTCAGAGCCCCCATAGTATTTAGCAACCCTTTTTTGATTTCAGCGATGGGGTTTTTACGCAAAAAGTAATGCTTAGTCCACACATGAATTTCACGCATGAGGTTGTCTGCTTTCAATGGCTGTCAAATACAAACTAAATGACGCAGCTTGCTCGACATTTTACAGTAGTCTATTAATAGTTGGCATTTGATAGGAGCAGTATTGCATTTAAAGTTACTGCGCGGGAAATTAAAAAAATCACTGACTTATCAAACTGCTCTCGTAGTAAGGTTTTCAATAGGGCTGACCATCAAACTGTAATCCAAAAGTATATCAACTTTAGTATATCCGAGTTCGTTCTTAATTGGCTCCAGTATAATCTTTGCGATCGAATTAAGCTTGTAAAGTTCCAAGGCCAATTATCTGAAAGTTTTTTTTTGGAGTTCCACAAGACAGCCATCTAGACTCCTGCTTTTTAACATCATCATTTTTTCTTTGTCAAAGATATTGCTTAGATGACTTAAACATGTCCCTCATTACAAACACGCAATCGGATGAAACCTTCCTACAATCAAAGCTTCAATCTCTCGAAAAGAAGTCCAATGAGAATAATGTCAATCTTAATATTAACAAGTGCCATGTGATAGGTTTTTCCCATAAGATAAAAACCACAATGTATCGTTACCACCTCAGCAATATCGAATTGAATAGGGTAGATCACATTAGAGTTATCGGATGCGCTTCAACCTCATTTTTGTATCATTATTTTTGTCAATTGTATGTTTAATTGAACCTGTTTTGGTTTTTTTTCTTGTAGTCCATAAACCTTCTGAATTTTGTTTCTATGGTTTGTACTAAAATCAAAATATGTGAATCCAAAAAAAGGCGTAGGAGCCAAAAAACCGAAAAAAACTACTTTAACTTAAAGCCATTGAAATCTTGATGCGAAACTTTTTTGGCATAATTCTACCGATAATCAACCGAACGTACTGGGGACAGTTGTACTTAACGGTCCACAATACGTTCGGTTATGACTTCTGTCGAGGTACTACCTTATTTTCATAGGTTATATATTTTCAATTTTTGAAATAAAAATTTCGCTATTTCAATACAACCAATCGAAGATGAAAAGGGATGAATATTGTCTTCTCGCCGTATCCCTAATTAAACCTGTATATCAATTTTAACATCGTTTTGTAGCTAAAAAGACGATTTCATTCCGCTACCATATTCAATTCAGCGCATGTACTTTAGATCCAATTTACAAGCCGAATACACTCTAAAAAGACAATAACTTAATGCTGGTGTTAAACAGAAGATTTTCGTTAATCCAAATTCATTAATCATACAGCAGCTTTTCTCTATCCACAGGTGAGAATAATTCCATTCCATCAAGATTTTTGTTTGTTTGAAAGTATCATTGATAGGTGTCGATTGGTCGTCACTTAGTCCTGGGACCAGCGAAAAAAACGAAATAAACGTCCATGTAAACGAGATGTGGTAAACAAGTCAACCACCTCGTCATACGAATCGATAATGCACTAAACACTCCTAAGTGGACTACAATCCTTGAATGTTTATTTTTTTGCTGTGTGGTTTCGTCGTTTATAGCTAGGGAATCTATTTTCGTTTCAATTTTCCGCGGAATCAACAAACTTTTAGGGTAGCACTATTTTCATTACTGTAAGCGATTGGGTGGTGTGATGAGGGACGAATGGCGATTTAAAGATAGAGCATGTTGGCAGCTATTGGGTAATTGTCTTTTTTTTTTATAAATGAAAGCTATCCCTCTGCAAAAAAATTTTATGAATAATTTTAGGTCTTGACAAGTAATTCGAATTGACTTAAATTTGTTAGCAGTTACGTTTTATCTAACAGATAGACATGTAGTTTTGATCTATCAAATCAGAACCACTAGATCTATCGGTAGCTAATATCTACCGGTAATTTGAAGGCATCAATAAAACTTCTTTAGGTCTGTATAGTCTTATCATTCAAACTAAATAGTTCTCACATATAATTCATTACCACAAACATGCCGTTTTCACCTACATGATATTACTTCCGGTCTAGCCTAAATCTCCCTTCGGATATGTATATTTTTCACCACCAAAAAAAATTAATGCACTATGCGGCAAGTGCGTGCCTTGTTCGCGATGCCGCATGCAACCGTTTGTGCGTTATGGATATGTATGTTACTCACGAAGACGAAAGCCGGTGTCGACTAGGGAACGTGCATCGTAAAAATAGAAACAAAATAGTTTTCCGGGTTTCCGGGTGAAATAACACTATTCCACATAGTATCGGTTGCCGGTCCCCCATTCAAAATAATTCGGGCGGTGGCTTTATAAAAATCGATAAAACAACAATTTGCGGTCACCTGCATAGCATGACATCTAGCAAAATGTCCTTAAACTATGAATCGCTGCCTTGCACGTTTTTCTACTACGACTACTCGTACTATTCTTGCATATGCATGTTACCCATAGTGTAACATTGTTGATCTCTACTGGTGCGAAAGGTGAAAACATAAACAAATTCGTAGAATGTGCATAGAGGTACCAGGTGAACAGGAAATGAATTTATGCCGCGTACTTTTTGAGAAGACTTCTTTTCTGTTGAGTCCATGTTTGTTCCTGACATACTCAGATACCCGGACAGCTTGTGATCGTTCATTGATTCTAAATGCAAATTCATTTATATAGACCTAAATGTCCTGAAAATAGTTCGATGAAAATGCGAAAAGACAGCTAGCAAGCCGGATTAACATTTTTGTGCGGCAAGCAAAAATAAAATATGCTTGTTTTCTGAAAATTCGAGTTCACACTTGTCATGTATGATGTATATCACGTAATAATTAATTGTGGAAAAGAATTACAAAGCATCGATCGTCTCAACAAAGTACTCAAATTTTTGAACGGTGCTGAGATTTGAACGATACTGAGACATAGTACAAAGAATGTATTAAAATAATTGAGACAAAGCTCTTAAATATGACCACAATAAGCATTGGTGACCTTCAGGGGTTTTCTCAGGAATTTTTCTTGGGGGGTGTGTTCGAAATTTTAGGAGGGGTGTCCTTTTATTCAACAAAGATATCTAGAAATTATTTTCGCACTGAAGGTTTGAATAGTTTTTTCTAAATATAAAAAACTTAAATTGAAAAATGTGCGAATCAAATCTAAAGTTGTGTAGTGACAGGGTAAAAGAACCTAGAAAAAGGACCACTAGAAAAATTTTGAAGAAAAGCAGAGGCAATGTCTAGATAGCGTTTGAGATTTTTTATTTTATATTATTTACAAAATCACATTTTCGCACTAACGACCGGGTACGAGTATTTAGCATTTAATTCAGAATATATCAGAAAAAGGGTAAGCACTCATAAAAGTCAAACACGTGTGGTTTATTTTCATTATAGGATGCTTATAATATGGAAATCTGAGGGCATCCCCTAGCACAATACTCAGTGCTGGCAGACCTTTACTGCCACTGCATTCGAATTTCATTTTCATCCAATGAGTACATTGGAAGTTACAGGAGTAGAAGGGTGTTTAGGTAGCCGCCAGCGAAAATTTCAAAATTTTAGAAATTGAAACGCTTGGTGCTATCTTACTCTACAAGATTATTATTGTTATCCTGAAGATGATGGTCACTTGTTAATTTAATCATAGCATCTATTATTAAATAAAATGGAATAATTTACCTTATCAAGCAACTCTATCCTAATAACCAAATTCCTACCAAACTTACTTAACCATAACTGTGTGAATTTCTTTAAAATATGATAGCTGCAGCGGAAGTTAAAGGGCATAAAGCATTTATTTTTTGCAATAATTTTTTAAGATAGCATCACTGCTACAGAGTGGCCCACATATCTAAATGACTTCTGTCAGACCTGTTCCGACTTAAAGGCTACACACCCTGCGAATTTCTTATTGATCTGATGGTTCGGTCGTGAGTTCTCGTGAACGAAAGCTTCGAATGCTCAGAAAATAGATAATTTGGCGAAGGGCTACCGTTCTATGTATCTCGAAGTTTTGAAAATTTTAAATTTTTAAATTTAATTTAAATTTTTCAAAAATCGGCTTAGTGATTTAAATTTTTTTCAAGTGCTTGCTGTAGCTACAGGATTAGCTGCACACTCAGAATAAATCACTCGTGTATAGTTTTTATCAACATTAATATGTTCTTTAAATTTCGTGATGATGCAATGCTTCGTGGTCAGAAGTTATGACTAACCGAAATTTGAAAAAATATATCTTCTTTTGCGCACTCAGTGCCCACATAGAGTCAAACATTTTTAATACTGCTCATTAAAAAAGCATGAAAAATTATCAGTTTTCATTTCCAATACTTTATTTTTTTTACGAAAAAATTCTTTGCATAGATTTACCTCAAAGCTCATCAAACTTCCCGCTGCCGCCAAAGGGTTAAGGATTACGTAGTCCAGTGATTATTAAATCTCTGGTGACATTGACCCGAAAAAATTTAAACATAAGTAAAAAATTCTATTAAACTTATGCAAAGCGAATACTGCCCTGATTCGCATAAACGTTCTATCTACATTTTTGTCATTTTTGAGCTAACAACGGATTCAAAAACTATAGACTCTATTACATCATACTGAAAAATATGAAAAACCCATCTTCTATGGAAGTACATATGTTAAAATCAATAATGAAAAATCACCCCATCTACAAAAAAAAACGTCGCATTGTTCAGCATAAACGTCCTATCTACAGTAGATAGAACGTTTATGCTGAACAATGCGGAGTTTTTCGTTGCATGTTATCAAAAACAAGTCCTATCTGCTTATAACCTGTCTTCCACAACTATTTTCAACGTGAAAGCTTTTACTTGAGATGTATATCACGTAAACGTATTTGTATCCAGTGCTGCCATTTAAGCATTTTGAGTGCTAGATCTGGAAATTCAGAGTTAGCATCTAGCATTATTTTTAGCATTTAAATTTAGATTTTAGAATATTCTAGCACTCATCTATTTTCAATTTTTATCAATAATAGCTCTGTTCGTGCACTTTCAGTTGTGTTCATGGACTGAAACTTCCTGAATCATGTGGTGGAGGAAATTCATGAAAAAAAAACAAGAACGCTCTCATGGCATTTCGTTAGAAGTGACAAAAGTAATTTTAAGCAGTAATAAAATGTCTCCATAAAAATATTCGACTTTCATAATAACATTGCGCGAAAAATATATTGCTTGCCGCGCTGATTTCAAAATACGTATACGTATATATTTTTTTGTGAATAATGTGAATCAATTGTTGATTAGGGCTTCAACTGCAACCAATCGCATTCGATACTAATTCTTTTCTTTCACTTAAAAATAAATAATTGTTGCTGTTTTGATTGTGAGATACTAAGCGAATTTTAATCAAATAAGAAAGCATTATTTAGCATTCAAATTTTAGAAGATCTGGCATTATTTAGCATTAAATTAAATTGAATCTAGAATTATTAAAAAAAAAAAGAAATGGCAGCACTGTTTGTATCCATGTTTAAACTTTTGTCCCGTTTGAAGATGAGCATTAAGAAAAACACAAAACATTGAATATCTCGAAAGTGCTAAAATGTAGATAGAACGTTTGTGCGAATCAGGGCAGAATAGTTGATGCAACCCAGTACACAAATAAATATCAAATCAAATTTATATCAGAATAAAATCTGACTGTATCGTGCCTCTAAATCGATACAACGCGACAGAACGTAACACTAACTCGCATCACTCTTATTGCAATTCAATTGTTAGCCAAATATTGTAACCTTGGCCTTGTCAGTCCCATTGTATGCAAAATGATACTAGCGAGTTTGCAAAAATCAATGTACATGGCAAAATAGTTACGACATTCGCTAAACATTTGCGTGACAAACAACACACGACCTTATCCATGCCAGGTTTTTCCAACCAAGGCTGTACACTGCTGCATTCTGCAAAAGGTCTAAGGATCTTACGACTTCGTCAGTGACACTGAAATCTATTTACCAAGATACACCGAATTCGAATTAATGCAAATTCTTTTCTTACCATTGAGACCTAATTGAAAAATATCCTTCAATTTATTAGAAAAGTGCTGACGGATTTTTTTGTACCGATCATCATCGCATACATTATTTCATGTGATGACTGTGTCCATCAATGTCCCACTTAACTACAAGCACTATTCTCAAGTAGAAGAAGATTACGTAACAGGTATATGCCATCAACGAGTATGCTAGTGTCCTATGACAAACATTGATGCCGCGTCTTAATTTATGTTCTTTTCGCTTATCGTTTCCTTTAATCTTGAAACCATTACCGAAATACTTATACTCTGGCGTTTCATACCCTACTGGGAATTGATTTGTCTTTACTGTCGTCCCTAATCTTGACGGCGAACAACTCTTCAAGCATTGTTAATGCCATTGTTAAATCCAACAACATCCGTTAACAGTTCACGTAGTATTCAATTGAACGGATTCATTGTTCGACTGATCAATCAGCATAAAATGCTACTATTGACAAAGTGAATACAATTTAAGAGTAAATGTATGTCTACGTTAAGAACTAAGTTCGTCGTGTAGAATTTGACGACCAGCGAATTAGAAGTGAATAAAAAAGGAATCGAACCTATGTTGAGGTAATTGGTACTGTTTAAAAGACTATCAGAAATTAGTAAGTGATATGAAGCCATTAACCAAAAAGATTTTAAGCGTTTTAAACAAACTTGGCTGTGGTTATTTAGCTTAGCTAGCACAGTTTTGCATTATATTGAAAGCAGTTTTGTTTCAAAAAACTCCCTAAATTCATTCAATCAACATTAATATATATTACAAGCTCATTTATTTCAAACTAAGCGAAGTATAGAGTAAAATGTAAATGTAAAAAGGTGCAGATGAGATAACGAACAATAAAATCAATTCATTACGAAGCTCGTACCGCAAAGAGGAGAAAAGATTGAACATTCGTTAAGGTGCAGGTACATTCGCAATGCTCCAATAATAATAACGCAAAACATGTGGGACCTCTACTCTCGCAAATATTTGAATAAATTTAAATGCAAATGTTTTTTTCTTATTCAACAACCACAATTGTTGGACCACTAGGATTTACAACGTTTATCTTTTTTTTTTATTAATAAATAGTAACTAAATTCTGAGGTGGAAAATATCTCTTCCTCCATAACTATTCTGTTCCCTTGACCACCTTCTCTCACGCTGATTTTAATCAAACTGAGTTTTGCACAATCTTACTTTCATCAGAATTAATTTAGACTTAATTTTTGTCCAATATTTTTTTCGCATGCAAGGTATTTTGACAGAGCCCATATGAATCGAAATCTACCCATCACTATATTTGCCTTTTGCGTCGGCATGTTCTTCAACAGTTTAAAAATTAAAACGGTAAAAATGAATGAAAACGAAAATACTCGGGAGGATAAATTTGAAATTTTTCACGGAGGTTCCGAAGAGAACAGTGAAGTCAATTGTAACAGAAGTAAAAGTATTGGAAAGAGCTGTAAAACAGACAATTAAAAAATTTTGAATGGGCGGTTCCATTAAAGACATACAGAGAAGTGGACATTTTAGGGGGTCCAATGACATGAAATGACAAGCGTGTTGCAAGCAATTCATGCAAATCAGTCAGCATCATCTCGTGATGACGCGAAACAGTGTAAAACATCGCAATCGAAAGTGTAAAAAATAAAAAAGGCAGAGTGTAAAGATATACAAGAAACTTAGTTCGAAAAGTGTGGCGCAAAAGCACTTGTTTGGCAGGTCATTTGCGAATGTGGCGAAAAGAGAATCCCATTCTCCACAACAGGTACAATCACCTCGGTAATCAACACGAAGGAATGGCTTCAGACACGATTACTACCATTTGTAAAAAAGCATAATAATGTGGCCTGATTCACCTCCTACTCATTACTCATTACTACTCATTACTGTGATTTTTGTGAAAAAAGAGTCAAACCCACCAAATGTCCCAGAGCTTCGATCGATCGAACGATATTGGTTAAATGCAACTGAAAAATGACCCAAAAAGCTATTAAAAACATAGAAGAGAACCGTAAACAATGGAATCAAACAACCAAGAACATACGAGAAGACCAAATCAAAAGTCGGATGGAAGGACTCCGAAAAACTGGAGATCGCAAAAGTGTAAAAAAAATCTTATTTTGTAAACAGATGTAGAATCGAACATACAAATAATAGAAAATCAAACAGTTAAATATGTTAGGCGCGTTTTTGTGCTCCAGTATCCATAGCAGAACAGAACAGACGCATTGGAAACAACAACCACTACCGTCCCGGTGAATTCACGGGGACATGAGTTGTTGTTGTTTTCAATGCGTCTGTTCTGTTCTGTTATTGATAGGGGGAGCAAAAAAGCACGCCTATTTGTGAAATTGACTTGAAAAGAGACCTGAAAAGAGAATTTGATTTTCCGTTGGACAGAAGCCGTAGTTGGCGCAAGCTGGACTGTACAGATAAGTCACTGCTGTGTAGCATGCACTTAAGAATAGTATTGGCACCTCTGTTGGCATTCATAAACGATAATACATGATACCTGAATCAGTTCTCATACAGAAAACTTAGAGTTTTCACACTCTACGACACCATCTTTTTTTAACTCTTCCAATGCTGACAGGACGGTGCTGCGTCCAGGCTGAGATTTTACAAATTTATCGTGGAGCTGAAACTCTAGTGTAACACTAGGCATGTAACATTGCCATTCTCTTTTTTTCCATTGGAAAATTTTAACCAGCTTCAAATAAAAATTTTTGGAATAGATATAGGTGTTTTCGAACTTATTTTAATTAAAATTTCAATTTCGCGTTGATTTGAATAGGAAAGGTATTTGTTAAAGAACCAAATAAAAATTAACAATTTACGAACAATGAAAATTGTTTCACTTCCATTTTCTCGATATGCCATTTTCGAGAGTCTTTAATGCTTTTTTCGTTACTTTCTCGGTTTTTTCCGATCACATTGCTTTCTTTCCATAGTCCGCATTCGACTCTAGCGAAAAACTGTAGTACATGGGAATCGGTTGATTGTATTTTCAATTTTATATATAATATTTTCAATAGAACGTAGAGGTTTGTGTAGATTTTGAATGTATTTCCTTCCAAACGTGCCCCTTAGATTTTTGGGGTTGCCATTAAACATTTTCTACTGATTTTTTTGTACTTGTTTTACCAAAACAAAATTTAATGGTAGCATCTATCGGGAGGGTATTTTTGTAAATTTCCTTAAAAACTAATGACTGCATCGGAAGCTATAGGGCATGAACATTCATTTTTTTTTAGTCATTTTGCAACATGACACCAATGCTACAGGGTTGAATACACATTCAAATAAATTCAGTTACACCTGCTCCTATTTAAAATCAGTAAAACCTGTGAATTTCACATCAATCTGATGATCGGATTGTGACTTCTCGTGAACAGATGTTTCGAGTGCTCAAAAACTAGCCAATTCAAATCGAGTGTTAGAACTAACGGTAGCAAAAGCTACCGTTCTGTTACGATGTGAAATTTTGATGATTTCAAATTGACAGGGTTGACAAAGCATCAAGTTAATAAACAATACGCCTTATTTTTTGAAAAGGGAAAAATTTTCAGGAAGGATGATGATTTGAAGGATTTTTTTTCTATTATATCATTAATTCTTATGAACTTCTGGTCAACCTAAGTATATCCTGCAAATTTTGTAATGATTTGATGATTTTGTTGAAAGTAATCGCCAATCGAAATTTGAAAGTATACGAGGGGGGACCCAAAAGTGCTCTCAGGGTCCTCATATGGGGGAAGATGGGCTGATGACTGACGTCACTTCCTCTCTCCTATATCTCTGGTAGTCAGTAGCTCGCTGTCTGCCATCCACAGCTACTTTTGTTCTCTCTGCGCGATTTTTCTTGAAAAGTAGTTTTTTGTCATTACGGTCGAAATCATCATGTCTAATTTTAAAAAACAAGGAATTTGTTTGAAATTTTGTTTTTCAATGGGGAAAACGGACACCGAATCACTTGAAATGCTTCAAAAAACTTACGGAGGGGAAGTTCTTAGCCGTACTTAATGTTTTTTTTTGTTTCAAAGGTGGAGATTTGAGCATCGATGATCAATCTCGCACTGGTTGCCTTTCAACAAGCACAAGTGACGAAAGTGTTTCAAAAGTCCGGTAAAAAATTAATGAAGATCGTCGGTACGCCATTGACCAATTATCTGAAGCTACTGGTATTAGTTGCAGCTCAATTCGCCGCATTTTGACAGTAGACTTGGCATATGGCGTGTTTCGGCGAATTTTGTTCCACGCCTGCTCAGAAAAGGTCAAAGAAACAACTGACTGATTGTGTGCTAGGAGCTGAAAAATGAGCTTGAAAGTGATTGTAACTTTCGACTAGGGTCATAACAGGTGATGAGAGTTGGTGCTGCGGTTACGGCTCCGAGACAAAGCAGGAATCACCAAATTCACCCCGTTTCAAAAAAAAAGGAGAAGGTCTCAGGTCAGATCGAATGCGAAGAACATGTTGATAAGTTTTTTTTAATATCGAGGGAATAGTGCACAAGGATTTTGTACCAAGAGGTTAGACGGTGGGCAAAGTGTGTTACTTGGGGTTTTTGAGACGACTACGAGAGAGGGCAAGGCCAGAATTGTGGTAATCGGGTGAGTGGCTTCTTTGCCACGACAACACACCTGCGCACACAGCTCTTTGAATTCGTCAATTTCTGACATCACAAGGCGTGACACTTATTCTCCATCCTCCTTAGTCCCCTGACCTGGCCCCGTGTGATTTCTTTTTGTTTCCCCGAATGGAAAGATACTTTCTAACTGTGAATGAGGTGATAACGGCTTCGACGAGTGCTTTTGACAATATCAAAGTTGAAAAGTTCCAGGGGTATTTCAGTCAATAGAAAATAAGATGGGACAAGTGCATTTCTTCTAATAGACAATACTTTGAAGAAGATTAATCATTATTTGTAAATATCTGCACTAAATACATCGTTATAAAAGTAGTCTTGTTATTCTTGGGTTCCCCCTCGTACCCATATGAAGTTTTGGACAAAGCTTCTAGTACGAATTTCCTTTGAAAATCAGTCAAAAGTGTGCAGAAAACTAAATCTTTAAGGCTTAAAATAAAAAAAGAAGAATTGAATTTGAGAGAAGCCATTGTTTATGGAACAAAAAAGGTGACAAAGTGAATTGTTGCCCAACGAAAAATTTTAATTGAGATTCTCCTGATGGTTTTGTATACTATTACGAAAAGTGGATAGATGTTTTTTTTCGAAACTGCAAATCGTTGGCACTTCTATTATGGTGTAGCAGCATATGGAAGCAAATGCAACAGTCAAATATGGTTCACGCCAAAACGAGAGAACTCAGAAGTTTCCTTTAAATAGTTTAGTTTCCCTCTAGTTTCTCTGGAAGTTAATTGCTCAGCTTGGTGAGAAATAATTACATTTTCCAACAAGAAAATGCACCGGTTCATACTGCAAGAATAGTGAAAGAATTAATTTATTTTTATTCAATTTGTTCTAGCTTTCCAAAGCCAATATTACTATTTAAAGTCTAATTACATCGAAAACGGCCAATGTATCAATCTATTTTGACTACCGGAAATCTATTTTGAAATAGAAATTGGTATGTGAGAATAGGATTAACAATTATCGGTGGGTATATGTTATATTATTTTCTATTTTACAGACACATTTTCAAATAGTTGCAGATAATTTAATTGATATTTCTATCTGATATTGCTTCATCCATTAACCAACACTTGACTTTTGAGTCAATCGGCTGGAATCAACTTGATTCCATAATTTTTTCACTGATAGATTATAGCCGACCACATGCTGCTCTTAAAATTACAAACACGTTGCCTAGCACAATTGGATTGAAGAATTCAGCTAAGGAGAAGATAAATGAAAGAAAATAATATGAAGAATGTCTAACGCCCTGTGGGATTTCTTTCTACAGGTAAGAAACGTGCTTGAGTTTCTGAATTTGATTAAAAGGTGTTAAATGATTTTTTGTACACTTTGCACGATAGTATTAGATATCATTGTGAACGATGTTGTTTTGCGATCTGGGGCATTTTGAATTTGATTGGGATTCATTTGTTCATTCATTTTTAATGAATCGTAGATTGTGTGTGAAATTACTTGTGTTGTTTTTTCAAATTATTTTTTTTTGCCGAAATGTCATCTATATATAATATTTGATTTCTACGTTTGATTTATGATGGATTAAAATTACAAGGAAGTGATGCACAGCCCACTCTAAAATAGGACAGTTTGAAAATTTAAAATATAGAAAGCTTTCAAATCTTCGCTCGTACCATCCTGGATCTAATCATGATTTGAGAAATTTATAGTTTTCTCGATAGACATCTTACATTTCCAGTACAAAAACAAAACTTCTCCGCTCATTCGTTTCCAACCTTCTCCCCCATATTCAAAAGTCATACATCAAATAGTCGAATATATTCTGCCCTAGTTGCTCCTCAACGTCATCGTAAATTCGGGGGAAACCTGTCTAGGAAAAATTACCGAAACATTGTTGTGTCGAAGCAAACAGAAATAATTTTTCACTTCATAAGATGAATAGCATCCATTCTTAGTTACGGGTAAACATCTAGAGCAATTGGACCGAGAGAGTGATAAAAATCTCCCTGACAAAGGTTACATCAACAGAAGACATCTTTCACTCAAATACACCACTACGAAATAATATAGGCATTGTGCCGGCCGGTTTTTTTGTTGAAGATCTAATTTCGTTCGTATCTAAACGCGCATAAAATTAGACAAATATAAACTTCCTTGTAAGACAAACACATGACTCTGGAAGTTTTGTTCTTCGTGGAGCAGCGACGAAAATCAGTGGATTTCCTTAAGATTTTTGACATTGAGTCACTTATGGCATTGTGTGGATGCTGTGGAACTGGAAAAGAATATTTTGGTGATTCCGTGGTGGTTGGTGGCGGCCAAATATTAAACAAGGGGTGAAATGCAATGGTGGTTTGGATCTGATGGAACAGTTAATGTTTTAAGTCTTTACCCTAACAGTACGAATCATTCACAGAATAAGACACTATTTATTTTGTTTATACATTTTTTAGCATAATTCCCTCTCAAACACTATTTACGCTTAACAAAATCACTCAAAGACTGAACAAAAAGTCAAATTAGTCTTAACCACAAATTTAATCTCTCATTATTCTGAATGCTTTTCATATGCCACTACTTCTAGGATGCTGTTAAAATTGAATTTTCACATTTTGAACGTAGAGTGCATCGTAGCTCATAGAAATTAATTAGTGCAACAGCTTAAACTCCACTTGAAATATGTATGCATAGAACCACATATGTATGTACGTGTTTGTTTAAGTGTGTAATGTTCATTGAATGTAAGTGCTTATGAGTGTAGCCATTTCTTTTTATGGCTCTTGAAATGAAAAACTAAAGCAATTAAGAGAATGATTGGAAGAGTTTAAATTGTTCGAATTGTCGGCACCACAGTTCATGTTCAGTACAAATCAAAAGCGAAAACTCTACCACAAGTATTTGAGCGTCAGAAAATATATTTATGTGTTTGTATTTAATTAAAAAAATCTTCTACATTTCCACGTTGGCTTGGATGGATTTTCAATTAATTTACTTGATACTTTGTATGATTTTGATGCTCAAATAATTTCACTATAAAAGTTTTCATTACAACAAATTATTAACTAACTATACCGGAAATTATGAAATGAACATATGCACGCATAAGTAGTTTTTTAAACGTTTAAATGAGTGACATCTCTGACAAACTTATGATTATACAACCATATACTCATGTAGGAGAGATGTTAGAAAATATCATCTTGGCAGCTGATTCAAGTCAAAGAAGACTTATCATTAATGTCATAATTTATTGAGCATTTGCTATTAGTTTTATTTGTTAGTTGGTGTGCTATTTTTATCATTATGTAACATGTTTATTTTCAAATCAATTGCTTAGCTACCACGCACATACACTGTATCAAAAAATTGCACGTACAGTACCCTTACTCCAATAAAAACTCTTCTATTTATTAAACAAAAAAATTTTTTTCCATTCTTTAAGTATTTATAAATTCTATACTGTTAAAGCTTTTTAGAGCAAAACAGTATTTTGTTATATTAGCTTTTACCGTCACAGTACAGCAAAAATATACTTAAAACAATTGCACGTACATCAAAAAATTGCACATACACGCAAGGTTAACTTATGATCTCTTGTAAAAGAAAAGTAATGGTACTTAGTTTCCAGTGCAGATTTACACACTATCCTCATTTATTGAAGGTAGTAGTTGTAAATGCTGAATAGAGCAGTGCAGTAATTCTTTTTTTGTTTTTAAATTCTGAAATAGGCGAAACACACCGCAATGTTCCTGTTGAAGTGATGAAGTGAATCGTAAATTTTAAGGAGGAAGGTAAAAGTTATGCTGATGTATCAAGGATCATTGGCAAACCACGTTCAACCATGCAAACGGATATAAAATGTTAAAAAGCAACAAAAGCTTTGCAATTGCCCAAGGAAGAAGTCGGAAGAAAATTTTAGCTGGGCATTTGGATAAAAAATTTAGAGAATTATTAAGAAGGATCCAAAAACAAGTGCTCCCAAAACAGCTGCAGACCTTAAAAGAAACGACGGAATATCTTTGAATGCCCAAACAGTGCGAAATTTTCTCCATAAAAAGTGTTACAAGGGATGCATTGCAAGAACACAAACGTTCATTTCGAGGAAAAATGTTGCCCGACGCTTTGAGTGTGCCAGAGAGTATGTAAAAAAGTCCGACTAAATTTGGGAAACTGTTATTTTTGTAGATGAAAGTAAGTATAATCTTTTTGGTTCTGATGGACGGCGATTTGTTCGGCAGAGAGTCAATCAGCGTTGGAGTCAAAAAATTTGGGACCCACTGAGAAACACGAAGGTGAAAATGTTATGGTTTGGAGAGCGATGGAAGCAAATGGCGTTGGAAATTTGGTATTTGTGGAAAGCACTATGGACAAGCATCAGTACTTAGAAATAATAAAGCCTAATTTAAGAGCCAGTGCTTCGAAAATTGGAATTAGCGACGAAATTTCACTAGCACATGACAATGATCCAAAATATTTCTCGCATCTAGTAAAAGAGTGGTTACTGTATAACGTGAAATCTGTGCTTCCTCAGCCACCCCAATCACTAGATTTAATTCCATTGAATATCTTTGGGATGTTTTCGAAAAAAAAAAGTGCGGGAACATCATATTATAAGCCGAGCTGACCTCAAGGAGGTTATTTGAGAAAAAAGGGGAAAAATAACACCTCAAATTACTAGAAAACTAGCTCGTTCAATGAACAATTGCTTATAGGATGTAATTTCAGCGAAAGGACACCACACACGCTATTAGAAGTAGAAAAAGTTATTAATTTTCTGAATGTATGTGGAAATTTTTGATGTACGTGCAATTTTTTGGCTTGAATTATAGCTTAATTTTCAAAATTAACATTAATATTACGGAATGCTGTTTTGTTTCAGATAGTTTCAGTTGTGCAGATCTCATGAAATCAATAAAAATTACGAAAATTTTGTTTATTTAAAAAATAAATGACTTTAAATTTATGAGAAGATGGTGTACGTGCAATTTTTTGATGCAGTGTATGTAGGTAACGGCGTGATTATTTTTCTTCATCGCTCTCAAATATCTGGATGCAGGATGGATTTCCGGATTTAGGAAAGAGTAAGTGCTTAATCGAGTCAACCGACTCAACGCATAGTCATCGAATGTCTACATTCCTTTTTTTTAAATTTCCCTAATAAATTCAGTACCCCCATCCAAACACATAACATAACAGAGTAAACAAAATTAAAGTTATCGCAAATAAAACCACAAGGAGCACTAATTGTGAAACGTAACAAGTAGTTAACCATTCGATCGATGAGTGCCGATCACTAATAATACTCAGAATATTCACAATGTGCAAAGAATTTCAATTGGCTTCCTGCATTTTGTCCGTAGACATCACGATCTGTTTGTGGTGGTTGCTTCATTATTTTCCGTGCACTCGGTTAATATTGGCTGTTTGCACTTCGAATCAATTGTCATCAGACCGACTATTTTGCATTGTATTTTGGCGCGTCCAAGTCATAAATCAGATAGAGCGTTGAATAAAGGTGACAACGCCCGAATGCAATACACATTTTATTGTCGATTTCTCAGTGCTGCATTTGCCGTGCACCAAAGAGATTATCTCTGATAATATGCAGATGCACGTACGCGTATGAGTGTTTTCTTATGTAAGAAAATGTCTGATCGGCTGATCGATCGGTTGGGGATGATTCAGCAGTGTCAATTTTTGTTGTGCATTGTTGTCTTTAAGTAGAAGTCGAAACCGTTAAATTCAGAAAAATAATTTCGTTAATTGATTAAATCGGTCTGTGGAACAGTTGGTTTGTATGGTGGAATTTTTCAGCGTGTCGCAGTGGACATGTCGAATATTTTAAATTAAAATTTTTCGGTCAAGTCGAAAATGATGATCAATAGCCATGCTTGAAGATACTCATGAGTTACAGTAACTTGAACGATTCTGAAAAAAAACTCTAGCGCTACGGAACCGCCAGTAAGAATGATTTTCAAAGAAAACTAGAATTGTGAAGATTTCGAGACGTGATTATGTTTTATCTGATGGTTGAAAGGTCATGTATCACTTGGATCTGATGACTCTATCCGAAGACATGTGTAGGTTAAAAGGGTTTCCAGAGCTACCACTCGCACCAGTTTCAAAATTTAGGAAAGTAAAACATTTGTTACTTTTTATAAATCGATTGTTACTCCTTCTAGTAGGCAGTTTATGAGAAGAAAATTTGATGACAGCGTCTCCTACGATTCTGAAACAGCATGAGCCAACACTATTCACCCACAATTTCGAAAGCGTCCTTTAAAAACAGAGTTACCAAGACTCTCTTATGCTACCCTCTCTAGTCCACCGGCCTAGTACCCTTTTCATGAATAACAAAATATTTAATTGAATTTCCTTTTTGTATTTAATAATTTTGTGCCCTACATGTAATATTACTGTCATATTTTTTAATAGAATGTTAATTTATTTATTTGCATTGCTTTCAGTGTATTTTTACCTGTTATTAATTTGTTTTGTTTAGTTTTGTTATTTTGAATTGTAATGTCAATTTACATTTTTATTTTTATCTTATTTATAAGTAATTGTATACCTTGTTTGGTGAAATAAATAAATAAATAAGTAGTACAGTAATAATGAATATATTGGCCCTGCGGCCAAAGGTCACGTCAAAATTAACTTATCCTGTGAATTTCGTTTTCATCCGGTGACTGCACCGGAACTTACAAGGATATGAAGTTTTTGGCGTTGCCATATCTAAAATTTCCAAAATGTGGAAAATTTTATCATTTATTACTAATTTTCGCTCAGATATTTATCATATGCAAATATAATGGTAGTATCTGTTGACACTAAAAGCACGAAAAGCGTTTTAATTCAAATAATCTGACCTCATTTCAATAACGCTGTATCAAAGTGTGTTTTGTTTGTTTTAATGTTTTGTTTTTTCATTCAATGATGAAAATTTTTATATGAAAATAACATATTTATAATAAAGTGGAATCATCTTTATTGAATGTGAAAATTCAAATAAGATTCGTTTTTTTTTGTTTAAAAGTGTTTCAACTTTTGATTTAAATTTGATTCTAAAAAGTTTTGAGTTATAAAATTTTTCTGAGTGCTTCTTTTTAACAAAGGCGAGTAGAACAAACAAATTACACAGCCCAACTTCGTCGAGTTTAATCAAGCCGGAGAGATGACCTTTCTTATCTTCAAATTTCATGCATATTATAATTTATTATTTTGATAGCTTATCGGCTTTAGGAGCTACTGTTGGTTTTACAACTAAAACCATTAAAACTAAAACCGCCTGCCTACCTTTGCATTTACATGTCTCTAAAACTTGCAATTCCTGCAAATCACAAAATCATTGCTAAATTGTCAGTCAGTGGTGACATCCACATACGCACAGCGGATATCAAACCTAAAGTTTGCATTCCAGAAGGACTTTCATCACTCAAAGGACTTGCATAGTCTTATTGATGAGATTGTTTTGCTGGAAGAATTATTAAAACCTTATATCTAAGAAATTGTTTCAATTTCTATCTAAAATGCGACAAGCACGTGGAAGGCGAAATAGCTAAATTACTTCGAGCCGCCCATGTGAACAAAAGACAGAAAGAACTCCTGCTCCAAATTTGTCAAAAATACGATGATTTTTTTTACGTTGAAGGACAATAACTGAGTTTCACAAACCAAATAAAATAGGAAACGATAAGACAGATTGATGATCTGCTTTCGCAAGGAATAATTTGACCAAGCTCTTCATGTGGTTAGTACCCAAGAAACGCAAAGTCAATGGGAACCAGATATGGAGACTCCTCATCGACTATAGAAAGTTGAAAGAGAACACCATTAGCGATCGCTTTCACTTCTAAATATTACAGATATATTGGATAAATAGATCTTGCAAGCTTTTTGGATCCACACGATATCAAGAAACAGGTAGTGAAGTCAAGAAAATTAGGAATACATGCGGATACCTTTTTCCATTAGGAATGCATGCGGACACCTTTTAAGTTGAAAAATGTCCCGTCCACCTTTGAACGAGTAAAGGACAATATTCTTCAGGATCTCTAAGGCGAAATTTGTCTAGTGTACTTAGACAACGTAATTGTATACTCCACCACACTATAGGAACTCGGAGAGAATTTAAGGAAGGTATTCCGTAAACTTCACGAAGCTAACCTTAAGGCCCAACTGATCAAATACGAATTCTCGAACCAAGTAAATAAGGGCATTTCCTATACCGCTGTCTCAAAAAATATAAAAGAATGCCTGGATCTCTTTGGCTATCATATAATATGAATTTTCGGCGCAACGAGTTTAATACTAAATTTTCTTCGAAATTCAGTAAAAATCAATTCAAATACACCAACATCAATTCTTATATTAGTTTTCTTCGAATATCCGCAATCAAAATTTTCCTTTGTACAGCGCAGTATGGGTCATTCAAATACTCTAATTCAGATGCATATGAAGGCTTAATACTATCATGCAAGCTCAATTCTGACATTGGTAATAAAGTTCAAGCACGTATTTAACGGCTTAGGAAAGACGTTGTCAGTTGGTTCCAATTTGAAATTTGATGACTTAATTTTCTATGTCTAATTTAGATGGCTTGAGATTATCCGAAACATTCATACACAGCTACGTCAACAAATTTCACATTAGTACCAATTCAATGTCTTTCCTAATCCATCAAAAACTTGAACTATGATATCAATGCCTCAATCAAACTAGCATCAGGCTATTATGCATGCACCCAATATATGTACATGTATGTAGATTAAAGAACACGAAAGAGACTACTTAATTGGTTACATATTTATGCAATACGATTCTAATGGTGGAATCAACCCCAATTTCACATGGAATGTCTTACATGGAGTTATCACTATCAGTAATCGACCCATTACAGCGATCAACAACTTAATGATGCAATGATAGACTTGAACAAACTAGAACTTGCAGTTAACTTTTTTGACAACATTTCTGTCCGACGATAAGGGACAATCTGCTGTTGCTAGAATTGTTATGCAACAGAAAGTTTGAATTTAATATTAAAGTATGTACGTGCATTTTGGTATTTTTTCGCAGCGTTTTCAAGATTATATCCACAATATAAAAGTACCGTTTTGCGTCACAGCTTCCGAACCTTTGATGACCATCAGGGGCGGATTTGACCATTTCGCCGCCCTAGGCCTCAAAAATATTTGCCGCCCTTTTCGTGAATTATATGTAACAATGCGCGATTTTTTTCGACTGCCTAGAATACTTTGCTGTTTTTCGTTGTGCCCGAGTCCACAAAAAAGGAACATCAGAGCAAAACCGGCA
The DNA here is from genome assembly GCA_947369275.1 of Nemotelus nigrinus. Classification (NCBI taxonomy): domain Eukaryota; kingdom Metazoa; phylum Arthropoda; class Insecta; order Diptera; family Stratiomyidae; genus Nemotelus; species Nemotelus nigrinus. The sequence continues at coordinate 163,057,468 of OX376373.1, forward strand.
CCGGTTCGTTCGTAAAAATTCCCTATAAATAATTATTAAAATACACACACGGTAAAGAACCTAAAAGTACCTAAAAAAAAAAGAATCCAAAAACACTAGTTTTCAACAGTCCAAAACCGTATACACCTTTACATCGCTTATAATTCCAACGTCATCGCTCATATTTTTATAAGTAAGTTTACTATTCCGTTCAAAGTTTGCTTTCGCACTTGACTGAAGATCAACTATGAACTCGACTACTGTAAATTAATGTTCGATATGTTAGTAGTTAAGGATGGACCCGAAATATTTTGACCTATGATGTTCTATATTTCATTTTATAGATTTTTTTTTATAGAAATTAATTTCAGTAATGAAGTACAATTTAAAAGAGAAGTCAAAAATAAAGAGATTCGCATGTAGTTAATATACTCTGTACCATAATAATAAAAAAATCAATACAGGCAAATATTTACCTTTGATAAGCTTTTCCTAAGTTGAAGAGGTATTATTTGGGCTCTTTTTAGGTATTTTCAGATACTTTCAAGGTACTTTTTAGGTATTTTTGAGTTTCTTTGGTCCTTTACCGTGATCGCATTTCGATATTTATTAAAAGTCAAACTTTCCAATGTCCGAAAAAATCATCAGAGGTGAATTTTTGCGTGCATTGATTTGTTTGGCTTGAGGTGTTAGGCTCATTCAACTCAAATATATGTACATATACGACAGGAAAAAAAACTGCCGCACCAAAAAAAATTTAACCGGGCCTAGTGGCAAATCCGCCCCTGATGACCATGTTCATAAATGAAATCAAAGTAATTTCACACTAAAACCGAAAATTATTCGAAAATTATAGTTTTGATCGCATTGACAAACACCATTTCAAGACCCGTAATAATGTTAGTGGCTTGACCCCTATTACTTTGAAAATGACCATCTGTCTGTACTTGCCAATCGTCGACAACTCTATTAGTCATTGACGGGAGACAATCGACAATAGGGAGGACATGTGACGGGCCCTATGCTGTTGTTCAACCAAAATGTATATTTTTATTTAGTTGACCCTGGATCGGAGTGTATCAACAGGAAATCATCAAAACATGCCGAAAATGCTCTGCGAATGGACATCTGCTTATTTGTGTATTGGTGCTACGAGTTACAGTATGTTATTGAATAATGTACTTAGTAGTTTACGAGGGTTTTTTACGGAAGAATAATTTTCTCAATTTTCATATCACAGACGATCCTTTTTTGGTTGAACTCAACTTCAAATCTATGTGTCTTGCAGTAAATTGAACTAAAATTTTATTTCGAAAGCACTTCGTTTCACTACAGATACCATTTCAAAAGCCACAAGGAGCACTATTCGTCTTTAGCATAAACGCCCTATCTACATTTTAGTAACTTCGGAGATATTCAATGATTTGTGTTTTTCTGCAGCATGCAGATATATGGAAAGGGCATTTTTCACTATTGATTTTAGCAAACCTCCACAAAAGATAGGTTTTTCATATTTTGTAGAAAGATGTAATAGAGTATGTAGTTTTCACATCCGGTGTTAGCTCAAAATGAAAACAATGTCAGATAGGGCGTTTATGATAAGCACGGCAATATTACCTTCCCTCTATATGCAATTTTGCTTTACGGTTTTTGTGTGTTGATTTAATGCAAACATCGAATATAAGTAAAAGTTTCTAGGAATATTCTTAGTGTTAAAGAAGTGGTAATTCATTCATTTGAATGTGATTTCGAATTATCTGTTTGTTGATTGGAATCAAACACAAAAAATACTGGCAACTGATCTTACATCCCAAATAAATTGTCTCACATTGGGCGCAATACTGACTAATAAAAATGAAACGTTTTCAAAAAAAATTTAAGAAGTGGAAGGATCTAATATGATAAATTATAGCATGAAATTTTAATAGCTTGCACTATCTTTGTCTTTATATTACTTTATGAGGCTTTAAAACATTTTAGTTCGCAGAGTAATATAAAAAGCTGTCATTCCCCAGCCCACTAAATTTTGCACTCTGTTAACAAAACTTCTAAGCTATCAACTAACAAACCAACATTTATTCCAACAAATTACATTTTTATAATGCCATGTTCATAACTAGCAATGTTTCTCATAAAGTCAAGCCACACGTAATACATCCTCTGACGAGTAAATATTACTAAGCGTCTTCCCTTGTTTTGTTACAAGCCAAACTATCACTGCATTGCATTGGCGCATTATGGCGGTGCAGCGGCAAGGTGAGTGAGCTGAACAATTCCACCTCTACAATAGCTTGTTTATCATCAACTAGCTTTCTTACGAAAAGGAGCTCGTGGTGGTAATAATTCAAGACAGCCCATGGCATTGCACTATTGTGCGGTTTATTTGATTAATCTTAATGCGACAATGAAGCGGCGAAGATATTAAAATTTCTCTTGCATGTACTGTGAACTGTGTACATGTCGTCTTGTGTATTGAAACCACAATCACATAAAATTTCCGTATACCGTATCTACGGAGACTGGGTAGACCCTAGATTATGTGCAGCTTTGTGGTGAAGTCTTTCTTCTATTCATCTTAAGCTTTTTTTTTATGTATTATTTATATATAATCTGTTTCGCTATGAAAAAGATACAGGTTGTGACTTATTACTTACCTGTCAGATAGACTTCGTTTTTTACTAGATGACATTTTGGTTTTTCTGTTGTTACTAATTAAATTTCTTTGTGGTTTTTGAGATGCTTGGTCAGACAGTATGTTTATGTGATTTTTCGTTGATTGAATTGATATGGCAGCGACAGAAGATTAGCTTCGCTTTGTTCATAAATCATCGGACTCGAACTGCTCCATATATTTAGCGTAATTGGTCAACAAAAGTGTAGAAGGGCACCTAAATTGCAACCTGTAGTCTAGAAAAATCAGTGTTGAAACGTCGCTTTTACATTTCTTGACTTCCCGGATCTCCAATTGAACGGCGGTAGTACCACATAGTGAATTATTTTCAATCAATGAACTGTTAAAATTAATTAAAAAGCTACTTCAAAATTTCAGAGTTGAATCAAGAGCTCAGAATTTTAGCTGTAACAAATGTAATATCTAAATATGCAAATGGCCCGTAAAAGTATAATGGCGCAATTACACTCTCCCCGAGACATGGCAAACGTAGTCGAGGTGAGAGTGTAAATGATCTCCTCGTCTATGCTCGGCTGTTTGTTTCATGGCAAGCATGAGTGTGTAAATGGCTTCTTCGTTGGCTCTTGCCAGTTTTATGAAGGGATAATGAGCATTTTATGGCAGAGGCTACTTTGGGGCCGCTCAAAATGATGTCGATTTTACGCTATGCATCCAGTCAAAGGGATTTGAAAAAAGGTCTGGTGCTGGTTTCGACGATATGTACTTACAAAGCTACATATTTACAAGATGCATCTTTTCGGACAATATGCATCATAGCGGACAAGATGCATGCGTACGGATGGGTACAAGGCACACTGCTCGAATATTTGTAAACACATTTGTGAACATAGAAAATGCTACGTAGCTGCACTGATGCCGAAATTATACACAGGACGAACGTTTCGTCGAGGGGCTTGTAAAATTACTTCCCTCCATGTTTTGGCATGTGAAAATAAAACAGAGATGAATAGACGAATTGACCATTTACACTCTCAGCTCGCCAGCATTAGCCTGTGTGTAAATTCGGCATTAAATTTCACACCATGCAGAAGGGTGCCAAGTTTAAGTGTACAGATATGCATATCGTGTAGGTAGGTGGGTATCCTTTCATAATGCCGCTTTTACACGCATGGCAAATGTTGGCGAGCTAAGTGTGTAAATCGTCAGCTTATCTATTTTGTCCTGTTTTTTACATGCGAAGCCATGGAGGGAAGTAATTTCACAAGTTCATCGACGAAACGTTCGCCATATGTGTAAACAAGGCATAAGATAAGCTATGTTCACCCTATAGTCCTAACCAAACATAAGTCTGTGAAAATAAGCAAATGTCAAAACCGATCGGTTTCTGAGCAAAAATGCTAGTTTTTTACATCTGCAAACACGAGTGAACACAAGTGCTCTTACAGCGCATAAGCGAACGTATGTCAAGTCGTATCTCATCACCACTTTACATACGGACAGCTCATAGCAACAATTGAGCAAAAGGTTGCTTAATGAGCATGGCACTTTCCTGGCTGCTCGGAAAGTTATGTTTGGGTGCAACATTTGCTTTGCGTGGTTTACCTCGGCGCATATGCGTCGCCGCGTACGCTGAATCATCACTGGTTGGACCTTATGTCTTGCTGAACGTTTTGTCGACTGTTTTCACGAAACGTTCGTCCTGTGTATAATTGCGGCTTAAAATGTGTATTTTGGAACGCACAGAGTGAAAAGCTTAAGAGCTAACAAATTTCTTAAAATGTTGGAAAATGCATACACAGTTTTTATGTTAATAACAATTCCAATGCACATTTCCCGCCTGATTCTACTCATATTCAGCCGCAACGTCGATTGAAACCTTCGGTACTTGACCTAGTTCTTACGAACACCTTGTCACTTTGTAGCCATCTTGAGTTCAATAGAATCCGCACTATGATAAACGGTTATTTTTCCAGGTTAAGGAATCAAAAATTTAGTGCTGTCAACAATTTTGGAAGGTGACAAAGATTCTTAAAAGAAAAACCAGCTTATCCTAGGTTTTAAACAGAACATTCGCCTCATTTTCTCCGAATGAAGATTTCGGCTCTGTTACTGGTCACTTTTCTGATGGTTTATTTATTTCTGATGGTTTATTTCTGATGGTTTATTTTTTATTTACGAGACGATTATCTTGAATCCGAGGTCTCCAGCTGCATGTAACAATTGGTAAACGAGCTCAGCTATATCACTTTATGAGTAAAGGCTTGAGGCGCCTGATCCGTTCACTAAAAGGTAAAAAATTTCCAGGTGCAGGCAAAATTGAAACTCCAGATGCACCCCTATATTAAAACCTGCTAAGAACAACAATATGGTAGAAAACTACAAACCGATTACTCTGCTGAGGACTCTGAGTATGTTACTAGAAAAACTTATAGAAAGTCATATCCTAAACTTTCTTGGCTGATACAATATTTTGTTCAATGAGCAGTTCGGATTTTGCAGTAGTCAGCTAAAAAAAGATTATCCAACCATATCCAACAACCAAACTTACACACAAAATGATGCAATTTAGTTAGTTCAATTTAGTTCATTTCCTCTAGACAGGACTCATTGCGTCATGCAAAATTCAAAATAAATACCATAGCTGCCGGTGTTTCACAAAGATTAGTATTTATTTGTATTAATTTGTCGTACAAACGTAGTATCAAAAATAAGGATCAGATTATATAAACTAAATTTAGATAACTAAGCATTCCAGAGATGTAGAGTTATTTTGCATTGTTCAGCAAAATGCTAACAGTATACTAAGTTATACCTGTTATTATTCGTGGTATCGCTATAAACTCAAAGAACAAAAAATATTTGAATTAAAATTAGTTTTTGAAGGTGGAGGACACGAAAATATCAATATTGGGCAACTTCGGGTTGAAGAATTGTTTTTATCAGCAAACAGTGACTACAAAAATAAAAGTGCGGGCCGAATTATTCTAGGATTTCTATCTATTTAATTATATTTCAGATACTTATCAAAATTAAAACAGCTTTGAAGTTGAAACAAACATAACTACACTTTTCAACGAATGTTCAATGAAACCATACGGAAATTAACTCAAAAACTTCATCCAACATCTGGTTGTCTATTTTCTGCCGACATTCCAGTCAATCTTGGCATCAACTAAAATAGACAGTCTATCAACATCACGCAATATTTGCCTCCGACACAAAATGCCTTCCCATCTTTTTGAAAATATTCAAAATAATCTTCCGCATATCTTTTACTGCATAAATGCGTACGTGTTCCAATCCCATAAATCCTTCTCACAGAAATTTCTTCTATTTCTTGCGAAGTCAATCGACCGAGCTGGTACAGAAAGTATACAAGGGAACAAAATGAAAATATCTTGCATAAGTTTAAAAAGCATTTTCATAAGTTTTCATTCAAAACTAGGCTGACTGAAATCTTTTGTATTTCCCGAAAATGAAACATCAACGGTACGTACCTCGATGCTCACTCGCAACGTGACCCAAATAAACTCGAATCAGTTGATTTCATTTTCAAAATAAGTCTATAATGTGTTCTGAAAAAAGATGCATCTTGTCTCGGTGAATGCGTCCAACTTCATTTCATCCACCTCTGTATCGTCGATAAAATTTGAAATGAAAATCAGTCAACAGGCTTAGATAATAGAACAACTAAGCTAGTGTAAATGAAACACATGGAAAATTTAGATTTTTCTTCAGATTTCAAAATTCAGATTTCATAAATTGACGTGACAAATAAACCATAAAGGAGTTGAAGCCCACAATCAGATTGCTTCCAAAATTTAAAAAATTAAATTTTTCATATTTCTTTAATTACAATGCAATTTGTTTTCACTACTAAAGTACATCCATCTTTTTCAAAATTTGTTTTAAATGAATTTTAATCAATATTCATATGCCAATCTATTGAATTTCAAAACGATCGACAAGAAAACTTTTTACATTAAGCCGTGCCCTAGTAGAAGTGATGGACACTGTTGCATGCTGCGACGAAAATTGAAAACAGAAATGGAAACAGAAACCGAAAGTTCAAATGTCAGACATTTAGATGTTGCTAATCGAGAAAAGCTGGAAAATGTTGACCCACTTTTGACGTGCACTCGTGCATATTTATAAGCGTCCAATACCAGCGGGTTCGAGTAGAGTGTCACGATGACGAGATAAAGATACTATGCAATTCTTCTGTTGTAACTGCCGGATTATCTCGGCAAAAAAGATGTGCTCAGCATTCTATCAAATATGTGTAATCGGATAATCTATGTACGTACGTCACGTATTGGTCATGTTGTTGCAGCTGTTTATATTACGGCTGCGCAGCTTGTGCGAATCATCCCGGACGCGATCTGACGATGGCATGATCAGCGCACAGTGTGGTCCTCTCTCTACTTGGGTGCTAATAAACATTGGATTTGTGTATACGATCATGCACGATTTTCACTATAGGGAATGTCACAGAAACTTGTGCGAAATGCACTGTGAAGGCGGAGGACAATAGTATTGGATGCGTATTTATCACATTTACAATAGTCACTTTGCTCTTATTCGTATATTGTTGAGAAGACGCTAGTGGTCTAGAGTTGACAATCTTCATTCGTATGAAAAGCAGATTACAAGGTTACTTCAGGTTAAGAATCCATTACCTTGAGACCGTGAACAATAAATGTCTCTAGTGGAAAATTTGATTACAGAGTTAATATGGAGATACACGTGATGCAAAGTCAGTTGCAGGGGCCATACATACAATAATAATAAATAATACGATACTATAAACTTTTTTATGCGATACTATAATACAGATACCAACAGCGCTTTTTTTTTCAAAAAAATTACTTTGAATTTAGAATGAAAAATATGTTTTCTGAGCAAATTTTACATGTTCCTGATATCAACTCGACTTCACGTGTATGAAACATTTCATGCAATGTCATTCCTACGATGTGCAATATGCAGATCAACAATTTTCAGTCGCGACGAGCGATATGAATGTGAAATAAAGATTGGTGCAAACCACATTTCAATTCAAATCTACATTTAGAAATAAGTACTTCATACTGTGCGGTAGTACGGTCGTGACCAGTATTAAAGTCACGGCTGGCGTCGTCAACCATGCAAGACAAAAACACAATTGGTGTAGAGGGTGATATTGAATTTTCAGCCATGAAAATGCTGAGCATTTTATGTTTCGGGTAATTTCACCAAAAATGAAAATTGATTGACCGAATTTATTTGACATTGAGGGTAAACGAACAGTATGTGCATTAAAAACAGCACTATAAAATCAAAATGAAATGTGTATTTGCGCTTACCACTTAAACCACTCTTTCAATCACTTAACATTAATCTTTAACCTCGTGCCGACGCTAAGTGCCTGAAAGTAGGCAAAGAAAATTTTGCAAAGGACAAAATAGCTCCCCATTTAGCTATCAGATCGTTACAATATTTCCAGGACACATTCATCTGCATAAGAAATAAGACTGTATGGTTCTTAATAAATGTGCGAACAACTCTGTAGGTACAGCGGGCATATTAATAGAAATACTTTAAATTATAAGCCCTCCTGGATTTTTGGAAGAAATTCAAGTTAACTTACTTTTTTGGAAGAAATTCAAGTTAAAGTTATGTTTAATTTTCTAATCTTCTTCGTTTCACTCTCCCTCAATGTACTTATTTTGAAGCACCCAAAATTTGTATTAAAGAGAACTCAAGGCCGGTGCGTCACATCGAATTGAAATCCACAGAAAGCTTTCACCTTGAGTAGGACCAGGTCTGACAGAAGTTTGGTGAATATTCTGACATCCGTGTGGCAGTGCTGTGACATATGAATGAAGCAATCAAAATGAGTCACTCACTAGCATCCAATACGTACGAGTATTTCACCCAAAACTCTATTCTAAGTGAGTTGAATCACAAGCACTTCTTCATTTGTATTGATAATGTGTTGTTCCGTACGATCGACACTTTTTTTTACGCACAGTAAAGATAAGTAGCACATGAGCGAAGCAATCAAAATGAGGCAATCAAATAAGGCAACCAATTGATGTGACTATGATCTTGTTGCAGTTCATTGACTCTTATGTTACACATTAGAAATAATTTGGATTCCGTCCCGCCGAGGGCTCCGTATCGAAGTCCATCACTAAGCTCTAGTACAGAGTTGAGTCAGATTTTATTATGAATTGAGTTGAGCGTCAAACAAGACTGTAAGCATTTACAACCATTATAATCGAGTATACGGACCGATAAATGTTGTTGTCACTTGTAATGCAAACTGGCTTTCGGTGAAGAGCATAATGGGATGGATAAGCTTTTGATTTAGCTTTTCTATCTGGGGACTTACACAAATTGTTGTGTAGTTTAATTTCTATATTTATGTGAAAAGAAAAAACTTCGAAGCATCAATATGTAAAATTAAAAGTGATAGTATTTTTGCCTGCTGAGATGACGTTTTAGAAATTTTAAGTCTTTGTCCGTGCATAGTGCCCAAAAGAGAGCTAAGACTCTTTTGTTAAATTTCACGATTTGCATGATAGAAAAATAGTAAAACTGATAGCAAAATAAATCTGCCATTAGTCTCTTTAATAGTTCCTCGTCAAAATAAAGCAATAGCAAGTAAACCATCACTTCTTTGGAAGAATTTTGAAGAAAAGGTGACCGTCGTAAGACCTCAACGAGGAATGACTGAATGCGAAAAGGAGCAGATCCACTTAACTAGTGGACTGAAAGAAAGCAAGTATATCTTCTGCTTTTTAAGATAATGTTCAAGACACTAGCGGTCGTTTGCCATTGCTGTTTCCTGTGAACTGATATTTTCTTAGAGAAAAAATAAGAATTATCTCTTTATGAGAATAACAAATATTTAAATTTCCAACATTTTGTGTTTTTCGCAAGCAATAGCTCTCAAAATCTTTCTGCCACTATAACTTCTAAGGCAATCAAGGGATCGAAAAAAATTTACAGGTTTGCTTGATCTTAACGAAGTAGATAAGAATAACTTTTAGTTGCGGTACTTACAAGGAGTTGTACTAAGAGATGCTTCAATGAAATTAGGCAATCTACTTGTCCTAAATTTTGAAATTTTTTCGGTTTGTAGCCCTAAAAATTTGTTTGCCCGTATAACTTCGATGCAGTCGTTGGATCAAAACGAAATTCACATTACAAGGTGATCGCATTAAATATTTATATGCTAAATATCTATTACTTTTTTCATTTTTCTGCTCCCAGTCTTTAACACCTACATCATATAACGTTTTCTTTCTCTTCCCTCGTATTTCCTCCACACTTCCGTTGGTGCGTTGGTACCAATCCGTCGCCTTGATAATAAGACTGGTTGCGGCTATGATGGCATTTCCAATGTCTTGTTGAAATTGCTCTCCTCTTTCTTGTGTGGTTCATTATCCGTTATTTTCATCAAGAGTTTCCCGGCGCAATGGAAATATTTTCCCAATGCAAATATTTTCCCAATGCACTTAGATAGTTTTCCTCCTACCTACCTGCTCTTCATCACGCTTCCATATAGCATCTGTAAAATCGCAAGGTTCCACTTTTGGCCGCCTTCGGTTTCTACCTTTTATTCATGACCTCTCTTCTTCCATTAATTCATCTTGACTTTTGTATGCTGACGACTTCAAGGCGTTTAGAGTAATCGATTCGTTACCAGTTTGTGAGCAGTGCACTGGAACACTTATGCACACTGGGTAATTGGCTTGTTGTCCATTTTTTTGCTCCGAATTTCGCAAAATGCTATCAGATAGTTTATACTCATAGAAAATTACCCTTTATGTCCTCTATTTCATATTTAGGGATCCCCTATTGTGGTGGTGGAAAAACTTAAGGATCTTGGTGTCATGTTGGGCACTATGAGCTTAGATTTGACCAGCCCATGCGCACATCATAGCCATGGCGTCTCGTTTTTCTAGTTTTGTTCTCAGATACTCAAAACCTTTTAGTAATATCTTTTGTTCGTAATGTCCTTGAATATTGCTGCCAAGTATGGTGTGTTCATTACATATATTTTTTTTTGATGACTTGAAATCCGCCCAACATAGGTGCATCGATTATTTGCTCTTGAAATTTAATTTCTCCTATGTTGCATGTAGTGAACGACTAACACTCGGAACAGAGAGATTTAAGCAACAAGCATATGCATATACGAAATTTTAGTGAAGCGATTTCACTACAAAGATACCATCTATAAATAGAACAAACCGAGAGAATTACTACCTCAGATTTCTGCGGTTTCTGCGCTACATAAATTCTGCGAGCTTTTGGTTATTACTTGTCAAATTCGCGTAAACATGGCCTACGATCTCTATCTTTCTGCTCGCGGAGAAAAAGACTGTCAAATTTGCCCATAGTGCCCACAGTTTTTCTTTACTATTACTAACGCTCAGATTCAGAGTATTTTTTGAACGCTCAGATTCAGAGTATTTCTTAGCAGAGTATTTTTTGATCAATGTCTTCTCTTCAAACTGTATCACCATCCATAACGTTTTGTCGGATTTTTGCTCTAAAGTCTCTGTTCGTGAGTGACAACTTTCCAATTGACCCGATATTGGCATAAACTTTTGGAGCTTTTACGTTAATAGTTTTTTATTTCTCTCTGCCTGTATGAATCAAAACACCTAATTGGTTCCATTAATTTTGATAGCATCAGCATTAACTTTATACTTTTTGTTTTAATATTTCAAACCCTTTTTGCGGAATTAATCGTTTTGTTAAGATGATTCAAAATGGTGTTATAGAATATTTCTTTCGATCTAAATGCCTAAAGTCGATGATCACATTTCAATCTGTTACGCACAAATCCATTCCTTTATTACTATGGTCTAAAATATTGCCTAAAATTACTTAGTCACGAAAACTAGAAGCCGCAAATTTAGCTTCTAAATTTAATAAAATACAATGAAAATTTTCAAGTTCGATAAATCTATCGCCTTAACTTTGTACACCAAACTCATGAACGATATAGCGCTACAAATAGAATACTGCCGTCCTTGGCATAAACACTCCATCTGACATTTTTTCATTTTTGAGTTAACAGCGAATTTGAAAACTACATACTCTATTACATCATTCTACAAAACTTGAAAAACCTATCTTCTGTGGAAGTATGTTAAAATCAATATTGAAAAATGCACTCTCCATATATCTATAGCACAAATCAAACACAAACCATTGAATTTCTCGACAGTTACTAAAATGTAGATAGAAGGTTTAAGCTAAGCACGGCAAAATACGTTCCATAAATCTCCATATAAAGAGTTTCCTCATGAAACGAATCAAAATAAATGTGCTGCATCGTCAGCTTGTTCTATCAAATATTAAAGTACGATACCAAAGTATACCCCTTTTCGTTTTCTCGTTCGATAATTTATTGAAAATAAACGATACTTTGGTAACGGTTGACTTTGCATCCGTTCGGAGTAATTAGTTTGTCAGAGCTTGATTGCCAGAACTAATTTCTACCCGATATGGAAAAGCAAGAGCACTTTTTTTAAAAATTCTTTTATGAATGGAGTCACAGTCATGGTCGTGACCCCAACTTACGCTGCGGGTGAATCGCTTCTAACTGACAAATATAACGCAGTAAATAATCGACAATCCAGATGTTAGAGGACTAGAACTTTGGGGCACATTGCACAAATGTGTGGGTGCGCGCGTGTGCATATGATGCAATGAAAGATGATATTGAAAATGATGGCACTCGAAGTAAACGTTTAAATGCATATAAAAATACATCAATCTTTCATCGTTTGCAGTAATCGAACATCTTTTGAAAAATCTGTTCTAAGCAAAATTTTCCTCAACATGCTGAGCACATGTACCAAAGCGCCCGTGATGCAATCTTAGATTAATCAGAGTCGATTTCACTGATTCATGGACTTGTATTTGCATATTATTTTTCATTTGTGATTCCTGAAATGCACAATCGTCTGCGTAATCAGATACAACGGCTAACACTCGCACGTAATTATCCACAAAGAATCTTGTGCCATCATTTATCCGAGGTCATTGAAATCTATTAAACAATCAGTGGAACGAGTACAAAGAGCCTTCGACCGAGCAATTATTTCCAGTATTGAACTGAAATCAAAGTGCAGCCAAGCCGGTCAATGCATCGTAAAATTAGTTCCGGTGCGGATAGCAATTAAAGCATAGTTTATTTCCTAGCTGTGCTCCGAGTGCAGCTTGAACTCTCTCTGTTGTCCGTCCTTAAGAAATTCTATGACTCTTAAGTTCTTATTGCCCATGGCTTAGAGGTTCACTTCAAACCGTTCTTCAGCTTCACTTCAATGTGAAAACGATATTACTCGACATAATTAAGCCGTCGGATTGCGTTGGGGGCTCATAACTCTCCTTCGACCAGATCGATTTTCTCGGATGCTGGATACTAGTTTCGATGCTGATAAGGATACGAGTACACGTCAGCTCGATGCGTTTCTTCGTGACTAACTTAACCCACATACAAAGCACACTCGATTGAATATGTTTGTATGCCCATTAAAAGCAAATGTTGACTCCATTTAATGGCAAAACATCGATATTTCATTCCACTCTTTCCCTTCCTACCAACGAGTCCATTCGAGTGAGTCATCGTCACCGCGAGAAGCGTGTATATACATACGGAACATCCAACCGACGACGCGAGGGATGCAGCTCCGATATAGATCAACAACCTCTTGATTACTCTCGCGGCTTCCATAAATTCCGATAAACTGGGTCCGCAACTTTGCTTGGGGTTACTACGGTTAGCCAGACTCGATACATAAAATCTTGGCCATTTTCCACACAAGATTAAATGTTTGTTATTCTTTCGCTTGTTATGTTGAAGATGGAAAACTTTTTCGTCTCCGAATCGATGTTGCTTTTGCATATTCGATTCAGGACAATTATAGTTATTGCTACACATTGAAAAATGTCGAGAGGGATGTGAATTCCGTTGGGGATTTGGCAACTGCTGTGTGTAGTAGTCGACCAGACATGATAATGGCGCCAAAAAATTCTAATATTTCCATAGTATTTCGGTATTTTGGATGTAGCCGCGTGGAATGCTGAATTAAGAGTAGACGAAAATAGTTTGAGGAAATTATTCTAGAGAATCAGTTGAAGAAATATAGACACTTGTTACATTCTTGTTATTATGAATTTCGGAATGAACATTTCTGGATGAGATACCTTTATTGGTTATAGAAGGAACGCTACTAAAAGGAGTGGAGGGTCACAGTGTCGAAGAAAAATGATGAACATTTTTTTAAGGAAAACTTTGTTTACATTTTAGACACATTCGTAAAACTAGTGAAGAATTTAACTAATGTCTATAATTTTTAATGTTTATAATTTAATTGTTTCAACTTACCCGTGATAAAAATAATAGAATAATAATATACTCAAGCGAAAAAAATTCCCGAAAACACATTAAACTCTTTATGCTTCAAAAATTACTATTACGATATTGTTGCTTGAATTAACTCCGCCGATCGCAAGTCTAACTTGTGATATGCCGGTCCCAAGCCCGGAGAAAGGAGGAGGGTTTGAGGCAACGAGGTATCTCTATCCTCAGTAAAACTTGCATAGTTGCAGCCTGATGGCTGAATTACACCTAAGCGTCTCAGGTCATTAGGGAGGATTAGCCACGTTGTCAGACCTGCAACATAGTTGTGTGAACTTTGGCACGAGGCAAGTCTCCTGAAGTAACTATCACCGAGGCCCCCCTTGGAAATGGTTGAGCGATGTGCCGACAGCTCATCCTTGTAAAAACTTCCTCTGCCAAGAAACTTGGAACAAAAGCCTCGGATTGGACGGATCAACATACGCGGTCACGTGACCGAGGCAATTGGAGGAGATCGATCCAGGCGGCCAAGGCCTGACGTCGGGCTGTTGCGCTACGTTGATGATGATGTTGCTTGAATTGAATTTTACAATGCAATCAAAATTTGCTAGTTGGATATATGACTGCTTTTAGTCTTCTTGGCATAGAAGAAGCTAGTTTTTCACAATATTCTTGGGCTAATATTGCCCTACTTTTCTTTTTGCGAATAAGACGTGTTACTAGTTGACGCGCATATTTTTCTCAAACATGCTAAATTCGATTCAGATCGAGTAATACTGAAGGCTTTTCCAAACCAACGAAAGCCGCCACCAGAGTGTAGAGTTGGCAAAACATATTTGGTATCCGGTTCCATACATGGCACATAAACACCTATCTTCGCGCCTCTACAACACAATGAATAATACCTCATTTTACTTCCGTCTGTGAATAACACAAGATTGCGGAGTTCTATATGGGACATTTCACGTGAAGCGGAGAATCGGGTCGCAATCGGAACCGGCGGAAACAAATACTAAAGACGGCCAAGACTGGACCCGGATCGTAGTGCCAATGATGATGGTTTTGGGGATGGACGACTTAATCCAGTCACCGGAGGCCCAGAAAAATGAATATGTCTTCAGAAAAATGTATTTTACGTCCAATCCAACGAAAATCAAAACTGAATTCAGTCAAATTGTGTCATATACATATGTATATGAATCTAATCACCATCAGCTGTACACTTTAAAAAATATACACTTATCACATGTATATCGTAGAAAGTTTTTGATTACGAAAGTGTACAGAATTCAAAAACTTAGTTTAGTGAAAGCATGGAAAGATACACCGCTAGAATATTGGAAAAATGTTATAGCCGTGGATGAAAGCCAAGAAAAAGTATACCGTAAACACAACACAGCTTATATTGGAAAACAAAACCTATTGGCAACTGTAAAACATGGTGAACAAACTGTTTGGTTTAAATCGGTATGGTAAACGAAGGTGTAATTAAATTTTGATTTCTTGGAGGAAATATGGACTGAAAGATGTGTCATAACATTCTAAAAAATAATTTAAAAGATACAGCTGACCAATTGGGCTTTAAAAATACATTTCACTTCTATGAGGATATGCCAATAAACCTGCCTAAATTGCACTGAAACGTCTCCCTAGAGCTAAGATATAAATCCCATAAATCATCTGTGGGAGCATTTGGAAAGAAAAATTAGAAGAAAAAAAGGCGACAAAAAGTTCAAATAAAACGTTCAAAGATTTGCGAATAGGTATAATCAATAATTGATTCAGCTTGGCTGTAATCAATTGTCACTTGACTTTAAATGTTAGTAGACTTGGGAGACCCTGATCTTTATAAACAAACAATTTATGAGCAATTATTTTCTCTCAAAATGAAGAGACACACTATAGTATGTCGGAGTCAAGCTATTGATAGACTCGTACAGAGACACCTTGCCAGGGGTATTTGAAATTGCCACAATTGTATTTTGTCGTCGAATAGGGGAGAATTTACTCATAATTGAAATACGAGGGGCGGCTGATAAGTTCACGGCCTAAAGTACTTAGCGATGACTCGTCATCTCCGTATTGATAACACTAATTGTCTGACTCATTGTTAGTATAAATAACATGTCTGTTTTTATGTTGTTCATTAACACTTCATCTTTGGAAGAAGCAACGACACCATGTCAACGGAAACTGAAAATTCATCCAATTTGGAGCAGTGTGCTGTGATTAAATTCCTTCTTAAAAAAGGAAATACACCGAAACAATTTTTTTAAAGAGATGTGATCGGTTCTTCCGGATGCTGCTTCTTCGTATACGATGGTGAAAAAATGGGTTCGACTATTTCAAAAATTGAGAGAGACCTGTGAAGACGACCCAGTGACGGCCGTGATCGAAGAAAATGTCCTAAAAGTCGAAAAATTAGTACTGGCTGATCAAAGCTTTAAATTGTGGCAGAAAGCAGAAGAACTACAGATTAGCTAAGAACGAGTTGGAGAGGTTTTACATGAACTTTGGCACATGAAAAAAATTTGTGCGCGATGGGTACTGCGAATGCTCTCACCGCTCAACAAGCAAAAGCGATTGGAGAGTTGTAAAGATTTTTTGGAGTTGTATGAGGATGATTTGGATGAAATTTGTAGCCGCATTGTAACCGTTGATGAAACCTGGATTTGTCAATATGATATCGAGTCCAAACAAGAGTCGATGTAGTGGATAAAGAGGGGAAAGGTCACCAAAGAAATTCAAAGTGGAAAAGTCGGGTTTCGTATAGTGAGGGAATTTTCTTAATTGATTATTTGCCTAAAGGAACTACAATGAACGACCAGTATTACGCTAATTTACTGGGTCAGGCACGTGAGGCAGCCATACAGAAGAGACATGGCGTGCGGAGTGATATTTGTCAGGTTGCGAGGGATGCCTTGAAAGCTACGGGATTCACAGAGATCAACCACCCACCTCACAGTCCGGACCAGTCTCGTAGTGACTTGTTCCTTTTTTTTTCAGATTTAAAAAGAGTTACGGAGATGAAGATTTTCCGACGATAGTGACATGAAGGGAAAACAATTTTGAAGAGAAATCGAAAGAATATTTTTTCAGTGGCTTAAAGGCATTGTATTCACGACGTTAAAAGTGCATTTCACTTGAAAAATGAAAAATATAAAACGATACTTTTCATTCATTAAGTATCTTAGACCGGGAATTTATCAATCACCCCTCATACATCTAGATTTCCTTTACAGATTCTAAGCTGGTTTAGAAATTTCCATTTGAAAATGACAGCTGAATTTCATTCAGATAAAGAACCGTAGCACTTAGATTCATATTAGATTTTTTACAATCCTAATTATTACTATGGTTATTACTATTTAATGCTGTCCAGTTATGATTCGCGGTGCTCATTTTGAAGTGTCCAAGGTCTGTCGAGACATTTTATAAGGCAATCTTCATTGATAAATTCATTATCAGCAGTCAAACCAAGAGTCAAACCTCATTTCGTTGTCATTTAATCATAATAAAATTTTTAAATCAGATGAAACTTCCGGGTAATCGAATGAATCAACGCTGACAACTACCGAAACATCTTGAAACTTCCAATGTTATGCTTAGGGTATTTCCTTTCGAAAATCGTGTCCTACAGATGGTCTGATTATACAACCAATCGCTGATTTCAAAGAACCGTAGCGAAATTTTTATTGAACGTCTCTTCCGAGCACTTCTCCATACTTGGCCTTGCATGATCCATACTCATAACTTCTATGCTGAATGTTTATAGAATGTATCATACTATGCTACATATGCACGAATTAATGATGAAAGCGAACACCAGTCGCTAATAACGATATTTCCTTTACCCATTTATAAACAGCCAATATACATATGAATATACGATATTCACTTCACATGATCCATGAAAATGTCTTCGAATTTTTTAAGTGTCTTCACGGACTCTATATTCGTTTCAAATGTTGATATGAGTCCCATGATGGACTCAAGTTCATGTACATGACATTGGTCTGAATCGAATGGGCTTATGTGCTAAGTTGACAATAAAAATGAACTAGACATAGCACACAAAGAATAAGAATCACTAAATTTCATGGCCGTGTGAAGAGTGTACTACAAGATTTAGTCGCTTCAGATTTTTTTCATTTGATTTGATTTAATTTAATTGCTCGCAGCGAGCGCGTCAGAATCGATATGAGAGTGGTCTTATTAGAGTTTATTAAGAAGTCAATTCAAACTCAGAAGCCCCATCATCATTTAGTAGATCATTTCTGGAAATTTTATAGATTCGATGTGTTTGGCTTTTATAAGAATCTTGATGGAGGTATACATTTGACGAACCAGCACATATATGATGACTTTTAAGCTCGACTATTTTCCAATTTCAGTTTAAGTTTGGTTTCGGTAATAACCGTTCAAATATTTGTTCCAATTGCCTAAATTTGAAATATTTTCATATTATTTCTTATGTTTACACGCATTTACTTTTATTATTTGTCTTCAGCAGAACTATAGGTCAAATTTCTGGTCAGAATAAGTTACCCCGTAAAAAGAGTCCTGGTCCGCGAATTAATCCCGCTACCGGACCACTACCATCTTCCAAATGTTGCTATTCATACAAACAAATTAAAATGCATTCCGCAACAATATTATATTTCCAACGTATTCGCAGTCTGCATTCTCGCAAGATGAGATTCTGTTTACAAATGCATTTTGTTAAGACGCTGATTCAGATGTTGACGATTAAATCGAGTCAAATTAACATTTTAACCCCGTCAGAACGCTCGACGGACTGTATGGAGTATATCATTTACTGTATTGTATGACGAACTTCTGCAAATTCATCAGTTCAATCTAGAAATATGAGGACATGGCGAAAAGAGTGACTAACGATGCATTGTGTGCGTGTGGTCAAATTTTATTTCCTTTTCGTTTCGGGAAATCCACCATTTATAGTAACATGGCATATGCATGCATGAAATATTCAAGCGACATTGTAGCGAGTTTGTAGTGAAAGTTATATGGATGCGGAAGGAGCTTAGTTTGGCTTATATTGTGGATTCTAATTGCCCATAGATGAATTTAAGCTTTAAATATAAAATGAGAAAAAAATATTTATCATAAATTCTTGCGGGGTTTGCACTATCCTGTCATTGGTATTATTTCTTGACATTGAGAGCAATCTTATTTATTCTAAAATTACCGACTGATACTAAAAAAATGTGGCAGATTTCTTTCAAAACATCGATTATATCGATCAATAAGGCAGATTAGAGATTAGAAAATTAGTGATTCGGGGAAAAACGGCAGAATCTTCATAGTTCACTCAGTGAGTCAGGACTGTTGCATTTTGCGAAAATAACACCGCATCAGAATACATATTTTAATTTTATTTTAGGTAATTAATGTAATTAATAAATAGAACTGAATATATAAAACTTTAATACGGAGAAGGAAAATTCACTCAATAATACCTGATAAGCTAACAATAGCCTTTGTTAGTTAAATAGAATAGTAAAAGTACATTGAAAAGAAACATAGCGCCAGTGATCATAATTTAATACTGCTGGCGCTGTGTACAGAGTTTAATTCAGGATTGTGATATCGCCTGACTCCATAATACATACCGAAAAATTTATAAGAATGTGTACCACGTAGCCATATATTATAGCTTTCAAAGTCATTCATTATGGGCGTTAATCAAGTTTAACCGATTTCGAACCAGGGTCCTTAGGATCTAAGAGTCTATGCTCTACACTCTACGCTACACAAGCATATTTAGTTGTTATTGTTTTATAGCCTACTTTATTTGCATGAGCAATACTATACATACGAGTCGAGACTATGTGCATAAGCATGGAGTGTACATGTGCCAAATTTCATAATGCATGGGAACTTTTGCCGTGAAGCATAAAAAAATTCTTAATGTGGCTCATGTAGCTATGGTTTATATCTCAGAGCACAATGCGCATAGCGTCTGCGACCATATTTTTCACATTATAGTTTTTATTATGGCGATGGCAGCTATCTTTTATAGCTCAGGCTAGTATGCACATGGTGTATACTACCACTAATGAAGCGCTATGTTACATAGGCTTTCGCGCGGTGTGGATTTTTGATGGCAATGAAACATGGTTGGACAGTCAGAGACTTGTAAAAATTGGGAAACATGAATATTGTAGGAAACTAAGCCACCGAAAAGTTTGTACAAAAACGTACTGCTAAAAACCAGCTACAGATACGCAAAAAACCAATAGCAGAAAGTAAACTTGTAAAGCAGATAATGAGTCAACTTTCACTGGGCAGATTTGGTTTCTTCCAATAACGAGGAGACCAAACTTTAGAGGAGTATACTAGTATGATACGTATCCACAAGGTGAAAAGGTGAGTACAAGTGGAGATGCTAAGTGCAAAACCAGTACACTGTAAAACAAAGATATCAAATTTTAGGCGAGGATTGACGATGATGCCAAAGTTTTCATATTGATATACAGCCTTGGCCAAAAGTTTAAGCCCACCCTATTTTTCGGCTGTAGATTAAAAATACTTAAATGCTCGTTATTCATCGGTTGTTCCTCATCGGCGAGACTACTTGTTAGCTGCAATAAAATGATTTTAGAAAGTTTCTTGAAAAACCCGGACACGGGATGGGTAATAATGGAAAATTCCGAAATTCTCCTACATAAGCCTTTGCAGTTTGTTGGTCTGTTACAGTTTGAGTACGCTGTTTAAACGATCAACAGCGATTCATTTAGTGAGTTAAAATTCTTTGTTCTCGAGAATGTGCAAAACAAAGGAGGTAAGTTCAGATATGCGTGCACAAATTCAATTGCTACATGCAGAAGGGTTCAGTTCAAGAAAAATTGCCGTACGCCTTGGATGTTCGCGCGAAGCGGTTCGCTCGACTATTCGACGATTTGAGCAAACCGGTTCGCATAAGGATTTAACAAGGAGCGGTTGAAAGAGAATAACAACCGTACAGGAGGACCATTTGATGGTACGGGCATCTTTGAGAGATCGGAAAAAACATCTGCCAATTTAGCTGCTGAGCTGTCCGACGAGTTTGGGAAAAACTGTGAAACACAGAGGAGGCAGCATAATGGTTTGGGGTTGCATGGCTTCAAGCGGAGTTGGAAGTTTGTGTTTGTGTGAAGGTCGAATGGATTCTTCAAAATACATTTCAATACTTGAAAATGTACTTTTCGAATCGGCCGTCAAGATTTTTGGGGAAACCAACCTTGATCATGTTCGATTCCAGCAAGACAATGCACCCTGCTACAAGTCTCGTGTTGCGATGAGCTGGTTCCGTGAGCATGGTGTAGATTTGTTAGAATGGCCTCCTCAGTTTCCAGATCTTAACCCGATCGAGCATTTATGGAGCATTCTCAAAAGAAGGATCCATGACCGACCCATAACTTCCAAAGCAAGTTTAATTCGTGCTTTGAAAGAAGTGTGGGAATCAATTACTTCGGAAGAATGCAAACACCTAATTTCCACTATGCCACAAAGAATCGCTGCAGTTATTAAAGCCAAAGGAGGTCCAACAAAATATTGACTTACTTTAATAAAACAATATGAATACTAATTATATTTGACATTTTCTTGCAACCAATATCAAAGCACTTTGATTTTTGTTATTTTTCTGGGGTGGGCTCAAACTTTTGGCCAAGGCTGTATATATATGACAATAGACTACCAGAAATTGTTTAGCCAAAACAAACAAAGACTAGTCTGTTTATAAATAATATAATAAAATAATTAGGTATATTAAGGGGTTACCCCCACTTGTAGCGCAATAAAATAGGTCATTTTCATGAATTTTTTTTGACAAAACTACGAAATGTTTTTAAACGACTGTTATATTTTCTTAAAGTACCTACTTTAAACACCTTTCAGTAATTTTTTTATTGAAAAATATTACATGATTTAATTACAAATGGCCGTCAAAACAATGGAATTTTAATTTTCACCTTTTGCGGTGACCAAAATTGTGTCGAACTGGATCATCTGAAACAAAAAATAGCGATAGACTTAGTTAAATAACAGTATAAACTAGTGTTTGATCGAAGGATTTAAAACAATATCCATTTTTCACAAAATGGCGGACAGTCAAAGTTAATATTTCGATTTTCACTTAAAAAAATGGTCGTCTTTTGGCTATAAAACGGCCATTTTTTATTTAAAAAAAAAATCGAACGATCAAACACTACATTTTTTTGTATTAAATAAGTCTGCTTAGTTTCAAAAAGATCGGTTCAGTAGTTTTCGAGTAATTTTGGTCACCGACTTCAAAGATGTCATTTCGAGAAAAACGCGTTTATAAGTATAAGTAACGGTTGTAATAAGCAACAGTTTCTTCTCTTTCAACGCTCATATCTCGGTTAATTATGTTTGGATCGACTTGAAATTTGAAGTACGTATTCTCAGATAGTTATACTTAAAAAAAATGCAACAAAAAAAAACGAAAAACTTCAAAGTTACAAGTGGGGGTAACCCCTTAAGGAAAAGATAGTTATCAGTACACCAAACGCTTAAAGCAGTTAGGTCTGACTGTAATCGTAAATAGGCGCTCATAGATGAAATGATGCATAATAGATTTAGGTTGTCTAGTTAAAGAGGTAACTGAGCTGAGTTAATAAGGAGAGTCAGTATTGAGCAAAAACGAAGAAAAGCGATCAGAGGATGACCTTGATGATGAACAAAAACGAGAGGAAACACAGTCATTTGAAACGACACAAGTATGATTACCGATCTATGATCAATGATATTTAATTGTATAATCACCAAAGAAGGTTCATGGCATAACAAGTATAAAATAATAAAATATTAATCAAATTAATTAAAATAATAAAAATAAGACTTAAATTTAATGTAAGTTAAGTTGTAAAAAGTATAAATATACAATACAGGTATATTAGTATGATGATAGGCTGCGATGACTATGATGAGTGAGCCTTGACAAGGCTATTTTTGAAGGTCCATTTAGACGTCGTATATGAGAAGTTTTGGCTCATGCTTTTGAATAACATGCAGCACCTATTTATTAGCTCGTTCGGTACATATGTTTTGGTGTGTTGGTATTCAATAAGCAATCGTGGGAATTTAGCGACTCTCAAGGGCTAATTGAGCCCAAACTTGTCTTCTAAGTAGTCGACAGTAACAACGTCCCCGGTCACATCGAAGCTGAAGCAGATAAATAATATCAATCTTCTCGTAATGCGTAACAAGTTAAGGCATTTAAGTTTATATTCGTATGGTGATAAGGGTTGAAAAGTAAGAACTGCTTCTGAACAGATTCAAATCATTCCTTTCGAGCACTTAGCGATATTAAGTGGAAGCTTGTTTGCGGAGCGCCAATGGTCTAGAGAGTTCAGTTTTGACTGAAAAGTAGAATATGTGAAAAAGCGAAGGTTGCCAAAAATGCTAAATTGACGCCACTTTTCAAACAACACCTTAGGATTAACTTTGTCATACCTGATTCCACACACTACTTATGCGAGACTTAGATTATAAGGTGCTAAATATCTTGATTGGGACTTGTGTAAGAGAAAAACTGCCTCCGATAAAATAATAATAAGTACTTTAAACAGCTATCAGCACTTTAAATTCGTAAAATACGAGACGTAGGATCGGAAAACAAATCTATTTACATTGATTTTTTATTATTTTATATTTTTATTGAAGAACTAATTAATATCCTATCGCAAGCTAAAGTAACATCCAACAAGGAATTAATAGTACGGCAAGCATCGCAGATACCAAAAACAGCTATTGATTTATTAAAACATTAGTGAAAAGCATACAAAATACACAAAAAGCATCCAAACTGCGTGATGAAGAAGTGAAACTATCAGCTATTTAAAATAAAACCCGTTTACAAGAATAATTAAGAAAGAAAATAATATTTGTTTTATTAAAAGGTCTGACGTTTCAAGTGGAAGTGTACTGGAGGATAATAAATGAATTGGTAAAAGCATAAAAAGACACAGCACAGCACACATTTGGATCTGCAATTTGCAATGCAACCCTTTTAATTATCGTCTTAGAAGCATCATCAGTGTAATAATCGCAGTATTCGAAAGTGTCATAAATGCTCGAATAATTAAATAGTTTAAAGAAACGTCAACTCGGTTCCAATGGAGTACGGCTCACAAGAGCCCATTAGCACAATAGTGGCTACTTTGCGTGCAGCGTAACCACCAATTGGATAAAGATAACCATGTTGAGCAATTTTTGTCGATCTTAAAAAGGCTTCTCACACTATTGATCATGCAGTTTCATTTCAACGACGTGAATAGTATGACATTTGCCTGAATTTGGAGTTTATTATTATAATATATAAATAATGTAAACTATATCAGGCAGAAATGTTCCGTCAACATATCACTCAAGGATCAATCCTTGGACCTATGCTTTTTTTCATATATGCGAGTAGGGTTCTAGGATCAACGGCTTTTTGGAAAGCTAGTCTTATTTGTTGATGACCCGCTCCTTTTATGAACAGAGAAAGTTAATCCTTAGAAAATACAATACACTGTAGATTTGAAGTCATAGTGGCTGCGACAAAGCAAGCTGGCTATGAAATAAATCCTGAAGATTACATCATTTTCTTGTCTGCATCTGACGAGCTAGCAACGATATTGAAAAATTTAACTAAGTTTGGAGATGTAGAAGGACCTTTAGTAAATCCATGCTGATCTTTAGAGAGCACATGGCTAATGGCACTATCGACCTTGTTGTGGAAGATTGGTTCCAGTTCCATCACCCTGATTTGAGGATTGGGAAAACATTGGGGGATGAAGATCAACATAGGGCAAAAGACAATATGAAAGTGATGAATTATTTCAGGAAAGTTGGAGAAAAGAAGATCCGAAAGGCAATTATTAGCATTCGAAATGAAATTAAGTTGGAATATAAAACTGTGGGAGTGGGGAAAAACATATTATAACCGCGCTTCTGGGCACAATTGCCTAACATGTTATATTCCATTATAGAGACAGCTAGTTAAAATCGCCACAGATAGCCAAAAGAAACTTGGTCAAAATATGGTCAGACAGTGCACTATAGAGACACTGATAAGAGAATGACGAAATATACACAGTAGTAGAAATATACTCAGGCTGCGACACATTCAACAGGAAAGGAAGTAAAAAAATTCATGTTTGGACGCTGAAACGGTTAACAAATTGCTATCAGAGGCCCGCTAACACTTGCTTCTTGAGTTAAGTCGTTGGTTATCTCAGCACAGAGTCAAATAAAATCAATCGAAGAGGATAAGGAAGAAAACTTGAAGAAAGCTTCTTGAAATAAAGGAACAAAAGGACTAACAAACGTCAGCTTTAATAAACATGCAGTAAAACACTTCAACTGCAGCTGTTTTCTACTAACCTGCTTCTTCGGAGAATGATTGGCAACAAATGCAGAGCTCTAATTAACTTAAAAGTGCCCGAAGACAGAAATGCAGACACTTTTGCTATCATATCCTGTGGGACACCTGTTCAATGTACACTAAATGCAAAGCGTCGTAGATATACCAAATTTAGTTGATGTAGGTACAACGTCGATAAGCAAATTAGCAATTAACGCGAATCTGTTCCAGTAATTCGATGGAATTACTAAAATTATTACTACAAAGCTGGTATTGTATTTGTTACAGAAATTTCTCATATGTAACATTTCCTACCCATGTCAATATGCGATTCGAACTTTATGTTTGATATTAATCGAATAGGTACAAATTAAATACACCAAAATACAATTTCTATGTTGTACATTAAACATGCATACCACCTTCCAGGTGGCTTTCATGCTGCAACTATTTCAACAATCTAATTGATACCATGTTTATTGTGCTGCGCTAATTGGTTATTCAGATTAAGTGGATATGTGTTAGCCAACTACAAATTTGCACTTGAACAAGTGCCTAGAGTTGGAATGCTGTAATGCATTATTGCAACAACATTAATTGGAATGTGGTACAAACATACAAAATACAATTAAGTTCGAATCAAATGCAAACATTTCAGCTAATTTCCCATGAAGGCATATCAATTTGTGACATCTGTTAAATACTGTTATTTCTGCATGGAGTATCTAATGACTTTATACACCTTTAAAACGATTAAGTAAAATTGTTCGGCTCTGTTACTCACATGCGCTAGATGTTCAACGACAACGTAGGTTGAAAAACATTAGCTTCATGCGGTGGCTGCATGGCCCTACGTTTATATATTATTTAGCTAATTGCTGTGCGATTGCCAGGGGATGCTCAACACGTTATTTGATTAAATTACTCAAAGTCGCTAAAGAAATTTAAAACTCAGTTTTAAATTTTACCAAAATGCCATCTGTACAACATTTGACGCACATTCTCAGTGTCATATCAATCGACCTAATGACAACTTTGTCGCTCGTATCTCAATCAAAATTCAATTCACTCTCTAGTGCTTCGTCAAACCATTTGATAAGTTAATTTGCGTCTACTTTTTTAGGACCAATAAACTAGTCATAAAATAAATTACCGAATTGTCCACAGCACAACATCGAAAGAATATTCTTTGCATTGCCGGTTTCGGAATATGAATGTTGTCAATGGAACCAACGTGGTAATTAACGCATAATTTTTCATTTAGACAAAGATTCCGCCATTTCAAATAAGCCATTCTAGTTGATCGTTTAGTAAATGCATCTTACTACCATCGGCTTGCCATTGAATAAGCCATAAGACTCAAATCGTGAGTCATCTTCGCCGTCAGACAATGTCTAGTTTGATTAATGTCCAATTTGTGATGCGACATTCACTAGTACAAGTACGTACTGTACAACATCACGATGATGGCAACTCGAACGCATACAAAGGGACCAGCAATAAAAATGTCACCACCTCTAGATAATCAAGAAAATAGTGAAAGTTAGTCTGTCCATCGCCTGTTATTACAATGGCAATAAATTCTCTCGTGGAGCTATGAATCATTCCAGAGCTTAGCTATAAATTCTTATTGACTTTTAACAAACAGTTTACATCCAGCAGTGATGTGTATAGTTATTTCTTCGGAACCGTGATCAAATCCTAGTCGTTTTAACAGTTTTTCTTCTATACGCTAAGGACTTTTTGACATTTCATACTCAAATCTGTTAATAAAATATTGACTCGAAGAAATTAACACCATAGTTTTTGTATTCCTCGGTAACTCATTCGATTGTACTGAAAACCAACACTGCTTCAAACCAAAACCGACAATGTATCAATTTTCCGGCCAAATCGTCACAAAAGTCCTAAATCTATTTGAAATTTTTTTTAAAAAAAAAACAAGAACCCGGCCGGCGTCAGTAAACAAGGAACAGGAAAAGAAATTCTTCTAGTGTTTTCGAAAAACTCACAGCATCATTAGCCATGCACCTCAAATACGAAATTCTGAGCATTCGTGCCTTTAGCGCTTGCGTTTATGTAAGCATGCGTAGCTCCAGAAAAAGGAGCTACTACAAGACTTCCAGACAAAAAAAAATCCTATCGAGACAATCATCTCCCTGATCCTTGCAATCCCTAATTCTTCATTGGTGTGAGATCACCTTTGCGCGTTGTCTGTGATTCTTTGAATAGTGCCCAGGTAGACAGACTGAGAAGTGGCACGTAGAAAAAATTGGGAAAATAGTTTACTTCTCTACTCCTCTTCTATAAAGTCTTCGAAACATCGAAAAGGGCATGTGAAGCAGATGATCGAGAATAGGGATGAAGTATTTGCATTTTTGAAAATGTCATCTGGTGATCTTGAATTGAAAAAGCCTTTTTGTTGTCAGTTGGTCTTTGGTGGAGAATCTTGTAAATATTGTTAATTTCCATAAAACCTATTTTAAAATACTCTATCACTCTATTTGATCGAGAAAAAAATAATTAAATGTTTGCATTTTTTGTGAAGTCAAATAGAATGAATCAAATATTATATGAACGTGCATATCTTTCTAATGTCACAAACATTGTTCTGATCACACATTCGGTGCTGCAATTATAAGATTATGGCTTTTTTACATGTATAACTTTTGAAAATAGTAACAACATTTTTTACAGTCTAAAAAATAAGAAAAAAATATCAAATATCATACAACAGTCCTAAAAAATAGGAAAAAAATATCAAAACTTCAGATACTTATAAAAACTTCCGTAAAAACAGTTTAAGCAAAAATAGTTGCACAATTGTTTGTGTAAAGTAATTTCGTACCACAACTATTAGTGCATGTGTAACAGGTCCCTATAAAAGTAAAACATAAATCAAATTAGTTTCATGGGTTCGGCAAAAATATATAATGGCTGATCACTATTTAAAACGAATCTGAATGCTTTCAAGTATGTCGTATGCAAGACAAAGAGAACCACATAACAATTTTTCGGTGTCTCAAGCTCAGCACTTAAGGTTATGTGGTGCATCCGGAGCCCTGACGGCATCTGGACTAACTTGAGCGCCAATACTCTAACTGTCCTTATGGGCTCATATTTCCTGGGGAATCTTAGTTCCCCAGCATACGAAACGCATCAAGTGGAGTAGGCTATGAGCTGGCCATAAACTTTAATAGGCCGATCAAATTTCCGGGTCCCGCTGATAACCAGCAAGGTAGAAGTAGCACTAACATAGCTGGAGGAAATAAATAAGGCGTGTTTGCCTTTTCTTATGTTCCTGTCAGCTGATGAGAAACAGAAGAATGTAGTATTTATTTCTAAAGTAGGAAAAGTTCCGCTCGTCAAATCTAAGGCTTAGCTCTGTCTTCTTAAAGATTTTGGAAAGTGTTATTGGATACTGCATCAAAAACCCAATCTATCTGACGTTGATCGAACAGTCACTGTATGCTTACACCAAAGACAAGTCTACTGGAGCTGCTCGTCATCTTTTTAGTGGACAAATTTAAAAATCACTGAGAAAAGAAAGAATAAATGCTTTCTGCGTTACTAGATATTGAGAATGACTTCAACATTGAGCCTGAAGCAATCTTAAAGCCACTTGTGGCACTGAATGTTCATATGCAGCTGATACCCTCTATGGCTCAGCTCCTCAGAAACTGAGTGGTGACCTCGCTCTGAGGGAATGCTCACTTGCGACAACACAGGCATTACGGTAGATGCTCTTCTGAGGAAGCTAGACTATGCTGGTTGCAAAGTTTTCGCTTATGCGGACGACATAGCCATAGCAGTACCAGAAAAGGACCATCTACGCTTTCGGAGAAATTAAATCACGCACGCTCGGCTCCAACGTGAAAGTATATAAATGTAACGTTGGAGCCGAAAGTGCGGCTTGTCAACACAGTTGGCTTCGGTCGAACGACCAATGAAAGAAAAATACCTTGAGAACGCTAAAAAAATCCTGAGCTAAAGAGTTATCCTTCGCGATTACAAGAAAGTATTGGGTCATATAGCGCTGTGTAATAAAGACATTAGATGATTTTCTGATTACAGTGGCTGAATGAAAGCAACATCGATTGTACCCTTTCGGCAGGGCTCCCTTCAAATAACAGCCATTGGACCTAATCTAACTACGTATTTTGGATTCCTACTCTGTGCCACAATAATAACATTATTAAATCGTGTAGGCATAGGCATTCTTAATGCTTGCTTCGCTCGCTCGTCCCTGGAGAGCGCGCTTGGGGATTCGACTATCACACATTTTTTCGACGGGGCCAGCACATTGCAATTTTCTTTTCTTTCTTCAATGCGAGCTTCCAGCTGCTCTTATAGATTATTCAACTATTTATTGTCTTGGAATTTCCATCCATCTAGTTTTCGTACTAAACCGAAAATTCTACGCGATACCCTCTTTTCAAACGTATTTAGGGCTTTTCCACTTGAGTCAGCGTTCAGGTTTTCGCTTTAACCGAGAATAATGCCTTGTTGTCTAATTGAATTTATCGTAGGATTTCGTGAAATTCATTCTCATCCTTCCAAAGGTTCGTCCCCAAGAAGACGAAGTGGTCTAAACTATCAAGATTATAGTCCCCTATAGTTATATTTTGTCGTACTGGCGTCTTTTCTTAATTGAGTCACAATTTTGATTTTGTGCTCATCAATTTGAAAGTAATCTTTTTTGGCGTTTTCGTCTCGAGCCTGTTATTTATCATCGTCAAAAGAACTTGATATAATGTTGAGGTCATCAGCATTGATTAATAGCTGCGTCGACTTAAATAGTAGAGTTTCTCTAGCGTCAATGGGAATTTCACTGCTAAATTGAAAACGGCAGGACCTAGCCCCTTTTTTCACACTGTATCGTAGGAAACGAGTTAGTTATGTTCTTCTGATTTGACTCTTGTGATGCTAAGTCGGTGATGGTCTTTTTTCAATAATCGTATCAACTTTGCTTGTATTCTGAACAGCCGTGTAATATTATACAATGAAACCTGGATAAGTGGGCCTTGGATATTTGAGAAACCTCTGTTATTGATAATTACAATGATGCCCTGACATTTTTGCATTGAAATACCACTGTTACTGGGATTTTTCAAACCTTGTTAACTGAGATTAGATTTCATCGATTTTTTCTATGTTTACCTCTATAATTGGGACTTCGTAGCTCAATAACCCGTATAAGTGAGACAATTTATCAGATTATGGCCGCTTGTAGTAGCAACGAAAATGACTAGCAGCCCACTTTTTCCCCCTCTTTATATGATAAATGGTACATTTCGAATTCTTATAATGGCGCCCTCTATAAAGAAAACAACTGTCATGTTGACCTGCCTATTTGGGAAGCTGAGTAAATGAAAAGCCTCCATAAGTGGAAACATTTTTTAGGTCCCTTCAGATCCCAGTTAACCAGGTTTCACTGTATAATGCAGTTCGGCCGATGTTGTCGTATGCTTCTTTGAAGTCAACGAATATCTGACGAAAATCGGTGTGGAATTCGTAGTATTTTTCAAAAATTTATTTGACCATCAATATTTAGTGTGTTGTAGATCTTCCACCTTTAAAACCGCCTTGATATTCACCAAATATATTTCAGCATGATGGTAAATTCTTAATTATAAAATCTTCATCAGCAGCTTGTACGACGTACAAAATACTAAGATGCACTTGTACTTTTTATACCGTAGATTATCTCCTTTCTTCTCACAGTGATCTCATCGACGACTGGTTAACTGGTGCTTTATTGGATTTGAAGCCTACCCTGGTCTGTTGGACTTGAAGGATGTGAAAAAATGGCGATTCATGGAGTGTGAGGATATTTCTTTTTCATAATTGCAGAAAGTAGAGCACCGATTTCTACTTTATTTGGTTTGAGCCGCTTATGACGCTTCCATCATCAGCCCTTCAGCAGTTTGAAGTCTTGCTTGAATTATCTCACTACTTCGTGCTCTTGTCAAATGTTGTTAGCCATAAAGTTGTCTTTATAGTTGTGCTAAGTTTTTTCCCATTCAATATATTTTTAATAGTTTTGAGAGGAGTATACTTTGCTTCGCTAACATTTACTTTGTCTAACTCTTAAGGCATTACCCTTTTTCTTCTCCTGCCTGACGAAATTTTCTACTTTGGTGTTTATTTGCTTCTGATACTTTGTATCTTTGTATCCATACTATTTCGAAAGTTTTGACGCAGCCACACCACTTTTGTTCAAAATAATCACTAGTTTTACTTTTTCCAAGTATTTTCAAACAATTTTGACACTACCTAATGAGATGAAAAGTAAATATGAATAATCTACTCTACTTGTAAGATACACAAAATATGCAATATAAGTAATCGTTATTTTCCATGAATGATATTTTGCACGTGCAAAAATAGAGCATCGTTTTACAATTGATTACTGCTTAGTTTGGAAATTTTTTTAATTTTTCACGTTCCAACATTATTTCAAGCGGTTACATGTTACTACGAGAAAAAGAAGTAAATTTCATGTTGCTTATTTTTAAAAGGTTTAGTTATTTATTTTCGCCCTGCGTATGAAAAGGTTATGCACAAATAATTGTGGCACCGACTGTAAATTACATTACGCACTGCCCAAAATACTAGGTTTGATTCCATTTCATGCTAACACCTATTCAAATCCCCAAACTATCCTCTCGAAGTAATAAGACTTTTCCTCATTGAACCTAGTCGTTGGATTCGCGCTCAAGTATTGGAACCAAACCAACTCAATAAATTTATACCAACCAATAGTTCACTTAATTAAAACTTATTCAATGAAATTCTATTTAGCCTTGAATTGCACAACACATCATTTAAAATTTCAAGATCAGTCAGCGTCATAAAATCTCCTCCCGCCAAAAAAAAAAATCATAAATACAAATCGAAGCCGGTGTACCAAAAGTCAGAGTGTTGCGTAAGCCATTAACATTTAATTCGGCCGGCTTAATTGATCGTGCATGCAGTAATCAATCATGCACATACATATGTACATGTATGTACGTACGAACGCTATAGATTAAGGGATTGGCCTCCAAAGATGAGGAGAATGTTTTACTGATACATACAATCGGGAAAAATGAAAGGTTGCTTGTACCGTTGGCGTCTCGATCGTTGTTCGCTTGAATTTTGCTGTGGGCGTGAGACGGAAAAAATCTTTTCGAAAACCCCTGCCAACTTACATCTGCCCTTCTCCTCGATGGCACCAATTAAATCTACCAAATCGATCATAGACCTGATGCTGGCTATCAGGGGAGAAAAATGCACATGGATTGTGCATTTTACAGTGTGCAGTGAAAAATGTCGATTCATTGAAAGCCAGTAAAGGAGTTTCAATTTATCAACATTGGTTGGACTTTTATTTTATTTTATCTATTGTAAATTTGCTGGAATGCATTCATCACCCAGCAATAATGTATCATTGAGCCAGGAACGAATAAAAAATTTGAGAAATGTCAGCGATTGATTTTTTTTTGCAGACAACTATTCTATAAGTCTATGAAGCAAAGTCCTGCAGTGTACCAGACCGCTCCCTAGAATAAGAATCTATCATCATAATGCATAAGTGCATGGCGCATGTGTACCTAGCCTTCGGAGCCACCGAACATCTAAAACGGATAAACGTCGTGTGGCGTCCAAAGCGGACACGACGCGGTGTCGCCGCCGTTGTTTTCTTTCAGTTCTTTTAGTTTTGAATTATTACAAACTTTATTTATAGACTAGCAGCACAGTTTGTATCCCATACCATTCATCCTGACAATGCCACCATAAGCCTGTAAACATAGCCCGGCTAGTATGCCTCGCCAGTCTAGATTTTGTGTTTGCTTGTACAGAGGGAATCGCATTTTTTATCGAAGCCACACATGCGGTAACATTTTGGCGTAGTTGTGGATTTATAAGTACTTTATATGATCCAAGTGGATGAAGATCAATGTGTACATACATTATCTGATTTTGTTAAGTGGCACAAAAAGTCGTATGAAGAAATCTGCCAAACCCGACGCATATAGTAGATAAAATCTGAACTCGAAAACTACAGATTTGTCTGGATCCTCCAAGTTCGACTGACAGCAGCATTTGTAGAGTGTGACGAACTATCGAGTGAATGCCACCCAGTTCAGCATGGAAGGAAATCTGGAGGAATCGGAAGCTTGTGCAGAGTGCTCTTACAGACGGGGTTAAAGCAATATGATTATGGCAAACGTTTTTACGTCCTTCGTAAGTAAGACTTGACTTTTGATCTCTTGAAATGATTGAAAGTTTTTGTTTGTTGCAAACGTTGGCTGACTTTTTTTCATGACTTGATTCAACCGTAGCTATACTGCTTCCTGGTTCTTGCCTTGAGCACTGGCAAAGCAAGTAAACTGATCATTAAACGGTCACATGTCGCAAATTCCAGCTATTTCTTACTTATATTTATCTTGATTGGGTATAGATTCTTTTGAAATCTAAATAATTAGCCTCTTTTTATCTCAGGACTTACTGTCTTCATACCATGAATGTTTTGACCCCATCTCAACTTTCGGATTCTCAGAAAACTCTCCAAATTTCCAACATAAAATCAACTCCACACACATATTTTCATATACACTCAAGTCATAGATCAGCCCCCAAAATAGCATTTTATTACTAAATTCACTTCTTCCATGAACCTTTCAGATACACTTTTCTATGACACGGGAAGATGAAATACTGATGCTCATGCACTTTAGTCCATGGACCAAGTCAAGCCGACCATCATGTCAACCAATTAATGCAATACCGTGCCCGTTCTGTCAATTAAAACTGATACTGGGTCGCAACTAAATGTGCATCTGAAACATATCATGAGGGTTGCACTCTTTGATAATGTTGTTCTTTTAATTGGGACAACTATTTTTATTGTCGTGTGCATGGAGTCAAGCTAAAACGAGAAGAAAACAACGAAAAACTGAAAGCGAAATGAAATGAAATTCTAGCGGACCCATGTCGCCTACCGGACCGCATGGAGTTTTTCAATTCTCGAAAGTCCCTGACTAAAGTCTAGTTTCGGGACAGTACTGTGCATGTTCGCGATACCATGATGGCATTTTAATATTTCGTTAGACAATATTCGAATATCGAATTCCGTGTCAGCCACAATAAATTGACTGATCTTGAAAAATATAGAATTTCCTAGGGTATTTTTCGATATTTTGATAATAGCACATGATTTGCTTACGTTGTGAAAATTTCTTTTCTTCATAGGCCGTGAAGCTCATGATTTTTTTGGTAAATCATCTGGAACTAGGGAGAGGAGGATTGAATCTATTTTTAACAAAAACTTCAAGTCAATGAAAATGGAATAGTAGATTTTGATGATAGTTTCCACGGAGCTATCAAAAATAGCTGGAAAGTTGTTTTAGATAATGAAAATGGAGTGATGTTTGATGGAGGTGATAAATCTTTGAGACGCAAATGGAAATAGTGGTGACTGGAATGCCGATTAAGAATATTAAAGAAATGGATTAAGGAAAGAACACTTCTTTACGGTGTGTGAGAAAGCATGCTGAAATTTGAGTCAATGGATAAAAATAAATTCAGATAGCCCTGGATTGTCCATGTTTTGAATTCTGATGAAAAGTAAATTTTACTGTTCCTGACTTATTAAGAATATTTCTGCGTAATTCTATGATATCCAGTTAAAAACAAACTATAAATTTTGCTTGAAAATTAATTTTTTCACACTGTGGCTAAATCAGGCGATTTAAGTCAGTTGATCGCTTAAATCGACCTGGGGTGTGGTCAATGTGCATGCTATAGCTGCTCCAAAGGCATAGCATAGCATCACTTTAGCTAGAGTCCAAATTCGCAGTAGCTATGTGAAGCAGCTATGGATATTAGACAGCCAAGAGCTGCTCCTGGCTTTTGACACCATATCTGTGAAAAAGAGCGAAAAAAAGCGTTGAAAATATCATGATCACAAAATCACGATTCAGCGTACCCGGCCTGTTATGTTTCACACCCGCCTTTTAAAAACTCAAGATGAATTGCGCTGTGTAAAAGTCTACTTAAAACTCGAGTTGAGTTGAGTGTTCGAAAGCCGTATTTAGTTCATGATAGCACTTTTCAAGTTTATTGTTCATCTTCTCTGCCACCAAAGCGCGAAAATCGCTTTGCATTTCCATTTCTAATCCAAAGTGACGTTTGAACAGTATGTCAGCTGTGTACGCACGTCCATTTTGCCTTAGCTACTTTCTTGCTATCCCCCAGACTGCGAGCAGGGAATAGCTGCTACCATAGCAGCTATTCCGGAATCTTGGACAGCCCGACTGTCAAATAGTAAGCATAAGACAGTAGCTATTTCGTGACATTGGACAGCCAGAGCTACTAAAATAGCAGCTAATAGCTGCTATAGCAAGAATATTGAACACACTCCTGATTTACCAAACATCTGTCTCGGCTGTTGGCAGTCGAATTGATTTTTAGGATCCAGTATAAATCAGGTACTATTGTGAATTTGGCCCCGGCTGAATTGTTCTCAGAACGTGCTGAATACAATCCGTGAGAGTAGATTTGAATGAAGTGCCATTCGAATTTCGTTCTAAAATATTGAAAATTGAACAAAAAAGGAAAATGTGAGGTGTACAAAATGAAAAGAAAATGTTCTTGCATGTTCCTGCACTATTTTCAACAATTTTCACGCAAAAAAAAATTTGCACATAAATTCTCGCTCTAAATCTTCTCGCTCCAAATCACTTCGGCTAGTGTGAACGCTTCACCTGATTAACTTGACAGCTCCTAAATCTACCTGATTTAGGGTGTAGTGTGAACACCATACAAAACGGAACTATTTTACGTAGCCCAGAGGACGAAATATTTAGCTTAAAATTGATAAGCACCCTGCATCTAATTGAAATTATGAAAGCAGGCAGACATACAAATTAATTAACAAAAATTATACACAACAAATAAATTAATAAAAATTGTTAAGGACAAAATACTTTACTGAAGGATCAGAATTTAGCGTAAAAAAATCAAGTAAGCTAAATTTATAATCACGTCACTTTGTCAATTTTAATTAGGAAGTCAAAAACAACAACCAACTTACTATTTTCAAAACTTGCATATGCAATATTTCGATAATTTCAACTTGATGAGCTTTGATAGTTTCCCCATGAAATTAGCTTTTATACTTATTCTTGTGACCAATTTACAACGATTTATACATGCATCTAGGAATTAAAAAATTCTTGAATATTTACATGCATATTCCTATCATAAATGCATTTTACATACATATGTATATGTACATATGTATGTACGACTTAAATGATTTTTCTTAGTGGGTTTTGATTAGCAAGCGTTATTAATGGAGCGTTATGCGAAAAATCTCAAATGCCTAACAAAATTCACAGGCAATTGTTCAAATGTGTGTACAATATTTTCGTACTTATTAATTGATGTTGTGAACTTTCGCTTCAACTTCCTATCGAATGTTGTTTTGATGTTGGTAGTGAATAATCATTGAGTAAAAAGTATCCGTCGTAGTTATCGCAACAATCCCGAACATTTAAATCCGGTACACCGTTTTTAGTTAAAGGTCGTTGATAAATTTCATTATTTTTCTAATAAAAAATTAATGCGTATCATGAGATTCGAAGAATCATATGGCTGGTGATTGTGATTATCAAACAACGTTCAGTAATATCAAAATACAGACGTTTAGTAAAATATAAAATAATTTAGGCTAATATTTAGGCTAATATTTTTTTTTTAAACATCTTTAAACTTTGAAGTCAATATACATATGTATTAGGTTGCTGCAGATGAAATGGCCGATTTAGTAATAAATTGTTAAACAGCTGTAACTTTTTATAAAGACAATTTATTTAATCAAAATAGGTACCAATAGATGCAACACACTTTTCCAAACAGATACAAGTACATTTAACCCAGTTTTGTAGAAGTCCGAGTTTCTGGTTCGAAGAAACTCCTCGAAGGCATTTTTGACAGCAGCTTCATTATTAAATCTTTTTCCTGTCAAAATGTGATCCAAATGTTTAAAGAAATGGTAATCTGTTGGTGAGAGGTCTGGTGAATATGGAGGGTGAGGAAGAGTCTCATAGCACAACTCGTTTAATTTTTGGATCGTTGTTATCGATACATGAGGTCGTGCGTTATCATGAAGCAGTATCACTCCATCCCTGTTGACAAGCTAAGGCCGTTGAACTATCAATTTCTGATGCATTTCATCCAGTTGAGCACAGTATTTCTCAGATTTCTTTCTGGCTTGATAGCTCCAGCTACAGACCACCAAACAGTTACCATTATTTTCTTTGGTTGAAGGCTTGGTTTCGGCATGTGTCTTAGCGCTTCATCGGCATCAGCCATTGGGCCGATAGGCGACGATTATCGTATAAAATCTACTTTTCATCGCAGGTCACAATTCGGTGCAAGAACGGTTCCTTTTTGTTGTGGGAGAGAAGAGAACTTGAAGTCTCCATTTGACACGTCATGTTTTGCTCGGTAAGATCATGCGGAACCCATTTGTCAAGCTTTTTCATTTTTCCAATTTGTTGCAAGTGGCGGCAAACTGTCGAATTGTGAACGCCTAATTTCTCGGCAAGATCCCTTATGATTTGGCGGGAGTCAGACTCCACTAATACACGCAGCTCGTCGTTATCGATCGATGGCCCTCACTTCCAATTTCCATATCTCCGGATCGAAATTTTTCGAACCACCGCCGAGTGGATCGTTCGCTAACTGTATCAGGCCCAAATGCGCTGTTGATATTCCTCGTTGCTTCCGTTGCGTTGTGCTCTAATTTAAATTCGTAAAGTAAAACTAGCCGTTTTTGATTCACTTCCATGTTCACTTTCTCTTTTTGTTTTCACGATCACTATGAAGTGCAAAACAGAAATGACTCCATAAACCAAAGTAGCAGACTCCATAAACCAAAGTAGCAGTATACTTGAATATGTCATATCACTTGCGCCGCCTTGTGCCAACATAATACACTGAAATTGCAGCCAACTTTATTCATTGCTAAATCGGCCATTTCATCTGCAGCAACCTAATATGTATTTCCGCAACACCTGTCGCTCGTCTCACCTACTTCGAATATAAATAAATATAGGTACAATCCCATCCAATAAAATTCAACCACTCTAAATTTTCTTGTAATGAAATACATATGTATTTACATAAAATTTGTCACGCGAATACCGTTAGATTGCACACAGTGGCGTATGTGTTGATTCCCTCAGGTTTTTAATGCTATTTTTTTTACAAATAAATGTAAAAAGCGCATTCGGTGAAATACTATAGTTTGTTTCCAAGGGAAATTTTGAATATGTACACGTACAACTCCCGACCCATCGTCTGTTAATGATGTCACAAACAGGGTAGAACTGGTGGATATATGAAGTGGCAGTCCATGTAACAAAGTCATTACAGTAGTAGACTCGCAATAGTGCGAACTAATTAAAACTTGGGTTTTTCATCTTTACGAGTTAACATTTTCGTGGCAAAATAAGAACATATCAATAAAGGTTATTGATTTGTGATCAGTATATACAACCTATATCGGTCTCTAAAGCTTATCAAAGCAGAGAATAATTGATACGAGAAGCTCGATCGTTTTGCGGTATAAGCCTCCAAAATTAGAATCAAATTGAATTGTTTTTGTGGGATGATTAAAATTGGAAATTTTTTTTTAACTAAGTGGTCTGGAAAGTATGCACTGATTCTCATTTGATTGTTCCAAGGCAAATAACGAATACTTTTTTTAGTACGTATCAGCTCATGTTTATCTTAGATAGTGATTATTTACCTTCTTTGCAGTTGAGTTATTCAATAGGTATCCTTTTTAACAGTTATCATTGCTTTTTTTCTATGTCACACACTTTTGATAGCATTATTAACATTGATTACACTCAAAAAAATTTTGGTTGAATTTTACCCTTATAATAGTAGGAAACTGGTTTCCTACTATTAAAGATGTAAATTTACAAAAGTGCGTAAAAAGAATATTTTTTTTACGACCAAATCGTGTAATTTAACCCTAAATAATGATGCAATTTTATGGCTTTGGCGCAAAGGTGAATAGCAAACTAGTAAATTTACACTCTTTTACAAAAAGCTGTGTATTATTCAGCTGATATGGCGTAAAACCAAAAAAATGCACAACGAATGTGTAAAAAAATCTGTGATTCGTTATTTTAAACGAAAAAATGAATATGTTTCCTATTATCAAAGTATTAATTATAGACCCACTTTTTAGAGTGTATATTGAATTAAGTCCCGTTACGCTTTTAAATCATATATCGGCCTTAGCTGGTGACTGATCGTCCCAAAAGCTTTTTTTTAGTAAAATTCATGGAGCTATTCAATTGGGCTAAATATGACAAATGTGGAACGAATATTTTTAGTCAGAAAACAAATATTACCATCCACAATACATTTGTGCCTTGATGACTCAATAGTAACATTTAATTGCTACTTGTCTTCGTCCAAAGTTCCACATGTAATATTTTTCTTTCAGCTAGCAACTCGCAGCTATTTCGCGTAAATTTTGCATTTCTAATTCATCACTGCATTCGAATAAATATCATCAAGTCATATTAAACTGAAAGGCACGATTATTTTGCACTGAATGCATTTTATCATCATTTCAGTCGTGCTGTTACTATTTCTTGATATTTCATATTTGCATCGTCTCGAGACGCAGTCTGTCTGCTTGAGTTGGCTCGTTTTAGCTGCACGCACGATTTTCTTGTATTTAAGATGTCTATTGCATGCATGATTGTTGTTCATTGTAAGAATCGCAAACGTAAACATTCTCGTAATTCATAAAACACTGGACGATATGTACGTCGATTCCCAAGAATATATCTACGCTATTGTCAACAAGTATGTATGTATGTATATGCAGCCGACTTGCATTCGCGGCCAAATGAAAAGTCTCAGTAAAAACAACGCTGTGGCACAAACCGATCATCGAATTTCACTTAGTGCATTTTATTGCAGTTTTCCCACCATCTTTTCGCTTACTCATTGTTAAATTGCAACCAACAAATATGTAGGTATCTCACCATTATGACCTGAATTTATCATACGTTTTCAGCTCTATTAGTTCCTATTCGTATTGCCGTATGT
Source organism: Nemotelus nigrinus (assembly GCA_947369275.1). Taxonomy (NCBI): domain Eukaryota; kingdom Metazoa; phylum Arthropoda; class Insecta; order Diptera; family Stratiomyidae; genus Nemotelus; species Nemotelus nigrinus. Next base: position 163,097,950 of record OX376373.1, read on the forward strand.
CACTTTAAAAAGAAATGCAACATCACCCCACGAGAGATCGTCTTTCTTTCAGTCAACAAGGAGCATTTGGGAACCAGAATACATAATAAGGTGCTTACGAGACATTGAAAAGAAAAGTCCTGTCTGAGAGGGGATTAAATAACGGCAAGGATGTGATTCGGTGAATTTCGTTGCAGTAGCAACAAGGATCTTTTTTTTCAACAAACATGATACGCTTCCACAATGGAAGAATCGCGCGGTAAAATTAAAAATCGTCTGAATCAGGCAATGATGTTTTTGTATCTATGACGAATCCCGTTCCAACACATGAATTATTTTGATCTAGCTTCTAATCGCGTTGGCCAACTGATAAACACCAGTAGCGCTATAAAAGTAGTAATTTGTAGTGAAGTTAGGGTTTGATACCCTTTCACCACATTTTATTGCTTTCATTCCACCACATACACTAGCAGCAAACAAACAACTCGACCACTTGATGACTATCATAAAAACTTACTTTAAACTTAATTAGAACGACTCTTTCGTATGTAGATGTGTACTATGCGTATTTTTCTGACAAAAGAAAATCCACCAGGTCATTAAGCACACCTTTGCCATAGCGTGAAACATTTCGTTTCGTGGTTCGATGGGCACCCGGCTACGACATTACAATGCAGCAGATAGTTTTTGCGGGTAATGTTCCCGGTCGCGTAATTAAAACGATTGTTTTGGTTATCTATTTCTCTTGGAAAAACGGTAAAACGGTACTCTACCAAAAATGAAAAATGTGTTACGCTATCCTTAAAGAAGTTTTCTATGGGTACCGCGAGTGAGACTGTACGGTGGAGCTACATAAATTTACTGACGTGTACAGGCTCGCATTGTTGTACGCCAAGCTTCAACGTTCCGAAGAAGACCATAAAGTCCAGGCATCGAACTGTGACAATATTCGTTATAATAAATCAATGTAATTGGACGTTGAACCCACTTACTTGACAAGCCTGACAGCATACCGTCCCGGTCACAGGCTGCTTGCAACAAGGAGCTGTCCCATGGAATAGCGATCAGGCAAATTGAAAAGAAATAACATGGATTGTGTTTACTTTCAAAAGAGATCGGGTGGTTGAGTGCAGGCCATGAATTTTAATTATTCTACTACAGTGCTTTGTCGTACCTTCAAAAGCTTTGCACACAGGACGGTGCAGCGTCCAGAAGTTTTACGCTCAAATTCAATGGAGCCGCATGGACGCCGGCAGACAAAGTGCAGCAGTTGCAAGTAGCGTACTACGGTAGAGAATTAATGCTACTAGCCTGGAGACATATGGCTAACTACTACCAGTTAGCTAGAGTTTTCATTCATCTTAATTGAGTTTGCAGTGATTCTCATTTTAATGACTTCAGCTACATAGAGTGTTTTCAGGTGGATGAACGAATAGCTGAGCTCATTTGTTATGCATCATATTAAAGTGAAATGAGAAGTGAAATTTCTCACAGAAGGTACTTTTCGGTAACTCTTGTGATGTTAATTAGATTCACCTGCTTACTTAGTAGTCATTCGAATTCAGTCTATTGAAAGCGTCAAACTCTCAGTTGTACCATACTTAGGTTATCAAATAGAATCAAATTCAATTTCTGAATTGAATGGCTCAGAATTAGAGCTTTCGAAGTTTCGTTTTCAATCATCTTGATGTCATCTCTTTCACTTGAAAATTTCTCGATATCTATCGATGGACATACCATTCGAGTTCACACAGATTCAATTGAGGATTATGTTAACAGCACTGAACACTGTTCGCTTGCACAAAGTTGAAGATGCTTTAAAATAAAGAAGTTTGATCTGCAAGACATTATTAAGTTCACTCTCCTTTGGCTTTCTTGAACAGTGGTGTCGTTGTCTAACGGACATGTCTAGCATGAATGAATGTGAATTTTACAGTTTGTCGATTGATTTTGATATCAGTTTTAATTTCTTTTATAAACTGTGATATTTCAGCCACTATTTGAATGAAACACTAGTATGGTTATTTAACAAAGGTATCCATTCAATCAAAACTGAGCGTCGCCGAAAAAAGCAATTATATTAGTAACCATATCACCGGATTCAAACATATCTTTTATAGTCTTTCAAAATTTAACTCACGCTTCCATATACCGTTTCGTTAATAGATGATGAGCGGTTATTTTATATGGATGTAACTTCAAGCAACATTTTACAACCCTGCGTAGCGAAGATTTTGATATTCGAAGTATTGGGGCAGCATTTCTATCTGAGGAATTTGGATTATCTGTATGATATTTTTCTAGTTCATTCATTACTTTTCGTATATGAAGGGTTCGGATTGTTGCACCCACGGTACTGAAGAGTGCCATACTATGTAAAATTTTCAATAATCCTACAAAAAAAATTAAGTTCGAAAAATAAATAAGAAAAAATTCAGTTTTCAGTGAATTTTTGCTAGCAAGTCTGTGCTCAAAGTTCTGAATCGTCTAGAAGCGCTTTCATACACTTTAGAGTAGAAGCACTCAATGAGATACAACTTCTCTTCAGTCGTAAGATCATTCCTTTCGACGCACGTATTTGTAACTCTACATCGTCTGGAATGAAAGTACCAGCGTTCAGCTGCATGACCAAGAACGAGAGAAATCCAACCTAAATGGTGAAGGAGGGAGAATGGCATTTTGTTTCACAAACTTTCCGTTGGCCAGGCTATACATTTTGAAGTCGATTGAATTTTTTTGCGGATTTTCAAAGAAGCTCTTAAATCATTATTTCAATGTATCAGAATGAACGGAATAAATAAGTATATTTTCTCTATACACTTTGAAAAGACAGTAGGATGAACTAGTGAATGGATCTGACTGGATTTGCTTCCTGGATATTGAACCGGGTCAAGACTTTTCTCAGGTAGGACTCTTGGTGTAAGAATATGAAAACGTTTGGGTTCTGCTGTGTCTATAGATCCAGATACATCGCTGATAGTGATGGCCAATTCCTTTTTGAGGGATCCAAGAAGCCGGCGACATCATTCTCCGCTGCAATTAGTCCATTGTCAATGTGCATTGCAAGAAGCTCACTAGTGAAAACATAGGAATCAGTGACAGTGAGGCTGAGACCGCATTCATCCAAAAATTGCACGAGACGCTGATTCCAACACCTAGATTCCTGTTTTAAGCTGTAAATCTCGCACCCTTTGGTTGCTGTATGCTGCTTTTTTTCTTGAATTTTCCGCGTACGAATGCAATCCTTATGTTGAATTGGCGTAGTTTCAGTTTTTTCGACGCTGCGATTGAGAGGATGATTAAATCGAATCAAAGGACACGACGGGACTAACAGTCTCATTGTAATCTAGTTCAGTTTTTTGGTTGAGCCTCGCGCAAAAACTCGTACCTTGTATCAGCTGATCTTGCCATCAGGCTTTCGTTTGAATTTTGTAGGTCCGTTCACTATCGATGATGTGCTACTTCGTTAGCTTCCAAACGATGTTCCACGTCTGATTTTTCCCAGGATCTTCGATTGTTTGGCTCGGTTTCTATGCTGGCCAAAACTTCCTCATAGATCATAGGCTCATCTGGCTCTGTTGTGAAAATGAAGCAAAAGGAAGAATTAGTATACTTGCAGAGTGGATTTATTTTGATCCTTTCTCTCAGAGTTCTGGTCGCAGCTTCCTACGTACTAGGTGGCTCCCATTCGTCGTCTGGGCGCTGGTTGTCCATTAATTCCAAATCAATATCACAGGGTTCTGGGTCTGTTTTGATTCTCTTCTCGGTATCTTTGGAATCGTGGCTTTCTTCTTCGTTCGCCTGTTTTAGGATCGGGCCCAACTCGAGTTTTCGGAGGAGCATAAGGTCGGTTTGTCCGAGTTCTGAAATCGGTTTTGTAATGGAATTAAGTGGGTTCTTACCCATTGCGTCCTTGGACATTTTCCCGGTGAATACAGCATCTCGGCGAATTTTCATATAATCTTCTTCAAGATAACAAATACAATAGCTTTTCGTGTTTTTTTCGTAGCCTTCGAATATTCCCTTCTCTGATTTGGCACCGATTTTCTCCAAAAAATAAAAAACAATGGACATCTCCTTGTTTTCCCTGCTACAGCGAATGAGTTGTCGTTCTTGGGATGCTGCTTAAACCACCTCTTTATAGTCAGTCCGTTGAAGTAAATTTGTATTCCGGCGAGTTTGATGTCGGTCCGATTCTCTCCCTAGGCTTCTCTATTTTGTTCCAAGTGTATGGCTTAGTTTTCTTGTGCTTTATTCCACGGTTTTGTTTTACGTTGATTTTTTGTTCTTGACAACCTTGAGACCATTGTTTGTGTGATGGATTCTTATTTCTTAACCCAGGTGTTTGTCTGTCTCCTCGAGGAAGTTTTCAACACATTCCATGGTTTGGGGCTTTGGCCTAGAAAGAAACCGGGTCTCTAGTGTGTTAACAGTAGAATTTAATGTGATCCTTCCAGCGAGTTCCTTTGCATTGTTCAAACCAGGTCAGCATGTACTAGCTCTACGATAGTTTCTCTTTTAGACTCTTTCACCGGGAATATGTGTCGGTTAATTTTGCCTGTGATGTTCAAGTTTTGATAATTGATTTTAAATCTGTCAAGAGCTCCTTTAACCAGGGAGATATTTTGATGAGCTAACCGCTCGTGACAGGTTTAAAAGTGTTTTGCAGTTGGCAACGTGGGCTTCGACATTCTTTTTATTGAAAGTTTGAAATTTCATGTGGAATAGGCAATTTGCTCTTGTTGCCACTGCGATTACGTTTTCTTTTTTCAACAGTTTGCAGTTGACGTAATCCGAGCGGGGCCTGATTCCTTTGTCAAGCGCTGCACTTTAAAAAAAAAAGTTATATTTCAGCTGGGGAACAAAGAGAGCATATTTCAGATACTTTTCGGTCTATGTGTCTCCATTGAAAGCCATTATGTTGATATCTCCTATGTCCAGTACTTATATGGATTTGCCAACACCGATACGCACTTTTAGATGTTCTATTATCTTCCGATAGTTAGTGAACTATGAGAGGTGATTTTTGGTATAGGTTCATTTGCACCCAAGTCAAGATACCACGCTGATTGAAGATTTTCGTTGGTTTTCTTGATCTTCTTTTTCTCTCCCACAAGGGCATCGTCTCTGGGATCCCAGTTATTTCGTCTAGATGATTATTGCGATCTTTTGCTGCGGAATTCTTCAGTCCATTGCAAAAATTTTCCGCAAGTGTTGCAAAGTCCTGGTCCCCATCTTTTCCGAGGTTACTCTGCCAGAGTCAGCGCACTGCCTTTTGCCTGTGGGTTTCGCATTCTGGGTCGTGATCAGTGTCCTTACATAGAGAGTCGCAGCCGGCAATATAGTGGTTAAAAAGCAGTCGCATTGGCAATAAAATTCTAGTAATGATCATCGAGTCGGGGGTTTCATACGCTGTGCTAAGTTTTCAAGTACGCTGCCTACACCTACGCAATAAGTACACAATCGCCTCGATCTTCACTCGTAAACAGAGATGAGAGAGAATCGAGATAAATACGATTTTCTGTCAGAACTGATCCACTGTACGGTAAGGTTGTTTCGGTCTCAAGTAGCAGCTGCTTATATGCCTTTTGCTGAGGTTTCGAGTCTGAGCGACATAGCTTTCACGATGTTCCATAATCTACTAGAAAAATTGGGGGCTTGAATTTCCAAGTGGCCCAATTTTCCGCTTCTTTCAGTTTAGCGATCCGCGAAATATAATTTTCAATCATTTTAGTGCCATTTTTGCTTTCACACGATGGCTGGATTAACCTTTAAATGAAAATCTTGTACGCCGTGCCGCGATTTTTGTAGAGTTCAGAGTTTTTGGCTCACAACCTGCTTGGATTCGCTGAATGAACAAGTCTATTTTCTACGAACCCTTTGCAGAACACTCCAATTTATTTGACGCTTCAATCTTTACAAAAATTCTTTATAAATAAAAAAAGTGAGAGACAAAGATATGTATGTGTCAAAAAAGAAAGCTGTGCTGTACCTATGTCTGTTTGTTTAGATACAACTTGAGAAAGTTTAAACCCAAATTGAGAAGACTGCACGCGAATATTTTAACACAATGAAAAATAAAACTAAATCCCGCAAGTCAATATGAATAGGCCGACAAGATATTTCATTAAAAATATTAAATATAGACACGACCAAAATAGGCATTGCCGACTCCAGTTTCAGTTGTGCAATAAGAAAACATTCAGTACCTCATCATAACTCAAAAGCATAATATAAGATTACGAGTCAACAAGAACATTACACGATTTTGAGCCACCAATACTCATATATTCTTTATAGTTTATATATATCCTTTATAGCTGGTTTTGAAGAAAGAGCAGGACGGTGACTTTAAGGTGAAGTGTCAATAAATTGATTTGTAAGGAAACAAATCCAATTTTCCCACCACATGGACTATTAAAAGTTTTCTAAACCTTGTGCCAGTGATATGTTGTTTATAGATTTTGAAGATAAGACTCTTTATTCAAACTCATATATTCAATTTAAGCACAGTGTCGAAACTGCAAATTTATTCTACACTTGACGTGGCAAAATTCAAGGCAATATTTATTAATTATTCCAAGAATTCTCATGAATAATTGAAAAAAACTAATTTTGTTGCTGTGATAATAAAAAAAAAACAAGCAGATGAATCAGATTTTAGATTAATTATACCATTAAATCAACCGAACAAAAATATCCTCCTCTTAAACACACCTTATTTATCAACTAGCAGTAATCAAGAATATCATTAAATTAAGCTCAGAAGGTAAGAGTTCTTAACCTAATCCATCCCATTATGTCATGTAGGTGTGGTAACAGCCTGCTCAGTGTGACATTTTCGTCCTACTGGGCAAATAGAATGGCCACTTAAACGTCCTGGAAATTATTTTCAAGTCTATTTTGATGGCTATGATAGCTTTCTTCATTAGGAGTCAGTTCATTTCAATGTAAATATCTTAAATTTTAGATCATTTATCCAAGAACTTTTATTATAAAGTAACTTGCAGTGTTAACTTTATGTTTCTAACTCGAATTTATTTAGCACACACATCTTCACAATCGAAGATGTCCGCTAAGATCTCCACTATATCACAATATGCTTTATATGGGCAATAAATTAAAACACTAAAAGAAAGTGTCAATTCAAAAGAAATACCCTTATCCTCGGAACTATGTATTGTATATACTGAGCGAGCATACAAGTGTGAAGAAAGTGTTTAAAAATAGCCCGCACAACGGTTGATGTCATACTTGTCCCAAGAAAAATATAAACAGGCAAGACTTTACCGTCGATCTATTTGCTCAATTTCATCGAAGGATATGTTTACTGCGCTAAACACCATCTAACTGGTAAACGCTATCTAACTGTACATAATTATTTGAAGTAGGAAGGAACTTCACCATTTAGTCTATGATATCATCATTACCATATGGCACTTCCATTTGCTTTGCATATTCTATTCATATTTGTAGTTACCGTAGCAGAACAATTCCCGTTCGCAAATTTTCTCAGCTGGAGCAAATCGGCGAATTTCCAAATCTGTCCATAACGAGAAGATCAAAGTCTAAATTATGATGCACGTATAGTTTGCAAAAAATCTCTGAATTTTAAATGAGCACTTGCTCCCAACATTTCCATTTTCTTCAACCATCGATGGGACAATGTCCTTATTTATAGAATATTATAAACTCTATATTAAACGGTAACTGACTCACCTGTGCAAATATGTCCCAGGATGAGTAATCCACTTAGTAACATCTTCTTATGATTGGCGACGATGATGGCCTTCATTCTGACCGCTTGACGATTATCTTTTTCCGTTTACCCTACTTTTCAATTCGAACACACGTGCAATTGCACTATGGGACGCCAATTACACTATCACTGCAATTATTGCGAATCGCGAACACAAGTCAATAGTGTGGTCAATATGCACGTAGATACGACTATGTCTGCACTAGACGCGGATAATGAACGATTAGACGATGTTCAATGGTTTTATTATGCGTAATCGTGATTTAGTAACTCAATAAGTCGATTAACTATAACGGATATATGTTCACTGTTAGCGCAACACACTCCCAACCTCACAAACGAACAAGAACAACTGACTGACGATGGCGAACTGCTCCCTCAATGTACAAAGAAAGTGAACCCTCACCACACCACTCACCATCAAACTCAATACGTGACCAAATGCTAACACGACTGATACGAACGGAAGATAATTTGAGGGCGGCAGCACTTTGAGCTGCTGCTGCTGCGCTCTGCATATTGAAACGATGAAGAGAATTTCGACTAAACTTAAGAGATAAGTTCTGGTACGGAAACGGAATACAAGGTAAAGAAATAGGAAGTCTTGTACTAGAGCTGATGCATGTGCATTAATGCCGCCAAGCAGTGCTGTGAGATCGCGGGAATTTTCCCATTTTATGGGAATTTTCGACTCCTAACTCTTGAAAAAGAGAAAAGGGAAAAAGTGCCGCTCGTAGAACAAAATCGTGGGAGAAATGGTTTAAATGAAATAAAACTCTTTCGTAAAATTTCCACGAAATATATTTGAGAAAGAATTTAAACAATCCAGACAAAATTGAAATGAACTAGAAACGCTTCTCAAGAAAAAGAAAATTTTTTTTCTTAAATTAACAAAAAATTTAAGTCGAAACCGTCAAAAGCAAAATATTGATACGATATAATGCAGAATAATCGTGTGTCGTATGATGGCATTTTTCAGCTTGTAAGAACATAGTTTAAGCTATTTCAATACAATTAATGCACTGTTTTAATCAAAGCAACTACTGATTCACAAATTGTATGCTGAATGCAGTAGTATTTTAAGAAGAATTTTGTTAAATTCTGTGAAACCTGCTTTCATTGATTTACTGGAAAATATCGAATTGAATGAAAAGCATTTAGTTGCAGATAAGGATATTTATTTGGGACCAAAATGTCAAGAATACAAAGCATCTTTTGAAGAAGCTGTAAAATTAGAGATAAAAAAATAGGAAAAGAATTTTAGGAAAATAGGAAAAGAAAAAAAAGGGGTAGCCCCAGAGGTAATCGGCGTCCAAAAGGGGCTAACCCTCAGTACGCGTTTCGTGTTTTTTTTCGAAAGCTTTCGGTTTCTATGTTCTGATAATTTTGCATTCCCTGCTAAGCTTCTTCTGATAAAACCACAGTAAGGAAAAAACATGTACTGATAATTTGGCCACCATAAATCGAGATTTTGTGCAGCCAGACAGGCATATAGCACATATAATTCTGCTGTTTCTATTTTTTAATGTCTGATGAGCTCTACATTAAGGGGGCAAGATGGTTTCCGAGGCCGAAGAAAAGCCGATTTTTGTGATTTTTTTTCTCAGCTTTGAGTGAAAATAATTACTAATTTTTTATAACACATTAAAGAACTATATTTTGAGAGTATGTAGGAATTATTGTATAAAAAAAATATTAATTATTTATCCCGTGGTGGCAGTAGATCAAAGGCGCTTCGAAAAAAAGGCGTCGTGCGGTGCGTAAAACCAGGCCTGAAAGTGTCATCTGAAATCAAAAAAATCGAAGTGATTTACTTAACATATTAGTTTTTTTCGCGGATGAACGAAATTTTATTGAAAAATATGCGATTTCCGATTTTTGGTGCGGTTTTTAATTTGGAGGTACCATTTTCACATAAAAAATCAGCCTATGATTGCCTTTAAAAAATAGTAAAAAAATTTTTTTAAAAAAAACCATCGTTCATCCGCGAGTATCTATCATATTAAAGATGTCCGGCAAAGTTCATTGAGATCGGTGCATTAATTTTTGAGTTATGTTACGCACCGACTTGAAAAATGTAGTTCCGAATTTCGAGCTAGACTATTTCGGTTTCTAGTGGAAATATACCTGGCAACACGATCATAAAATAACCGGTATTTCTGCGAGTTTTAGTCCGATTTCCTTGAAATTTTCAAAGGATACTCCTGAGATGTTGTACTTCCATATAAAAAAAATAATTGAAAATTTTTTTTTTGTTTAAGCTGGAAACCATCCTGCCCCCTTAAGCCCTATAATAGATGCAACTTGTAACGCGTTTTCAGAAAACCTTCTGGCTGTATTCCCATCGTTGGATTAACTGGATCATTTCTTTGAGATTTAGATTGGAAGAGATAATTCTCTTTGAATTTTCTGTTGTATGCTTCTTTTCTTTTTTCGGAATGTTTCTTTGTAGTGCTCCGTTACTTACCACTTTTGAAACTGGATCTTATGTAATATATCTACTACATATTTCATAGTTCTGATGCAAGCCTGTAGCGGAAACATTTCAAAACTGCAGGCATTGAGATTAATTGCTGCATATGATTTGGTCAACTATGGCAGATATACCATTTTGAAGCGGATGTTGCTTCCGTGAGGGCATTGCAAATCTTTTCATCAATCATTGTCAGGAATAAGTTGTGTCTCATTAATAAAAGTTCTTTCTAATATGTGATTTTTTGGGAACCAAATGTACAATTTGGTTTTGGTTTTCTAATAGATTTATCTTGCTCTGAATAAGTTCCTTGATTCTGCCTTGAACATGATTTCGACCACTCTGCAATATCTCGTTGATGCATTGATGAATGCACAGAATTTCAACATCGGTTTGTCCTTGAAAAGCGTTCATCAGTTCTACCGGTACTATAGGACCTACAAAGTGCGAAGAGACATCCGCAAAAACAGCATCCTGGATACGTTGCTTGTGATTGGAGTATACTCCAGCACCATCACAAGCATACTTGTGACACATTTGGATCCCAACTGGCGAAGAATTATAGCCCAAACACTCAAGAATTTCTGGATGGGCCTCAATTATACATGGCTGTATGGTCTAAAAGTGCTTGAAGTTTCACTTCAGCAGATGTTTCCGAGATTGATATGCCTTCAGAATAACAAAGCTTTTCTACTTTGTGAAGTCTTTTGTAGCTGGAGTATATGTTTGCTCTTTACTCTTTGGTTTCCCTCCTAGTAATTTTATACTGATGATGTATTATTATTTTGAGTGGTGGAATCTTCGGTCCTTCGTATGAAGCAGCATTTCTAAATTTGGTCGTTCGAGTTGGAATTCCTTAAGCTACTAGCTAAGGCTAGTGCATCTCTAATTTCATGAGCATGCAGACTCATGAGGGTGGCATAATGCAACTCTTCCTACGAAGTAATCTCCAGAATTTATTATACTTTTGGTTTTTTTGTTTTCTGGCAGTTATTAGAGAAACGTTTGCCTTTGACTTCGTTAATAGCTTTACTGCTTTGTTGGTGGTTTCGACTCTTTACGATCTGCTAAAAATTTAAATGACGGGATTACCTCTTGTAACCAAGTCTTAGCATGGACAGAAATCTTTCCGCATTATATTGACTTTTTCACATTGAAAAAAACAGTGAGTGTTTTCTTTAATTACAGCTTTGCGTGCTTGCTGTTTTTGCCATATCGCTGGGCGCACTTGTTTGTAAAACCTTTTCGTAAAAATGTTCGCACATGAGAGATGCATTGGAAGCAAAATATTGTTGTAAATGTTGGAGAAAGTGGAATCTAAATTTTGATGATGCATCAAAAAGGATTTCTGCAGGAATATTATAGTGAAGCGCTCGCAGGCAAAATTTGCCAAAGTACAAAGAATTGAAAAAACACACATTTGTTAAAGGGATGTTTTTGAAAGGTTAATAAATATTTATGTGAACATGAAAATCAAAATGTTCTTATTTCTTTGCTTTTCTACATATCTGAGCTTGATATATTTACTAGAAAATTTCACTTTGTAGACTTTAGAATCACAAGACGTGTTATTACTTCTGCGTCAAAATCGGCAGCTCAAGGACGGGTCGCAAGAAATACAAGTGAAAAATTAAGGGTATATAACTTGATTCAGAAGCGCTCTACAATTACTAAATCTTCTTTTCATGTTTACTTGAATTTACTTTTCCTTCTTTCTTTACTTCCATTTTTATGCCAGTGAAAAATATTGGAAAAATCCCTCTAGATTATTTCAGATATATTATTCAATTATTTTTTTATTATAAATATTATTTTTTATATATTTATTATTTATTATAATATTTAAAAATATAGTTATTTATTTTTAAGTATTTTTTTTACATTATTTTGAATTGCAGTTATATATTTATTAGTTTTTTTTCGATCTAATATTATTATCTAATATTATATTATTATCTTGTTTTTGGCTGAAATTTAACTCTTTTTTCTCTTTTTACCTTCATTTTTAAAAATATGATAGTTGGCTTAGCCTTAAGATAAGATCAGGTGGCCTCCTGAATCCTCCTCCTAGTAGTTTTTTTTCCTGTTTATTTTTTTTTTTTTTTATTTATTTAAGTAATCCATTAACAGGCAAAAAGCCCAATTACAAATAGAATAGCTTAGTACCAAAAAATTGAGAAAATTAAGATATAAAAAACAAGAATCGAATGACAAAAAAGATAAATAAGATTAAACATCAGCGAAAATTGTGTTGCGAACATTTCTTTTAAAGGTGGCAATAGAGTGTGGAATAAGACCAAGTTGGAGGCCATTATGGGTACGTAATAGGCGCAGAACAGGAGAATGAAAGTAAGTTTCAGTACGGGCAAATGGTACATCAAAAGCAACGGAGGACCTAATTTGCCTCTCACACCGCCGTTCAATAATCCAGGATGCAATAGATGAGTTCAGATGACCGCGGCAAATTTTGAAAAGAAAGCATTCATCAAGGTCAACTCTGCGCTTTGCGAGGAGAGGGAGATTAAGGAGCGATAAGCGTTCATCGTAAGGCATGTAAGGAAGATTATATTTAAAGAGTAGGGTGCGACTGAACCTCCGTTGAACAGATTCAATGGCATCGGAAAGATAAGCAAAACGAGGAGACCAAACTTGAGTGCAGTATTCAAGTTTGGAACGAACAAGGGTAACAAATATCTTAACACAAGTAAAAATATTAAAAGAATTGTGACAGGAACGCATAGCAAGGCCAGCAATCCGCGAGGCACTATTAGTAATGTTACGAAGATGAATATCAAATTTAAGTTTACGATCAAAAGTTACACCTACATCAGTAAAATAATCCACAGAGACAAGGACGGATTCACATAGTAAGTAAGGAAAGGTATTAGTCTGGGACTTCAGAGAATAAGACATGGCAAAACACTTTGAACCATTTAACGGTATGCAGTTAGAGTTACATCAAACAGCAAGAGAGTTCAAATCATCCTGAAGAAGTAGATGATCATCTGAGCTATTGATTACTCGAAATAATTTTAAGTCATCCGCATAGAGCAAACAAGATAACAATAGAATCAAAGGAAGATCATTGATGAAGAGGTTGAATAATAGCGGTCCTAATATAGAACCTTGAGGTACACCAGAAGAGGGCAAAAATGGTTAGGACGAAACGCCAGAGAGGGAGACGAAATAAGTACGGCTAGTCAAAAACGAAAATATCCAAGAAATTAAGGGTTCACAGATGCCATAGTGGTTTAATTTGAGTAGCAGAAGATCGAAATTGACAGAGTCAAAAGCCTTAAAAAAATTAGTATACACAGCATCAACTTGAGAGTTCCGATCTAACGCCGAGGACACAGCATGAGTAAATTCAATGAGATTCGTAGATGTGGACCGACCTTTAATAAAACCATGTTGCTGCGGTGTGAAAGTATACTTAAGAGAGTCATAAATTTTGTTAAATACAAAACGTTCAATGATTTCTGAGAAACAGGGAAGGATAGAAATAGGACGATAATTTGAGGAAACATTGCGTTCACCAGATTTGAAAATAATGAAAATGCTTGCCAGCTTCCAGGAGGAAGGAAATTTACCAGAACCAAGACTTAAATTGAATAAAATTGATAGGGGGACACATAAAGAAGAAGCAAGATTTTTCACAAAAAAATTAGGAAGGCCATCAGGATAGTAACTAGAATCAAGAGAACATATAAGGGATTCAACTACAAGAGGATTAGTCGAGAGTGAAGAGAGACAAGGAGGGTGAATAAAAGGGACACTATAAGAAGAGGGAACCATTGAATCAGAGTATACAGAAGAGAAAAACATTGCGAAGAGATCACAAACATTCTGAGGAAGAGCAGCAGTGATATTATTAAATGTAAGGGAGTCATGGATAGGAGAGGAGGATTTTAAGGAGCGAAGGAATGACCAAAAGTTTTGGGGGTCATTCGAAAGCAAAGAAGATTCAATATGCGATAGATAGTTGCGCATGGCAAGCCTTATTTGATTCTCTGGTCTTTTGGCCAGCGTATAATGATGTGGCACAGCTAGGGCCATGACCCGTCTCTTAAAAAACCCACGATATCGGTAAGTGCCGGCACCTTACTATCACGCGAGGGTGTTGAGTCGGGCTAAAGAATTCTGTTGTGGTGGTTGCTGCTCACATCTGTTCCGTAACAGTTGATTCTGACTTGAAGCCTTTGTGACAGAATTTTGGTTGCAGTGCAAACAAATTGTACATAGCATTAATCATTTACATTTATGAAACTCATGCGTAAGGTAACCCTGGAAATCTTTCTACTCTCTGATTTCCAATACACTCATTCAAAGTGGTAGACTCAGAAAAATTTCACCACTTAACACTTTTTTAGAATCACTTTAAATCAAAAGTTGAAATCACTTTTAAATAAAGAGCGAATCTTATTTAAATTCCACTTTATTATAAAAATTTTGTTTTCAAATCAAAATTTTTTCATCATTGAATTAAAAAGAAACGTATATGGCGCCAAATCATATTTGAACATTTTTGATTCAAAAATTTTCAAATATGATTTGGCTCCATATACGTTTCTTTTTAATTCAATGATGAAAAATTTTGATTTGAAAATAAAATTTTTATAATAAAGTGGAATTCAAATAAGATTCGCTTTTTATTTCAAAGAGATTTCAACTTTTGATTTAAATTTGATTCTATTAAATGACATTTTTCTGAGTGTACGTGATATTCGATACAAGTCGACTGCAGCAAGGAGCACGTGTATTCAAAATATATACATTTCTTCCATTTTTCTTCTCAGTAAATCAGTTTTCCTAGCGTATCCTATGCGCTATTCTTATATTTTAATTCTTTTAATTGAAATTATTTTTGTCGCAGAATGGAGAGATAAATAGAAAATATAATATACTATAAATGAAAATAACATTCAGCCTAAATGATTGCAAACGTGGCAGGATGAAATTTTTTTAAAGCCATCTTATTGCTATTTGTACTTACTTACAATGCAAGCGCCTTGGTATAATCCACATCCTAGACCATTATTTCGAAACTATCACATCTCCAATTTCAAACAATTCAACTGGAATGATTATGCAAATTTGCGAAAGCAATTCACCACAACAGGACATCAATCACGATGTATAAACATCAGCCACTTATCATATACTCACCAACTATCACTTCATCTTATTGACACATATGGAGACGAACCTTGACGTGTCCTGGATACGAATACGTTTTATAATAAAATACCAAACAACAAAACTCGAGCGACTCGTGTCGTCAGCTAGCGTTTATCACCCACACTAAAATGCACGCTCCATATTCCTAGTGAGGTCATGCATTTTTTACAGGACGTGAGAGTATAAGACCAAGCTTCTATATGGCTCTTTATATTCTGTGAATATAATCGTGTATATTCATACAAAGCTCGAGACGTGCAAGTTGTAGCTACAGCTATACCCTGTCGGCATTAAAGCGGAATTGCAATCTTATTAACGTCTACTTAAGTGGGCCACATAAACACACATCGGAGCTTCATGAAGGAGCGGTCGTCGTTTGATTGCTTTTCCTCGCTCCATATCGTAGATGGAATGAAAAATTCTCGGAAGTAATTATTGTTCAAAGTAAAATTGTGGAAATTGTTGCTGTTGAAAGTGGTAGGTATGGAAACTTTCTTAAGCACTAAGTACCCGATCAACAAGGATTCATCGATAGCATGGTAATATTGTGGATTGCTGGTAGTTAATCGTGTAATATTATGGCTCATCAAAAGTGAACACGAACTCATTTTATTAATGCATTTACTTCAGGCTCATTAAAAGAGTATGTACCTATCAACGGATGATATTTTCCATACAGCGTTATTTTGTGTGTTATACCCTTCTGTTTCAGCAAATTTTTGTCATCGACTTTTAAATACATTCATTGGTAGCGTGATATAGCAAAAGCTACTATATTACATCACTTCAACTGGATAGAGTACAAACTTTACATCAACTATCATTGCGCCCAACGTGGTATGGTGAACTCAGTATTTAAACGCTTACAGGGCGTTAGTAAGAGCACAGGATTCTGAGCTGGCTTAGAGTTTAATCCTTACCCTACTGGCTTAGGATTTTATATGCAATTGGCTTTTTGGTTTAAAACTTCTAAAACTACAGCACGACACTATATACATATTTGTTGAACAAATACGTAATACCATGGTGACCTTCTATTGACTTGAACCTTCTCCTGTGTGGTATTGCAAATCAACACCCAACACAAATTGCACTCTGTTGAATGAATATTGCGGAGCTAGTTTGTACTCTAGGTCGTGAAAGGTCATCTCAGAATCTTGGCAAGCATCGCCACTATAACTCGAAATCGCTTGATTAATATCTAAATCGGATTAGACAAGAAGACAACGTGACGTGCACATGAGCGGATCAGAGGCGGGAATTGAACAAATTGAATCGCTGATTCATTGACTCGTTGCTCTTCATTTTCTTTTCATTCTTTCACTTGTTGCTAAGCCTACACTTATGGGTGGATCTCAATAATTTATCGTGCGGATCAAAGTGTCCATATTATTTGCTATTAATGATTAGTCTTGTGCTTTGTCAATGTTCAGAGTGACGGAGTATGTGGATGATAGTAGATTTTTTATTTAATCCGACAATGGAATGTCCTATTACTTAAAAATCGTAAATTGATACATCGGGAAGGATGGGCGGTGTTTGCTGGAAGCAAGTTTAGCTAATATACATTTGGAGGAGCTTCATTCACCGCGAAACTGCTGCGACTTTGATTTGGGTATTTAAAAGTTCACAAAAAATGTAGTGATTGCAGTCAACGAATTATGAACTAATCTTTGCAAAGCTCGTAGTTAAGCGATTTGTCTTACCTAAACGTGTAGGTGATGTTAGAGATTCGCATAATGAACCCACAAATTTAAATTTTTTCATCGACTAATAGTACAACAAACATTAAAACTTTTTTTTCATATTCGGCACTCATTAAAGCAATTACTGCCCTCGTCACAACAGCTTCGTATTAAGGAAGCTAAAAAAAAAAACGCCAGATTGAATGAAACGAATCTGACTGAAAACGAGTCTATGACCTGATGATGAGGTGATTTAGCTGCTAGTGGAGCGCATTACAGTTGGAACTAATCACCATCAACGCACTAGCCTTTACGGATGACGCACCTACATAACATGTATCTTGCGCATACCGAGTACCTTAGGTGGTTAGTCGGTTGGAGTCAAGTCAGACAGATTTCAATCAGAGCGGCCTGATAGAAGTTGACAATGGGTTTTGGGAGTTTCCTGGTGTCCAAACAATTGAATGAGCATGCTTTCTTTAATTTTGTGGGATACAAGAAAGTTAATTCAATTGACCAGATACATACTAAGTAGTTTAGTTACAATGTCAGTTGCAGTGTATCAGTGCTGTGGCAATTTCAAAGTTTGTTGAAGAGAAGATTCTTCCACCAAAATTCGGAGCGATATGTCGAGACTAATTTGTCAACCCCGAGCCAAACAAGACTTGTTGCATCAATCGGAAAGGCTTGAATTTCTATAATGTTGCCGGGCTTGTTCTAAACACTTTTCTGGAAGTATGTGTACGTTCACTTTCGCTACCAAGCTATAACAAAAAGCAATATGTGAGAATGTTACTATGGCGTGCTTCGCAAGCTTTATACTTCATGGCAAGATTACATCGTATCTATTTATGTAATCTTACGTTATGCTCGGAAAAACTTCTAACCATTCAGTTACTGTTGGACTCCTAAGCTGCAGTACTGTATTTGTTATTCCGAAATGGACACAGGGACGTGCTTCCGTGATTGAATTCGAATTTGTCACGGGTTCGAGTCCAATGTGTGATTCTAGCTTTGATTCTCTGAATTCGGGCGTCGCATACAATCCATATGTGTGATTTGCATAAGACATGATGCTATGCCAATGATTTGAAGAATATTAAATTTGCTTGAAAAGTACTGATTCTCGTTAAAATCGGATGAGCGAGAATAAATTACGAGCTTTTGGAGATACGCCAGTATAAATTGATTACCCACTTTGTAGTATTTGGTTATGATGATGAGTCATATTGGCATTTATTGATAGCCATTCTTGATGAATTAGGTCAAAGCGCCATAGGGCGCTAGGTTTTATAGCATACGAACATAGTTTTATGAGCGGTTTATGTCATGATCATAATGATTGCTTGTATGGCTCCTTATAATTGAAATTTAATTTATATGCGTGGTACGTATAGACACATACTTATGTGAATTTTGGATTGCTATTGAAATGAGGAACATGAATATTAAAGTGTCGAGCGGTTTGTTCTAAATCATCTTTTCAATTGTTAATAAAAATATTTTAGAGCAAACAAAATAAGGAGCAGAATAATATAAATAGGTCAAATAAAAAGATGAACTCGAATATATAGGGTAATGTGGGGTATGTAGTTAGGTAGGTTGAAGTGTCTGCCGATGTACAGAGGACTGGCGACCGACACACATAGGCACAAGAGAATCCCGTTGTGATGCCACAATAATTTATGATTCTAATATGGGGTAATTTGATACGCATTTAAGTTTTTCGCCAATAGATGTATCAAAATGAACTCTCTTAAGGTAGGTATCCATATGCGGCATTTCTTGCGTATCTTATCCCTGTTGCGTATCATTCGCTAAAAGTCCACACTACTCAATATTCCATGTATCATCAATACGATCCGTTGCAAAAAGCTCGATACGCGGCTGCAATATTTTTATTCACTAATCGATGCTGTGCAACTACAGATATGAAAGAAAATGGATACGAAATGGCTATCCGTGTACCCATACGTGAGTGTGCCTTTTTCAATACACGCACAACATTGCTCTCTCACAAATATTCCGCTCAGTGCGCCGCTTTCTACCGCACTCACAACCAAAAAGCCTTAATGCTGTGAACACCAGATCGGTGTAAAAGCGTGCAACGGGCAATACGGAAAGAAACGTCAATGTCAGTTTGATTTGTGTCGGGGACTGAAACATTGGCCCTGGTTATGCCGTAGCTAAAATAGCGCTGCCAAACTGGCACTGCAATAGTAGTAGCGTTTACACCGTACAGCTTATTAACCAAAGCAAATATGGTGTGATATCTGAAAGGAGCTCAATATAAGAACAAAAACACCCTTGCACCAAGGCTTCCAGATTGCGAATGTCACTCGAAACTAGAAATTCTATTTATGACTGTTCTAGTGTTTATACCACTGCTACCTTCACACTTATAATCGCGCTAAATTTTAGCAGCGCTAAAGTAGCGTAGCCAAAATAGTAAGCTCTTCTAATTTAAAAGTGGTTTATACCGCTGCTAAATAAGCAGAGCTCACTAATTTAGCTACGGCATAAACGCACTCATTGACTTTCAGCCAAAATTTGTCAAATAAAATTTGAAAATTTTTCGGCGTATTCGGTGGAAACGTACATCTACGTTTGTGCGCAATAATTTGTGTCGGTTTTGCGAGTAACTTAGCGGTCAAAAATTATGAAATAGTGCGATAATAAAGTGCCGCGTTCCAGGCTGCAAAAGTAGCTACCGAAGTGCTTCGCAGGGGATATCGTATTTCGGGTAGGTAAAATTAATCTTTGGCGTCAATTTCGTTTTGTTTTTGTGTGAAATCATAATTAATTTCATTCGCAAAAAGCACTTTAATCTCCACTCGTCGGTTCGGGGAAAGAAATGTCAAACGACGTTCAAAATGGCGATCTCTCGTGGTTTTTACATAAGCGTTACCATATGAACTGTGCAAGGCACACACCAGTACCTCATTCTCACACCAGTAAGCAAAAAGTCGAAAATTAGCACATTTCTCTCGGTCGATTTCTAATCCATTCTCTCTTATATCTGTGTGTGCAACGCAACTTTTCTAAATATGGTAATACCCAGCCCCTGGACATGGACGGTATAACTTTCCACCATTAGCCCCTTCAATCCTGTCGCGCACAAAGCATGTTAAAGCTGCCTTTACGCCATTTCGACCTCATTGTAAAATTGGAGGGGAACTACTTGGATTTGACTCGATTTGACAATGAGTAGCTAAAAAATTACTACTATCCCCTTCAATGTAAATCTTATGGGCATGTCCACTCCATTTCTACTACTCACTGGTAATACCCACAATGCCTGTGGCCGAATTTGCGGCAGCGGCAGAATTTGCCAAATTTCTAATTTTGCCGCACCGCTAGCGGTGATACCAACCGTAGGTTGGCATCATCACTAGGTTCAATTAAATCTACTTGAATTAGGTTGAATGGTCTGGTGAAATAGACAAGCGATGGCTGATATGTATTGTGATAAGCCAACCTAATCCTCGTACAAAAGTAGGGATACAAAAAAAAATGGATTTGGTTGGTGCCTTGGTTGCATTGACAGCGACATTGTCGCTGCATTGTGGTTCACCAAATTCAACTGCGGCATTCACGCGGCGGTGCTGCGACAATGCCGCTGTTTTGTGTTTACAGCATATGGCTCCACTTCGTATCATATCATTCCTTTGATGCGACGGCAAGAAACTGTCAAATGACCGATCGAATTCGTTGCGTTTCTTTGTATCATATTTTGATGCGGAACGAAGATACGTTTGTTGTATTCACTGATACGCAACGGGGATACGATATTCAAAAATGCAACATATGGATACCTACCTTTAGATCTCTCCTTGGTACATTCATAAAGCTTGAGTTCAGGCGCAACTTTTGGCATCATTAGATTTTACGATTCCATAAAAATAACGTTTTTTTTTACACTGAGAGAAACATCTTGGTAAAATCAACAATTTTCCTTAGTTGTTTTTGCGTCAATTACGGGCTATAGTTAAACCAACCATAAGAAAATGGTTGATTACTTTTATGTACCATGGACGCATGGTTGATAAACAACGTCCGTCGTTCGAAAAAGTAAGCAGCCAAAAACTATGGTACTCCAACAATGTACTATAGTCTGTGGTGCCCCAACAATATTAAGTGGTTTAATAACAATATTCGGGAGATAAAAAAAATTGCTCAACAATTAAATTGTATGCACAACACTCAACAACGAATGATCATGTAAGAACTATTGGGGTAATTTGTCGATAATTAAATTGTACACAGGCAATGAGTGTTTATAAAATATTTTAGTAGTTCTATTGCAATACAATCCTGCGGACCTCGAAACCTGGATAAGGAGAAAAATGGCATGCCCTCATTTTGAACCGAAACTTAAATCATTTTTGTAGGAATAAAGAAAGGTAAATCTAATTCTCATAAAAATGGCCAAATAATATGAGTGCAGCTTTAAAATAAAAAAAAAAATTTATCAAATATATATAAATGCACAAATGTTAGATAATTGTGTTTGCTATTTTTATGCTTCATAGATTATTTTATTGTATTTTTTATGTTTTAAATTGCTAGTGTATAATTCACTGCATCATATTATAAGTATAATGTGAGGATGTGAGTATAAAATCTTACTCGCTGGGTCACACTGACTTTGATGGCTATAGATAGTGAACATACAGCGAAAAAATATATTGAATCAAATATCAACCGTAGATATTAAGTTTGGAAATTTATACTTAATTCCGTCGCAATGAACAATGAAATAATTTTCTTTCCTAACATAGACAATCAAAGGCTACAAAGGCTGCAACGACTGACCTACTTAATGCATTATAATTACTGTCATATGTATACAAAAAACTATTTCACATTTTCTACTTTCAAGAGAAAACTCTGTTCTGAACCTTTGATCGTAAATTTTATGGTGCATTTTTTATTCGTGGATAGCGGCAGCGTGGATTTCTGGGGTTTCAGAAATTTAAATCAACATTAGTTTCTAACGTGGTTTATTGTAGGAATAATATATCTTGTGTAAAGCCCTTTTTATGTAAAGAATGCAGCATAAGGCTTTCTATCCCTTTTCTTATCCTGAGACTTACAGGTGTTGATGTAATGGAAATGAAGGATCACTTCCACTGGATGAATGTTATATAGATTCTGCTTGAATTACTAATAATTCATGCATGATCTGTTCGATTATTTTTATACAAACTGTTACATCAGGATTCGAAATTCCCTGAATGAAAAACCGCGTATTGTACATTCAGAAAAATGTCACTTTTTTCAGAATCACTTTAAATCAAAAGTTGATATCACTTTGAAATAAAAAGCGAACCTTGTACGAATTCCACTTTATTATAAAAATTTTCTTTTCAAATCAAAATTTTTCATCATTGAATTAAAAAGAAAACGTATATGGCGCCAAATCATATTTGAACATTTTTGATTCAAAAATTTTCAAATATGCCAAAAAAAATTGGCGCCATATACGTTTTCTTTTTAATTCAATGAATAAAGTGGAATTCGTACAAGGTTCGCTTTTTATTTCAAAGTGATATCAACTTTTGATTTAAAGTGATTCTGAAAAAAGTGACATTTTTCTGAGTGTACGCATATTAAGCGTAAATTTGGAATTATTTCAGAGGCTGTTTTCTTCGCGTCAAATCTCCAAAAAAATTTCGGAAATTCATTTTGGAGGCGAGTGTTCATTAGTAAATTTTGATCAATATTCTTTTCTGTCATTTCTCTGCACAGAGTCATATCAATTTCATTCTTATGAAAAATTCAATCAAATCAGAATGCTTCCACGAACTAGACCGACTTCTCAGCCATTTCGTAAAAACGATTTTTTGGGTTTATTTCTGAAGAACTTTGTAGAAAACAAATTGTTGTGGACATCTATTTTATTTTTTGATGGTTAACTTGGACAATTCCCCAGGTACAATAGAACACGTCCAAAAGTCGTTCGAATTTTTACCAAATATAATCAAATGAGAAGATTTCCACAAAATTCATATTAAAGTATGTACCTACCTAAAACAAGTATTGGAGGAATGATGCGTGAAGGATTGCATCGACTCGCGAGTCTTTATAGTGCTATTTAAACAATAACGAGGAGAAAATAGTTTTGAGCTGCAGACTCATAATTTTTACAAGAATAGATCTCATGGATGAAAGAAAGAAAGAGTTATGAATTTGGCATAAACTATTTTCGTTCCATGACATTTGGCGAAATTTAATTTAAAATTTCTATATTTCGTCCCATAAATTTCTGAGCTGTTCCTCCCAGAAACTTTTTCCTACAACTCCAAAACAAGGATTAGCTATATGCAATACCTTTAGTAATTTTCCAAATGAAAACCAAACTATATCTACCAAGAGCATTGAAAACTGCAAGAGTTTCAAAATGATCGAATTCATCAGTCTCTCAAATTATTGGAAGACTTGTGGAAAACCAATTATGACAGTGCAAATATGTACTGCAAATTAGCCAGCCTGAAGCAAACCATCTGCTATTAATCCAATTTGGTAATCACAAAAAGTATCACAAACACAATTACTGCACAAAACTTACTGTACAAGTTCACTCGTCAACAATTGTAAAGGAACTGATTGGTGTCGTCTAGATTTCCTATCCTAAATAGCCGAAAGGCCACAGCACGAGTCACTGCATAAAGAAACTTCCAAATGTTGAAACTATTTCCAGATTCATAGAATAATTCCAAAAATGACGCTTTGCTGAATTATGTTTGTTGAATTTAACGATTGCAGCGTGGTTCGCTTATTATGAAAATTGTTGATAATTCAATATTTTGTAATGTTAAATGAATTGATGCTTATTTTGCTAAAGATCAACTATTCATCGTACTTATGAACCAATTAACACAGTTGAATCCTCAAAGGTTTCGATATTTTTTGTATCAGCAAAGTCAACAACTTTTGTATGGTCCAATGAGCTATTTGGGCATATTAGAAAGAACTATTTTCCGTAGTTCATTCGACAATTTTGAATGAATTGTTGCATTACTATCAACGTCAAACACGACTTTTTCAGTGTATTTGAAGCAAATAAAAACATGTCGTGTAATCGGACACAAAGTGGGGTAATTTGACACAAAGCCAGAATATGTCAAAATCGGATGAAATTTCAATCTAAATTACCCAAAATGTTAAATGATTAGAAACGATAGAAAATGGTTCAATTATTCCGAATCGGGCACACACATAGTACCAATCCAAAAACTGCGTGTTATATTGGCACATTTAAGAAGCACTTCACATTTGCATTCCCTGCATGCGATTCTATAAAACTTTGTGCATTTTTTGGGCATTGCTTGCAAACCGATGATGCAGAAGTCCTTTTCTGATTCAGATGATGTGAAGACGGTTCTTTTTGCTGACGTTTTTTGGCTGGTGTTGATGCTTTGATGGGTTTTTTGGCTGGTGTGAAAGACCGTTGCCGTTTCTCTTCGGCCAAATCGCTGAGCACTTTTCTCTTTTCTGCCAAGGTTGAGGCGGCTCTTTTCATAGGCTCACGCCCCCAATAAGACATTTTTCGTGGCGTGCCACGTTAAATCGGTTCAATCTGCCCAAAAGAACGTTCTAATGAAACACCAGAAGTAGAAGCTTCATGTGAAATTGAAGTGGTGACTTCTTTAATTGCAGCGGGGCGATTTTAGAGCGATCAGTCCAAGTTCAAATATGCCGTTGATCATATTCATTTGCCGGTGTATCAGCAATGGCCGAAACATTTTCACCCGAAATCAATGCCAATTGAAAATCTTCCGCGGTAAAAATATGAGGATTTATTGGGAAAATGCCAGCTGCTTGAAAACCGGATTTGATAGTTCTCGCAGTCAATGCCAAATCCAAGCATTTGTTGACAATTTCCGGAACATGTTGAATTTCTAGAAGTCTGCCAGCATGATTCATCGTCCAAGCTTCACATTGAGCCTTAAAAATGATTTTCAAAAGATCAAAAACTCCAACGTGGCGGAAGAGAGAGCATGACAATTCGATTGTTAACGGCCAAGTCGATAGCTTCGATGGATAAGTGAGAAGAGTGGCTGTCAAGAATTAATAGAGTTGGATCATTTTCGGTATCCAAACTATATTTGATGAAGTGTTGCATGAATTTTATGAAATCATCATGGGTCATCCAACCGCTTCCGTTTGCATAATCAAGAACATTCGATGTAGCATGGCTCAAGAAGTCAGATCTCACGTTTTACCGGGGAAAACGATAGAATGGTGGAGTGTAATGGTCCGCAGCGTTTATTCCGATTGCCATAGTGACGTTTGTGCCTTTTTCTTAGAAAACCCTGTTTCATCAACGTTCCAAATTCGATTCGGAACATATGAATTTGGTGGTATGGCACCTTTGAGTTGATCAAACAAACGATTGACAGTATTCTTATTAAACGCTTTTATTCTATTCAAACTTATATGCGGTGGCACACTTAAAGAAAGATGATTACGTTTGACAAATACATCAAACCAATCATAGCGTTGACCGATAGACACTGAAGAATCACATCGTTGACCGATAGACATTGAAGAAGAGGGCAGATTACCCTCGAAATATCGATATTTGTCACAAAAAACTAAATATATCAAGCTTTGAAAGGAGAAATCCGTTTTTTTTTAAATAGCATAGCCAGCAGTTTATGTTATTTCAAATCGAAAAATTCGAAAATGATATAAACATAGCCAGCAGTTTTATGCTCAATCCATGAGTGTGGAATAGATGCATTTATTTTTTCGGCAAACTCGAAGGCTAAACGTTCGACTTCATTTCGGCTCAAGCCATAATAAAGAGAATTTGCTTTCGGAGCATTTCACGTGAAGCGAACAACGAAAAAAAGTAGATGTTCTGGATTTCGTTCGTATTGTGCATAATGGTACTTCTAGAGCAGGGGTGGGCAAACCTAATACTGGTATGATCGACATTAATTTTTTTAATTTATGCGCGATCGACTTTGAAAAATGGGTTAAATTAAAAACAAATGAAAATTTAATTAAGGTCTTTATTGCTTTTAGTATATTAAATACATTGTGTTACTACTTTGTGCAATGTACTTTATTAATATATATTTTGGATTAATTTTTGATGCATATGCGCGACTCCCCATTTCATCAAAAAGTATTGTAGAGTTAGGCTTCTAAGCACTGATGCACAATCGAATAATTGCAATTAAGTAGTCATCAGTCAGAGAACTCTTAAGTTGCGATTCGATGTTTTTCATTTGAGAAAACGTTCCTTCACATCGATAAATGGAAGCAATAAAAAAAATGCAAATATCCTCATTGCCACCAATCTCAATAATGGATATTTTTTATGGTAGTAAAATCCAAAAATAATTTTCATTTGCGCGTGCTATTGTTATAGTTTTTAACTTTAGATCCGATGAATTCAATTGTAAAGTATCAGCTAGATTTGATGAAATATCCTTGTCATCGAATTCTCTAAAAGGAATTGAAATAAATTCAAAAATCGGTTGAAGATTATTGAGATTTGGAAATCGTCTCTCGAATTGTTGTTCAAAATTTTCCAGTTCAGGACAAAACATTTCAATATTACATGCACCAGTAGGTTAGGTTAGGTTGTCCCGGTTGGCACGAGGCCACACATAGACCTATTGGTCCATAGTGATACCAGATAAATGGGCCAAGAGAAAAAAAAATGAGTCCAAGCGGCCATCGAATGCCCCGGACTTTTTCGTGAACTGAAGGATGTCTTTCAGCTTTTGCATTTTACATTCACCACTAAGTTTAATATGTTTTTCTAAACATGGAACATATTTTAAAATTTTGCCTATTTAATTGTGAAGCAAAAGGTTTTAATTTTACTAAAAAAACATTTACCGAACTCAACAAATCAACAATATTTTCCTTTTCCTTGTAATTGT
Source organism: Nemotelus nigrinus (assembly GCA_947369275.1). Taxonomy (NCBI): domain Eukaryota; kingdom Metazoa; phylum Arthropoda; class Insecta; order Diptera; family Stratiomyidae; genus Nemotelus; species Nemotelus nigrinus. The sequence continues at coordinate 163,124,929 of OX376373.1, forward strand.
AAATTTAGCAAGCTGTAACGGCCCATAAAATCCGTAAGAAATGCTAATTTCTTTACCCATACTGGATCTTCCAATTGTTCATGTTTTTCGCCCAATGTGTCCAAAAATGCAATAATTTCACGCAAAAGATTTAGAAATCTTTGCAAAAAGCTTCCTCAGCTAAGCCATCTATATTGTTTTCGATTTCACGTTAAATTTTCATGCAAATTTTCACGTGAAATTTATTTCGGCGAAAATTTAGCTTGAAAATAAGCAAGAGTTGTACTCACTTTTAAGCGTGAAAAATTGCTTGGAACATGCTTTCGCTTCGAAAATGCTCATAGTTTTGGCACATGTCTCCAATCATTTCACGCCAATTTAGTATGCGCAGTTCATTCTTTAGGCTAATACTGAGTTAATCGTGAAGCTAAATTTTGACATGTCTTCATTATCTGGTCATTTTTTCGAGCAAAAATTTTGAAAATGCAGAAAAGCAGGGACACTTATCATTTCTGACAGATAAGATGTCAAGAATTTCAATTTTCGAACGATTTTGTTATTGAAAAGACATTTACATAATTTAATTTTCAAATTCAAACACCAAATGTCACTTTTTAGCTAAAAAGAAGGAACTGCACAAACTAAATTGGCGTGAAAAGATTTTAATTTAAAATTTTATTTTATCTAAAATTGAGATTAACCTTTGTTGCGCTGTGTGTGACAATTTACTATCTCGGTAGCAGGGAGACGAATGCAAATGCAGGCAAGGTGTATAGCGGGAGGCGGAAATATAAAGTGTGTACTTTAGAACAGAGATATTTAAGGAAATGAAACAACCGTATACGTATACGAGATTTGGTGAAGCAGTTTTACTAAAATGATATAAATCTATAAACTGCACTAATTGGGAGCATAGCTATCTCGGACTTTCGCTTTGGCTTCTCCGCCACCAACGCTCTGCGAGCTTTTGTGTGAACTGAAACTGCGTGGACTGTCCGATTGGATCTATTAAACCAAGGCCCATTCCAACATGTACTGAATAAATCGTCTACTAAATGTTTAGTCCACATTTTAAATTAAGCTAGTAAATTATTAAAAATGTCTGTGATCGATTGTCGAACTGTTTGCGATCGACCGGTCGATCGCGATCGACCGTTTGCCCACTCCTGTTCTAGAGGATATGAATGTGGATAAACAATTTTTTTCTTTTATGGGGTTTAGTTGCCGAGCTATGGGCTCCTGAATAATTGACGAAATTTATGAAAGGTTTTTTTGGAAGCCGATTCTGAGACCCAAAAAACATAAAAAAAATATAAAAAACATTAAACATACTAATTGGTATAGAAAATTAACTGTTCCTTTTAATTTTGATATTAGATTTGAAAAACAATTTTTTTTCCTGTGTAAAACCGAAAGCAAAAATGTCAACTTGTTATTTGAATAATTTGCACCAGGTTAATTTTGTTTATTTTTATAACAAAATAAAGCTTAAAGCATATTTGTTTTATGATAAAATTTTTGGAATGGGATGGCCAGTAGGTTAAGATGTAGGTGAATTTCAATACAAACAAGTCGTATGAAGTGTGGTACCGGGAGCTTGATTAAATTAGATGTTGGGTTGTTGGCAATTCTCAAAGCGGCCAATTGGCTGTTATATAATCTGACATTCGAGGTGATCATCTGCATTTTCACTACAAATTTGCATTCATAATGCTATGCAGTTGCTCGCTAGAATTTAGACCTTCTCGAAGCGTTGGCTAGAGTTTTAAGAGGGCAGGTACACTTAGAATTTTAAGAAAATCAATTTTGTTTTCTTTGCATTTTCTAAAAATAGCATATTTCAAGAGCATTCTCTGCAAATTTCAGATGAATCGGACAATTTTTTATGGAGATAAATCGCTTTGAATGAAGTCGTCTCTATTGCATAAAGCGTTTTTCGCATGCTTTAAAAGCATTTTCCTCGAAACTATGTTTTTGAAGTCGGTGACCACTGTAACTTGAAAATGGCTTTATCGATCAGCATGAAAAGTTCCAAACTTATTTTATATGTAATTATCCTCCGGATGAATGAAAGATTTTTCGATTGGACGATATTTTTTTTTTCAATAGCCGAAAATGTGAGTGAAATTTTGGTCGAAAATACAATTTCGAGTTTCAACAACCGCCATTTGTCAAAAAAACCAAAATCTGCCAAAGCACTTCGTTCATCCGAATCACTATGTCAGTAACTAATAATCCCCGATTTTTTGTTATTTCGGATGATCCAGTAACAAGCTACAGTGATCACGGCAAAACAATTTTTTTGGACCCCTCGAAAATTTACTGTATGTCGACTAATTTTCAACCTTTTGCCTTAAAAAAATTACAACAGCGTCTTCAAATATATTTCTTTCAAGTAAAAAAACATTTGTTATTAATTATTTTAATGTGTGTCTAAAAAAATCGTAAAAAAGAGCTTTTTTTGGAAGTCCCAAGTGTACATGACCCCTTAATCCTCTACGCTTCCCCAGTGTGGGCTGATGCTCTCGCCGTAAGCTCGTCCCGGCAGCGGCTGACATCAGTACTTTCAGAACCATAAGCGTCTTTCCCACAATATGTGCAGATGCTGCTTGTGTTATAGCTGGTACGATGCCCATCGATGTCCCCGCGGTTGTAATAAAACGAGTACATGATCGGCACGTCGTGGATCGAACCTGCAGATACGCAATTAAACCAGAAATGCAAATAGTTTCTTTCTCCAAGTGAGAGCTGTGTTGGAATCCGAGTTAGAAAGGAAGGTGGGCGTTATTATCATTTGATGCCAGCAAGTATTCTCTATCTACATTTATTTGTTTAGAGTTTCATGCCTTGTTCAACTTAATGTCATGTTATGTTCATTCCATAAATGTAAAAAGAAATACAGAAAGGGCTGCACGTCTCACATGAAAAAACAATCTTCGCTAACTGCAAAATCCGAAGAAGAGAGAATCCGGTTTCACCGTGAGCACAATAATGGAAAAAGCTATTTTGAAAAAGAATTCTTACCGACGAAAATCATTTTGGTCGGTATATATATACCTGATGGCTGGTCACATTAATTGCACGATGTGAGAAAAGACATTTTCATAAAAATCAGGCGTCCAATGGCGAGAAAACTTTAAGAAAACTGTTTACCATTGCGGAAAGCAATAATAGAACGATCTAAATGGTGCTAGTAGTATCACTAGAAAGTGGATCCATTATTAATTGTTAAAATAAAAAAATAACTATGCACCGATATATCCATTTTTTTTATTTCAAACATTCCAATGTATTAATTTGTGGCAACCAATTATCAAAAATCGTAAAAGAACTCATTATGAAGCTATTAAAGAATCCTTATTTTCCGTTGGAATTTCAATAGTCTTTCATTAGTTTAATAATGATGGTACTTCAGTTTCCCCGTAGTTTGCAGTTTTTAAAAACATAGCGAAATTTAGAGGAGTAATCATTTCGCAGCGGTGTGTAGACAATTCCTCTATTTATTCGAAAATCAGTCTTTCTAGCGGCTCCCATGTGGTAGATTTTTTTAATTATTTAATATGCCTCCGATTACAATTGAATCAAGTGAAGAAGTATAAAAATGTTTCCATTCCAGGAAGGTCATGTTTTCACGCCATAATGTTCACATTATTTCAATTAAATATTCTATATATTTTTAATCACCAATAAATAATATACTCGAACTACCAAACATGATACAAATTTTTTTGTGAGCCTGCGTAATATAAACTATGCAGAAATTATCTTTTGTTACTTGGTTTTACGTTAAATTATTTTTGCAACATTATTTTTGCTTGTCGTTGGTACAGTTTCTTGTTATAACGCGTAATAGTAGTTGTACATTAAAATAAAATAATTTAACGGGCAAGACAGGGCAAGGAAGGAAGGAAGCATTCCATCGTATCTCGATGAATAAACATTCAAATTGATTTTCATTTATGAAGGTCAACTGATAGCCTTGTTAGCTTTCTGTGTAATTTATCTATCATTGAATGTGTCGTTAAGTGAATAATTAATGCATCGACTATTATTCTTCGCATCCACAGCATCTGACTATGCGGTAGTTTTCCAACCAATGTGCAAATTTTACATTCATTACTTCGCATAGAGGTACCAAATATGGCAAAAATTAATAGCCACAACACAATTCCAGAAGTCATCTAAGCATTATTTATTCAAATTGATCACCTTAGGTCACATATTTGCTTTACTATTGTTTTAACAATTCAAATCAATTTCTGGCGCCAGATTAGAATGCATTAACTGATATTCGAAATCTAATCGCACTTGTAGTTGCCTCGAATCCGCATATAGCCGTGTCACGTACGTACGTGTCTCCAAAATGAAACAATTAAATGTGCATCAATGACTCTAAGTTGCTTCAAGTGCACCATGTTTGAATGTAAGCACCAGAATATAAGGTGTAATAAGCGCACTATAATTCAATTCAATGAATCATTTCGCGAAGAGAAATTTCGCAAACAAATTCCACTTAGCCAAATATGCGCACAACGTGAGAAGAATCCGGCGAGTTGTTTTTGGACAAGCGAAAATTTATTAATTTTGGCGGCGCTGATTTGGCGGTTTGGACAGTTAGTACAACTGTTTTCGTTTCAATTCTTTGTTGACATGCTTCAAACTTTAAATTCGAAGTATATGATTCAATTTTAACGACTTTAATCACGTAGATATCAAAGAATTTGTTAGGTGATTCCAATAGATAAAGCTAATGCCATATTTATGATCGTGTCCTTTGAAACACGTGATAAGCAACGCACTAAGCGGGTTACGTTATGTCACGTTAAATGGCCTGAACCGAATCGCAATAATCCGATTTGGACTCTGTGAAAGCATCTTGGGTCACTGACTCGCTAACGAAAACGATAATAATGGTCAGTGATGATCATACATGGCCTGCCGCAAGAATTTTGAATTTGGGCTTAAGATATCGAAGCAGGTTTGGTTGAAAGCCTGTGCCATGGTGCTTGATTTTTATGATTCATAGATATTTAAATTCCATAAACCATTAGCTCTTCATTATTCGTCATTTGATTGTAAATTTCTATTTTACGTCTTTTTGCTAATTATCTAAATAATTCGATTGACTTTGTATCATTTTCATAATTATCGACACACATTCAGTGCTCAGACCCAATATCGATTCAATAATTCATCCCAATGAATTGCAAAATAACCGCATGTGGTCTATATGATTTACACAGCATCAGAAGGACTATTCACTTCCCGAACGTGTGAAATACAATCAATACAATATCGTCTCATTTTTCTTGTCCAAATCAAAACAAAACGACACGAAACCGCTACCTTCAGATTATCAAGAGGGTTGCATGGTCGATGAGAAGTAGTGGAATCCCGATTTGCGCCTCTTTCGTCCCGAATTAAGAACTACCGCATCATTCAGGTGCTAGTATCATAGCACGACACCCTTGAACTTGAAACGAATCTCTTCACCTTGAATATGCATTCGAGAATCAAGCCCCGATATTGTCACAGGGGTAAGTCTGCAATTTGCTTGGCAATTGTGCGTACAGCTTAGCGCGAAAAAAAATCGAGTGGAACGAACCCTCTAATGGAATTTCACATATCATCTGGACCTTAATCCAGGCATAAATCAAACGCAATTAGGAGGTAGAGAAATGCATGAAGGGTAAGTTTAAGGATGATAGCTGTGATGGAGTTAGCACTGTACACTTTTTTATGCATATTCATCCATACTGTGAAACCATCATTTACGCGATGGTCCTAGAGATACCCGTCTTGGTCATATTTTCGACACATATTTTTTTCCTTGCTATTAGTGGTGGAAGACATTATTTGCATTTGCTCCTTTCAACCGCTGTCACCATAACTAGGTCAGCCGAATAAAACCACCCACCCAAAATTTTCAAATTCAACAGTCAGCTACAAGGTTTTTAATTTAAAGCTAATATTATGATTCGCAGGATTTTCCTCGGACAAATATTGAAACCCACACCGTGAATAAAGTGCATGTTAATCTATACTATACAAGCATGTAACTGTTAAATTACTTGAGCCACAACATTTCCGTTGGTAAACTAGGTTAGACGAGCTTAATAGGTGGTTTCGTTGCAGCTAATCAATTGATTTATGCAAGTTTAACCTGATTGAGTCCATTATGGTTTGTGATTTTTCCGTTTTGCCGTGAACTGATATCGCTGGGTCAGGCCACACCTTGCTTCGACCTAGATTTCTAGCAAGAATATCTTCGTGAGTTTTTCCAGTCACGAGAGGTATGCTGCTACTTTGTAAATAATGTTGTAAGATAAGAAAGGCAATACAAGGAATACGACTAGAATAGCTAATAAGGTGACGAAAATATATTTATATATTTATATAGTAGAAAATAAGGAAGATAAAAAGAATGCAAAATAATTTTGCATTATGATGTTTAGCTTATATTAGTGTGAAACTGTTCAAAATAGTATGAAGTTTTCAAAAATTACGGTGTTGCTATTAGATATTTTTTTTAGGCATTTCATTATGATATCTGATCGTTCAAAGCTTAAATGTTAAGTAGACGTAAAAATGTAATATTTTCTTCCATTTTTATAAAAAAGAGTTTCTGCTTAACATTATTTGTCAAACTATTATCCTTCTAAGCCATTATCCATATACGCCAGAATCCTTGATTTGAATTTTGAATCGAATTGAAAAAGATTTTTAGTATGTTTAAACTGTTCATCCTTAACAAAACTTATAGCTCCATTAGCAATGGTAAATCAAATCTAGAGGCTTTACTATTTTGGCCTGCTGGCTCTTAATTCTTTAATTATTTATATTCCATAATTTTAATTTATTTTTTTATTTTTATTCTTTAATTATTTATATTCCATATTACGATATCTTGCACGCTAATAGCCATGAATGGCAATTGTGTATACAAATGACCCAATTTTAAAGGATGCTTGCTTCTGCTTTAAGCTTTATTGCTTAAAGTTACCAATGATTTAAGGCCAATAATTCTCAAGTTGGCTTTAAGCATTACCTGTAAAGTGGACGGAATCAACATGGCAATAATCACTTAAAATCTTCCTTACGCTTTAACTTAGATTTAATTTATCATTTCACTCCAAATTTTTTTCAAAAGTCTTCCCCAAATGAGGAAACAGAGAGAATAGGCGGAAATTGCTGGCAAATTTACTTTTGCCCTTCTTATGAATCTAGGAACCTTTCCATGAGTCCCGAAAACATCCATTGTTCAAGGCATTGTTGAATACAATGGAGAGATTTCTGGGCATAGAGAGTGGTAGAGGTTCAGACGTTACACCATGCCCATAACAGTTATGACTCTTTATACCGGGCAGTAGTTGCACAAAGTATCCACTATTAGAGAAATGGAACTGGTCATTTATATTTTGCAGACTATCTGAAAAAGTTTTCGAACGAAAATACGGCCAGTGGCTCGGTGTCTGACTTGAAGAAGCAACCGAATTTTTGTTTTACCATTTGGCTGTTAGAGGCTGAACAATCAGGCGAGACAGTGTTCAATTGGGAACAGAATGTCGAACCAAACATATCCGCTTGACGATTCAGACTCAACCACATTCTCAATCGTTACCATCCTCTCCTGGCTTTCACATTTGCCGCAAAGCCGATTGATTTCTTTCCTGGTCGAATGTAAGCTAGCCACTCCGCAATACGCTCAATGTGAAATTTATAAACTGTTTCTGTAATAATTTTCCTGATACAGTTTATATTCAGTGTAGTGACTCATAATGCATATCCTCCGATATCTATAAAAAAAACCTGCTTTAATTTGCAGCGTTAAATATGTCTCACTTTCATGTGTTTAGCAATATCCGGCGACATCGCATGATTCTGATATTTTTCACGTGTGATCAAGCATTCATTTTTAGCAAGGTATTCACTTATGATTTCACTAATGGACTTTGTTAAATTATCAAACTGCTTAGTTTTTCGTTACACCAGTATCAAGACTTCCTACGGCATTGTCTGTCATCTTGATTTGTCCAAAAGCAGTGATGAGCCCTGTAAAGCTGACCGTATGAAATTCTGAGAGTTTGGTCCCTGGTATCATTATTAGGTCCAAATTCAATTCATCTAGGAGGTGAAAACGCTTTTAGTGCCATCGAGATGAGCGAAGCGCTATTGAATGTAGCCACCCTAATCAACTCTCTTAAAAAGGATAGTCAGCAGTTTAAGAGTGACAGCCAGCCCTTCAGCATCAGTTCCCGCTGCCAATACTTGGCTGATGAACTCATTTATCAATCCACGTTTAACATTGGCTAGAGATTCGAGATCTTTGATCACCAGAACCAATAGAATTAGTGTTTCCTACGTGAGTATGAAACATTATTTCGCCTGTAGTTCGAAACACTCTGCGCCATAAACTGCTGACTTCCCTTCCAAGCCTGGTCGAATGTGACAACGAATGTTCTTCGCTTCAATCCTGGCTGCCACTTCTTTATACACCGGATTTCCTCGATAGTTGGTTGTGCGACCATCTAGACCAAAGTTAACGCATGAAAGCTCTCCGTGTTCATGTTTTTGCACTCGCCACGTGGGTGGTTCTACAGGCATTTCACACAGCGGTGGACGATGCTGCAACATGTCCGAAATTTGTTATAGCACTGTAACCTTTCTTTGTTTCGGATTTTCTTTCAATACTCAATCGCCAGAGGATGGGCCGTGTTTCAAATACAGCAGCCAGCTTTGTGCCTTCACAGTACTTCGATAAAAACTACGGAGAGTGTATGCTAAATTCTGGTGTTTGCTCTCTCTATTTCATAGTCTCCTGAAAAACGACCCCTGTGCAAGCCTCGAATGAAAAGTGTTTTAGTTTTTACTGTAGCTGCAGTGCAGATCATTGTATTTCGACCACTGGTTCTGATAAGTTCAAAAAACTTTTTGTGTTCATCTAAGGAGACAGGATGATTAATCTATTACTCGAAAAAAATTTAAAATCTACTATGATTCCTTGAGCACGAAGCTCAGTGATGAACTTCGGAATACCCATTTTATGGACTGTTATAGGAGGAACGAACCTTAAGGGTTTTCTTAAGTGGGATGCGAGGAAACGACATGTTTTGTTTCAAATAGACATGTTTCTGTTTAACTCATTTCACTTTACGAGAAAAGATCAAATACGATTGGGTTTTTTTAAAAAATTGGTTTAATGTGATCCAATTTTTTCTAGGTTTCAAAACCATTGTTTTTAATTTAATGGCCAATTTTTCCTTTTGAAACTAGATATATTTCGGTTTCTTGTCGGATATCGATATTCGGAGGGTAATATAGGTAGGAAAATATCCACATCAAGATATTAAAAATATCGAGCTTCTAAAGGAAAAATGGATCTTTAAATCAAAATATTTGGTTTTTTTATGATTAATACGCGCTGAGCAATTCTATTAAGTACCACTGAATTTAACTAAATTTTTATAGCCACTAAATTAATTTAATTCATTAACTATTGCCATAATTCAGTGGCTGATTTTGTTCGCGGTGCAGTGTTTACTACAGTCACTTTAACGGCATACCACTTGGACTAAGTAGGGTATGCAATACCCAAGCCCCAAATCAAAGAAGCAATGTACGGGCATTTGTCGATTTAATAATTTAGTACTTTATTTTTAGCGATACGGAAGCACTGGATGGTTATGAAAAACACGATCTGCCGACTGTGATGTTTGCAGCGAAATTCGATCGGCTTTTAACCGGAATCAGACGAGCCGTGGACGCTTTGCCCAACACGAAGAGAATGTTATCCTTATACTTGCACTCGCACTTCAAAAACTGAGCTCAGTGGTTGATTCTTATTTGATTATTTCATAGGCAAATCCTTTAAGGAAATATTATTACATTAAATACACATTTTTTTACATTGAGTATGGTAATATATTTTTAAATGCATTCATTCAACTTGATCCGAAGCGAAACGCTATGAAAGTGTTCAATAAGCTCTTGAATCTCCGTCGGCTACTTCAAGAGAAACTTTGTACTGGTATCCTTCGAGCTGCTTCTTAATTGCAAAATTATTAGAGCGTGAGAATTTCAAATAACGTCGAGCATAATGCTCTGAGAAAATATATGTACAATATTTTGTATGCATATAAGACAAGCTTTACGTATAGGTTGTCTGCACTTTTGTTTCCATTTCAAAACACAAGGAAATTTCAGTTTGATGGATATTATTGTAAAAAAATCCATAGCACACTGATAAAATACTTTGTGTAAAATTTAGTAAGGTTTTGTTCTCGAACTTTTGCCAGTTATGTTTTTAATAAATCTTCGGCTCATAATTGCAAATTTTACATTTTATATACTTGGAAATCACTTCTGAGCGCACTATTTCTTACTGTTCTAGTGAGCTGCGCTGCATTCACTACAACTGGATCAAAAATACATTATAGTTTGACTATCCATTATTTAATTGCGGAAAGATGCGCGGGGAACGACTTCTGTTATCTAAATCATCGCATGGGGGTAATCAGATATCATAGAAATCTACTGATAGCCTTCGATATTAAATCTTATTCACTCCCATGCCTTCTTCGTTTCTATCGTGTCGTCATCATATTAAATAGAAAGCCTAGTCAATTCTTCGAGTTTCCTAACACAACCGAAATTGATATTGCGTGAGGTCATCAATGTGTGATTCATTAATGCGAAAAAAATATCTGACACTGAATTCATTGGCCATATGGCCGCATTGGCACTATAAAATTTGATATGCTTTCAACATAATTGAAAATATTTTGACAAGAAAAAACACCTATAACGAAGGATAAAAGACAATACGTTGAACTCGCATGAATAGGTGCATTTCGTCTCATTAACGCCATTTAGTGGGTTTATTTCAAATGCTTGAAACATATAGCAGGCCGCAAATTTCATTTCTAAATCTGGCAACTGACCCAATATTCGTTCAACGTCCCTCACATTCAATCCAAACATCCGTTGAAAAAGATCATGAAAACTGATATCATCCAATATGCAATTGTTGCGTTAAAGAATGCTTTAATGGCGACTTCCAATGCACGCTTTTTCATAACAAACATAATTTACGCACGCATCAACGAAGCGAAATGCTGGAGTAAATCCATTGGGGATTAGTAGCAGCATTCATTCATGCATTGTTTTTTTTTTTGCCATTTTTCATTCGGCATCAGATAAGAACAACTTTGAACATTTATTCGTGAATACCGACATAGAGTACATGTTCTTTTCTGAATGTTGCCACAAGCATAATACTTCGTGATGCAGTTGTTGCAAAGAATGGAAAACCCTCACTAGGTTGAACTTTTCCGTATAAAGTTTGACCGACATGCATGCAGTTGGCGCAAGCATATGCATTTTATTATGTTGAATATCATTCAACTTTCTGGTTACCGTTACAGTGGTGAAGTTTTGTTTTAAAAAACTGTCGTTAATGCTGAAAAGTGCTTGTCTCTTGGAAATGCAGTTAATTTTTTTCAATATATCTGTAGACTGCTTTCACTTTAATGTTGGATGGTTCAGCTATTGATACGATTTCAATTCTCAATCATTTCGATAACTTTCAAACAGCATGTTTGTACAGCTGATACAAATTCTTTATTTTCTTCTATTAGTAAGGATACACGTACGCAATAATACGAAACAATCTCTTCGTAAACAATTCGATCGTAGGCGTTTTTTCTTCTTTTGCAAAAAAAATTAAATTATTTGAATTGAAAACGTTAATGCGAAGTCTTAACAAAATATCCGTAAAATACATACATTTATAAGTAGACGTGAAAATTAAAAATTAAAGTAGTGCAAAGAATGAGAATGTTAGGATTAAGACCAATTCTAAATCTAAGACTCGTCATCACTTCCACCACCTTGCTTCGGCGGTTTCGGTCCACCAGCTCTTTTAGCCATGATAATTTGGTCGACTTTTAGAATAGTTGTTGCAGCGCTTGTTGCATATTTAAGACCCCACCACTTTGATACGAACAGATCGTAGACTTTGGTTGTTGTTACATCAATGACATCGGCCTGATCTGCGTCAATATTGAAGCCGACGTTCTTTTGTTTCGCTTGATGAGCCTGATAGAGTTTTTGAACTAATTCGGTTGCATTCACGCCAGTGTTTTCGGCTAAAGCTTTCGGGAACATTTCGAGAGCTGTGGCGAATTTTCTTACGGCATATTGATCCAAACCAGGTAGAGTGTCAGCGTATTCGGAGAGTTGTTGGGCTACTTCGATCTCAACAGCTCCAGCTCCGGGAAGGAAACTATAAAGTGAAAATGTTGGATTAGGTAAGCATATCTAAATGCAATGCCAACGTATGAACTGTTCTTAGAATATTCATGATGTTAAGGGTCTTCCCTATTCTTGATAGCGAATAGAATATTTAATGTTATGAAACACATTAATGAATAATTTTTTGAAATAAGGTCGCTATTTAGTTATAAGCAATCCACCATCACCCAGATACAACACAAAATTATACTACATGCGGTTAAAATAGCACAAGCAATATTGGTATGAAAGTGGGCAAGAAACTACAAAGCAATATATTTGAATAAAATAAAATTAAAATTTCTTCTTTGCAGACAATCCTAAAATTTAATGTATAGAGAAATAAGACTTTTATTAAAATAGTTAAAATGTAATATACTTGAAAAAGTATGTACATCAAATATGGGAAAAACAATAGCATAAGCGATAGATGGGACTACAAAAGCATGATAGATCATGTTTTTAGAACAATGTTCAAATATATTTCTCCTGGGAAAACCTAAAATGCGAAAATTTTTAGATTTGGTTTTCCTATTTTGATCAGATCATAAGAAGTTATGATCAATTACTATACCTAAATATTTTGTGTTCTCTAACCTATCCTCAGATTATAATTAAGATGTTTGATGATATGTTTTCTTTGTTTTTCTGTTTGAATATCAAATAATGCGTTTATAACTTCTTTTGTTTATTTGATGTAATTGCCTCCAACAGACAGTTGACGTATCTCAACCTTGCCCAAGGAAGTGAAACCCTCAAATAAAAATCAGGGTTTGATGCAGCAAGACGATAGAAGCCTTGTGGCACCGGTTAGAATCTCAAATGCTGCAAGAAAGCACTGTGCAAAGTGGATTATGACAGGTTAGTTCCTACTTATGGTACTGCTACACGTCCAGGTAACAACACGCGCTGACTTGTACAAACCGGTGTGGTCAGCGAAACAGTAGCACGTGCAAGCCTAAAAGCGCGGCTTGCGTAAACGTTGCATTGCGAGAGATTTGGTTTGAACGGTAAAAATTGCACATGTAACAGCGATACAAACCGTGTCTACAGTTCTGCTCTTCAGATCAGTCCTTTATCCGATTGAATGCAGTTGTTCATTTCACGATTGGTTATTTATTATAGCCCATGGCAGAATTTTGATATTACTATATCCAGCACTTAGCCACGTACCAGAAACAATACTTGTTTGCCTCGCTCCTTCCACTCTCTCTATCTGTCAATCAGTATGTACGGTTTGTGTGCATCCATTGCGTCGTCAAGCGCATCGTTCTAGTACTTCTCAATTCAACATTGGTATAAGAGAAAGTACAATCGTTATCAATTTTAATTACACTTCATATATTAAGAGAAATATTTGTCCTCATTGTCATGTGTCCAGAGAAAAGTGTACAAAAAAAACCTCTGGTATCTTCTTCATTAAGGACTGATGTTTTTCATGTGTGATTTCAAGTTCGCTTTGAACTCTATTATGTTATTCGCAATTTCACCGAGTTCGGAGCCTGCTGCATTGGCTCCATTTTCAATCTATCTGCTGTTGGAGCGTAAGATCTAGATTTCGAACAGTCCTGGTTTCTGATTAGTTATCTCCAACACAGTGCGGGATGTGTTAGACCATTTTAAATTGCTGCTCAGGATATAAAAAAAAACTTTTCCCCTCCCAAAATTAACTAATTGATGGATATTTATCAATCCTGCTCGGATGTACGCAGTAACTGTTGGTGTTAGAGTCGTCATTGTAAACATAATTTCAATTGCTTTCGAGATAAGTCTTCCGTTCAACTCGATGTTTTGCTTTGATGCCTGACTCCATAAAATAGCTCTGTATGTGATACCATAGTATATAGGCACTAAAATCGTTAATTTAGTACTGATTTCCAAGAACTCATATTTTCTTAAAGCTGCCTACTATTGGTGTGATCTTATGTCTGATGTGATTTATGTGGTGTATCCAAATCATTTTCTCATCTAAAATCAATCCAAGGTATTTCAGACAGATTCCGTCGAGCTGTTTAAAAGGATTTATAGGGTATTTATTCTTTTGCTGGAATATGATGTACTTGGTCTTGTGGACGTTTATAAACAGTTTGCTACGCCGAAGCCACACTTGGTATTGTTCGAGATCTCAATTAATTTCATGCTCCAGAAATAGTCCATCCTTTCCAGAATATAAGAGAAACATGCCATCCGCGAAAATGATCAATTTGCCCGACAGGTGGAGATGTTATGTTGGATGCAGTTCAAATGCAGGATGGATAGCACTGCTCCAAGAATTGACCCCTGCAGTATGCCTATGTGTGATTGTTTCCGCCTATCCAATAAATTTTTACTTTGTCACCGAATTAAACTTATTACAAATGCCAAAGTTTGTTGTGAAAAATTTTGTGATTAATAGTGTAGATCGACAAAAATGGCTGCTACATAGTTCACTTTTCTTTGAAACTGTACTGAATATGTGTGTAATTGATGTTTTATATTGATGTGCTGTACTATGCGGGAATTTATGATCCTCTCAAATATCTTGCTCATTACACAAGTAACGCCGATTGGCCGATAATTTGACGGGTCCGAAAGGCCATTTCCAAATCCAGAAACTATGTCGCTTTTAGATCTAGATCCACATTCCCGAATACCAAGAGTCCTCATTAAAATGTAATAGAAAAATCGAAGCCAATCCGCCCGTATTTAAACATAAGGATACAACATAAGTTGGAGCGATTCAAGAAGCCTATATGTGTTGATGTTCTAACTGATATAATAAAGATAATAATAAAGATATCCTTATATGTATGTGATAATATTTTTGAAAAGTTTGCATTTTAAAATTATGGATCAGTTTGAATCCTAACGATAGTGAGATTCCTGCATCATAACTTAGAATGCAATGAACTGATTTACTTGCAACTCAATTAAACTGTACTAAGTGATTGGTCAGCCAAAAACAACAAGAACTTTTATCTAAGCTGATTTTCTAGGCCTGGAGTTCGAACAAATACTGCAGGTACATACAAAAAAAAGTCAGCTCCATGACTAGATAAAGTTCCATATGAATATCTCGGGACTTCGAATTTGGATACTAGAAAAGGTAACAGTATTGATCAAATAAATTATCTAATAACCACTCGAGAAAACTTGAATGCATTTTTAACAATCATAAGAGCAATGATCCTAAAAACCAGGAAAGGGCACAGCTATCACCTAAAATTACTTCGCAACTATTGTATTAAAATTATTAACAATATGGCAAATAACAGATTTATAGAAGGCAATATCCATTATGAGGAAAATAGCATAATGATGAAGTGAATCTGAAGATTCTTTTTGAAAGAATTCAATGTCCACACAATTTCTGTACTGGATCATCTCCACCCTATGTAGGAGATCATAATGCCTGAGTGAGATAGTCCTAGAAATTAATAATGGTATCCCTCAGGGGGGACGTGCTAGGCCCCTTGATTTGCAAGATATACACACACTCACTTGACAAGAACCTATTTCTTCGGTTTAGATTTTGCATTATGCTGATGATTTCCGCATAGGAGCTTTAGATAAGGTTGCGAAAGGTAGGCGAGAAACAAAGCGTTGTTAGATTTTAATTGAACCTCGAGCAAACTTAAAGTTTAAGTGTGTGCTACATTGGTGTGTGCCGAGGTTATTTGATGATATATTTGTCTGATACAACTTATATAATCAATGCTAAGCTTACAGCAACACTAATAACTGCTGTGAAGGGTGTCTCCTGAGGTCTGAAGAGATGCTGCCCCAACATAATTTGTTGTAATTTACTTATCGGTAGAAAGGTGATCAAACAAGCTGTTTCGAAAATCACTTTTAAAATCACCTGGGCCCGGCTTCGAAAATTAAACACTGCAGAGTAAAAGCATAAAATGAAATAATGATATCAGAATCATTTGAAATTACAGATATAGTTTCGAATTTATCATCTTAAGTTAATTTTTATCGTATAAAAATTGCTTCAAATGTCTACATTTACATACTTGTTAACTAATTTGAAGTACATATCTCTGAATGTCTCAATGAATGCAACATACTTGCCATTCCTAGTAGCTTTTTTATTAAATTTAACACTTACTTTGGGATCCGATCCCAAGCCACAATTAAGCGAAGAAATTTGATAATTCAGCTTTTCCTCCGAGCATTGCTTCTCTGAATCTAACAAAAATTAAATCGGATGTCGATGTTTTGTGCTTTCGGCAGTATACCTTTGCCCAGTATATCTCTACCCCTTTTATTGCTGGGCTCATTAGTTTTTAAAAGAAAACATCTCTTTTTCGTGGCTTAATAAAAACTATGGGATATTTTTTTCGAGCAGAACTTATTAGTTTTCTTTAACACTTTTATG
Source organism: Nemotelus nigrinus (assembly GCA_947369275.1). Taxonomy (NCBI): domain Eukaryota; kingdom Metazoa; phylum Arthropoda; class Insecta; order Diptera; family Stratiomyidae; genus Nemotelus; species Nemotelus nigrinus. Next base: position 163,141,562 of record OX376373.1, read on the forward strand.
GGTACAGAGCTATCTTGGAAAGTTTTGGGCTTTACAACGGTATCCAAATTGAATTCTTCTTGAATCTGAGTTTGGGAGGCTGATTGGATTGTACTCGAATGTTTAATCCGTCAATGATAAATTATCCGTCCATGTACATATATAACTGGCAATGATAAATTTTTCTTTTAATTTTGACGCCACTAGTTCCACTCTTTTGTATGAAACGGAAGTGCAATTTGCCGTGGCAGAGTAAGCATTTGACAAGACGTCCATCTTGTCTTTAAGATACGATTATATCGCGAATTAATATGCGATTACAACGGAGATTAGCGTTTTTTGAATTTGATTCAGAAGAAATCGCAATACTACAAGATATATATTTTATTCTTAGTTAATATCTAGTAAATACAGTTAATATTTTTTCACTTTTCGCACAAAACATGGCATTGGACAGCTTTATCATCCTCCACCACTATCTTGCATTTCATGCGCGCGCCTTTGTGGTCAATTTGAATGAAAGATAACAAAATAAACCATCTCAAAACATTTACAAATCGAAACACAGAAAAGAACAAAGACCCAAATATTACGGCAATGCAGTAAAAATCTTTCGATACTATCAAGAAGCTTAAAACTATAGTTAGTGATGAAATAATAAACATAGAAGCTACCAAACCAACCATAGACCCTTCACTCAAATATTCACAATTTGAAAATTCAAGCAAAAACAATTTTACGACAGCTGTGAGATATCACAACATGAATATAGTTTTCTTTCAAATTACAACTCTATATTTTAATTGCGATCTCACTTTACTCTAGTACCGTTGATAAGAATTATAATCGAATAGAAAAATTAGTTCCTGCTAAGTCCAATCTTAAATTGAAAAAAAAACAAGAGCTTACCGTCCATCTCGTGTCAAACACTTGAATGTGTTCACACCGTCATCGATTGCACGTTCAATATCGTCCATGAATCCATCAGTCGCTCCTCGAATTACAATTGTAGCAATCTTCGAGTCTGATCCCTCATTTCGGAACGTTACGACGCAAGTGTCGCCCAGCTCATCAATGCTCACTTTATCACAGTAGCCCAACTCTTCAGCCGTGGGCGCAGTAATCCTGGGAAGAACTGTCGCATTCACTGCCTTACTCAAACGCCTCAAATCAAACTTGGAATTCAATCGTACTGCCATCAACCCAAACTTGTCAAGGAAATGCATGGCCATATCGCCAAATTTGCCTCCAGCCACAACCACCTTAGCGCCTGTGTCAGCAATGGCTTTGATCTGTTGCTCCAGCAAGTTCTCTTCGCCGCGGCTGAAGTTTTTCAGCTCTTCGGCCGTCTTGATCAGAACTGTACCTTTTGTTTCGGTTTGGATTATGTCAAAGGGGCAGGCGAACACTGCGATCTTTGCCTTCTCCACACTGCTCACAACACCCTCAACATCTCGTTTGAAAACCATTCCTTTTAGAACTTCAGATCGTGCCAAGCCACTACCAAGAATCTTGCACACCCGAATGTTGTCAACGTTGAAAGTGGATTTCTCTGGTAGAATGGAAATGCATGCCTTAGACACCAGGTCAGCAATGAAATCTTCTTGGCCGTATTGCTTTGACATGATAGATGTGCGAATGCAGTCTCTCACTTGATTCAAGTCACGATAGTCCTTAATCTCATAGCAGACCAGTTTTTCTAGGATTTCAAGTGATTTATCTAAAGCTTTCTCGTATCCTTCGGCAATCTCGCCAGTTGTCACTCCCAGACGAAGCAAATCCTCCGCACCTTCCAGTAGAGCGCCGGCGAATATAACCACAAAGTTAGTGCCATCCCCAACTTCGGCCTCCTGCATTTCACTAGCCATTACCATCAGTTTTGCAGCTGGATGCTCTACATCCAATTCCCGCATGATAGTTCCAGCATCTGATGTTACAAACTGCTTGCCCAGGTGATTGATTACCATTTTATTCATGCCATTTGGGCCGTACGCCGAGCGGACGCTCTGTGCGAATTCCTTACAGGCACTGATATTGCGATAAACAGCCTCTTCTAGGCCACTGAACATCTAAAATATTACGAAAATAAATTAGTCATTCTTTTCATCCGGCACTCTGACGACCTCACGAGGTCTATCGTATTGGGTCCGGCCATCTGTATGTTTTCAACCAGATTTCGCCGGATCCATATGAAACCCCTCAATGAAAATCAATATTTTACTTACGCGCGCTCCATCCTTGAGCATCTGAGACACTCCCGGTGCTTTCGGTACGGACATAGCCATTTTGCATTAACAGATTTTCAAGCACACGATTTATTTCACGAGATCTCAGGATGATTCTAACCTGAAAGTGGCGAATGATTCAAAGAGCTGAATGGCAGTCAAAACGAATTCAGCCGCGGAAGTTTCTGGACATGTGTTTGGTTGTGTTAGTACGAAGGGTGCGTTTTGAAAGCAGGTTGTAGTCTTTGATATGGAGTATTTGCTTTTGAAATGAAATTATTCTGCATGTTTTTCTTGTTGTGGATTTCTCTGACACCAGGTCTTGGCCTTTATTTATGCTGCGTTTTTCTTGTTGTGTACATAAGGCCATGTGTACATCCATGTTCCAACATGAATCAAGAATAAAATATGTGCCCCATTTATGTATGAATGATTAGTTTTGAGCAAAGAGATATGTATCAATTTTTCGTAATCTTATGCATGTCTCCTGCAATGCTTGGAATAATTTCAAGATGTTTATGTGCTGCTCAAAATCAATCAAGGTATCGAAGAGCACATGCAATGGATCGTATGCCTAATATATATTTGTTAGACAAGCAATCAACAACAAACGTAAATCTTGATGGTTTATCAATTATCTCATTTATCAACTTGAAATAGAAATGTGACCAGCATGACATCGATGTCGGGGATATTTTTACAGTAGCCAATTCTTCATCCATATTTTTTATGGCAGCACGATTCTTGCAAGCTGCAAGAAAACATGTCTGGTTCAATTGACAGCGCTGAATTGGCTGAATTTTCAGTGAATTGTCAAGTGAGTAAGTCCATCGACATTGGGCGTGAAAACGAATATTTTGTCGTGTAATCGCTGCCATCACGAAATTCGTTTTACAATATACCATCTGCTCTGCAGAACGTTAAAATAGTAACTATTTTCGTGGAAACGGTTCAGAAAAGAGCGTCAAAGTGTTCAATATAGGACTCTCGGAGACTGCAGTTATGGACATAATGGCATCCAATTTGCAGCAGCAACGGGTGATCGTAGACCAGCTGCGGCGTGAAGCCGCTCTGCAACGATTGCCTGTATCGCAGGCTTGCGCCGATATAATCAAGTACGTGACAGAACACGATCAGGAGGATTGTCTACTGAATGGATTCTCCAGTCAGAAAGTGAATCCGTTCCGTGAGAAGAGTTCCTGTGTGATCCTGTAAGAAGTGCCCTGGAACCCAATCGTTGGGACGTGAGATGGGAAAGTATGCGCTCGCGCGTCCTGTCATGATTCTGTTCGTATCCTGTTTCTATCATATGGAATATTTTTAACTGAAATGTTTGTGTTTGGAATTATGTATTATTAGCAAAAAAATCGATTTTTATGTTGCTCTGCGCATTTAAATTTACCATAACTTGTCGCATGTAGCGTTCATTTACATTAAATCTGTTTCTAACTATAACTCGTATTGTATACAGAAATGTAGCGAAATATATGTGTAAGCAAATATCCTTGTTTCATAGTATGGAAAAGATTTGTTCGTTGACATTTACTATCGGAACAGTCAAGGAACAATAATTTCATGGACTAATATTTTAAACAAAGAAGGTTATGGGGTAGATCTTATATTTTCTGTTGAGTAATGATTCACTAACTAGTGGATAGCTTAGGATAATTTTGCCCCACTAGTGAAAATCTTAATAAACCCTTAATCTCAGTAAAATAAGAAATCTCCCTATACACCTTTTGAGGAACAATTTTATTAAATGGAGAAAATTATCGAAAATATGGGAACAATTTTGAGAGTCACGCCTGGCCTACAGCGAACGCTCTACCTCTGTATATTCGAATTTAACAAACTATCGAATAAAAATAAAATTGAAGTTGGTTTCCACTAAATTTCTGTTGACTAGCACATGAAATGTGGCACTTTATATTTATCTTTTATACTGCGTACAGTTGGGGGTTTTAGTGGTAAACAATAATTTTTGACTGTCAATTTCATTCTGTCAGTACGTAACTGTTTATTGTGGTGCGGTGTCGGAAATAATATTTTTGGGTGTTTTGGATGGAAATTTGTGGCAATATGCATCGAATGTTTTTGATTGACATTCAGACGGCAGACATCTATAATATTTTTCGTAAGGACGGTGATTATTCTTACTTTCCTCAAACAATTTAAACCAGTGTTCACCGTTAGAATTTCCTTTGTCTGTTTCATTTGTTTGGTGTATTGTAGCTCGACAATCCTGGTGGAATGCCTTCATTTGGTAGACAATATTCAATATAGGTTGGCACCAAAAGAGAAATTATTGTTCTTGATGGCGATAAGGCAGTACAGTGCGTTGACTTTTGTGGAAAATTGCTACCGACAAAAAACTCAAGAAAATGACTTAAATAAAAAAAGCAGCAATGGAAAACTGCAGAGTATACTCAGGAATGGGATGGGCCATGGTGAAAAACATAATAAAATCCATGAATTCAACTTGACTGCAAATCGACTTAATCATTTTTTCTCCTCCATTGATGCGACAATAGTAAGGAGCTCAACTCATCAAATAACACAGGAACACATAAAAGATAAACAAAAACACCTTTTTTTAAACCAGCTACGTTAGAAGAAATGAAGGGAATTATTGCCAGTTTAAAAAACATCAATATTGGATAAAATCGAATCTGATGACTTAAAGATTATTAAAAATACTATGTTCCTATGGAGAATGTTCTTTTGTAAGAACTAAGTATGGGAAATGAAAACTTATACAATTTCATGCTTGATTATGATATCGGGTTGGAAATTGTTAACCCCAAGTGGACGCCGAGTGCCTAAATCTAGACAAGGATGTTTTTTTTAATTGAGATTTGCCAAAACTTCAGGCAGAAACATTGGATCATCACGAAATCTACAGGATGTATTAATGTTTGACATAAATAGACATTTGTTATTTTCTATGAATGTGCGGGAAATTCGATTCCTACAACAGGCAGATGAAAAAAAATCTTCCAAATCACTCACTTTTGAAATTTTTTTCGCTTTTTGGCAAAGAAATCCAAACAGTTGGTAAACTACCATGCTAAATGGAAGTTTTCGAAATTACGCCTCGGAAGCACAAGAACGGTAGCCCTTTACCAAACTATCAATTGCCTGAGCACTCGAAACTTCTACTCACGACGAACCATTAGTTCAATATGAAATTCACCGAATGTATTGGTTTTGTGTGGGCAGCTCCGATAGACGCTTTTTTTTAGAAATGTGGGCTACCTGGTTGCAGTGGCGGAGTATGGAAAAATCGCTTAAAAACAAATACATTTATATCTTTCGATGCAGTCATCACATGCAGTCATCACACAGTAGGCAGACCTTATTGTAAGCCAACCCTGTAGCTTCAGTAAGTCATTCAGCATACGATTCGTAACTACTTCTAGGTAATGGCAACTAAGGTAACCACTTACCAAGGTAACCACTTCCAATATAATTTCTGCATTACGTTTAACTCATTATGTCATAGGAGGTAATGTGTTGTGATTGTATTCTGTACTAGTTACAGAAACAGTTACATTGGAGTGCTTTCAGAAGTGATGGTAGAAAATCAGTTCAGTAAGAGATATGCTGTAATACATTACAGAAGTGGTGATATGGTACGTTGATATATGGTGAAAACTACGAAAATTGTAAATAATCATCTCGAAAACGTACGAGTATGCGTGATGGAAATCAAAGTCTAATTCGGAGTGTAACACACCAATGACGCTGAATCGTTTAGTTGAAAAATAAATAAGTACAAAGTTTTTACAAAATATATAGACACAGATTTCATGGATGAAAAAAAAAACAAGTAAAACAGCAAATATCGCTATAAAGTTAATAAATTTTATTTATCAAAACAAGGATATAAAATCAAAATATTCCAGCATTATTCAAAATACACTATTTTAAACCTATATTTCAATAGAAAAATCGAACACGCGTTTACATCACTAGCACAATATAACTCGCACTGTTGAAAAATACATTTTATTCGAAACTGCGTTCATAAGAATTGCGCAGTATTTTTACAAAAATTGCGGCTACGCAGCCTCACTTGCTCGTAAAAATAAGCAACAAGTTACCTACTGCATTACTTTTTAAGAAAGGTAATGCAGTGGGTAAGTTGTTACTTGATCGCTTACTCGACAAACGCAATTACATTGTTAGTAATGGAGCTTCATGAATAATGTAGTACTTCCATGAAAATTTTTGTATTCTTTTTTGTCATTTCTTTCCTAAATTTCCATGTTGTAATGATATTATAGTGAAAATCAACAACCAATGTTTCGATTTCAAAAATTTAGAAACATTTACGGTCTCTAACCCTAAAATTCAAACAATGTCATAGGATCGAAATAAATTCAGATGGTGTGTCGGCCTATTTAGGAAGCATATTGCAATTGCTTTTGACTGTGGTGCTATAACAGAGTTGCGAGTACAAAGCATTTTCATTATTTTCGTGCCACAGATACAAGGATGGGTCATTAAGTTCACCGGCAACTCTAATGCATTTTTCGAATCTTTTAATTAGTTAACGTAAGTCTCCTGAAAAAAACTGTTTCGTATTGATCGGAAAAGAGTGCCGAACCGTATCCTTGACATCTTCATTGTTTGAAAACTTATTCCCGCGAAGTTCCTTTTTCAATTTTGGAAAAAGATAATAATTACTGGATGCGAGGTCAGAGCTATGGAGAAGGTAATCTAAAATATCGAAGTCCATCTTATGCAGGGTAGCCAACGCAAAACGACTCTTATGAACAGGCGCGTTGTCGTGCTGAAGGAGGACGACTTTGGTTAATTTTCCTCGTCTTTTTTCTTTGATAGCTTCATTCAACCGTTATCGAGGCGCCATTGTTTTTAAAATCGATCAGTACGATCATTTTTAAGTCTAAAAAAACGGCCGCTATGACTTTTCCAGCCGACTGACAACTTCTTGGGTGGTGATGTGCCTTTTTGTGGCATTACATATAGAGTCTTGTTCGGACTTAAACTTATTATGATGAATCCAAGTCTTGTCTTTAGTAAAGCTTTGACTTAATACTATCCTACGAATAGTCCAATAACGCTATTCGCTGTACGTATCAAAATACTCCAATTCTATAGTATTAAAATTTTTAGTTACCTGCACCTATTAGATCCATGTCTTTGCCTCAGTTCTGACTATGAATTCACTTTTCCAAACAGAAGTGGGGAGAAAACGATACGGATAGCAATGGAAATTGAGGCACATTATTTAGCAATACAAAAAATTCTACGAAATATAAGTGTGCAAGATAATCAAGCTACAACACAAAACAATGACTAGTTTTCTTCACACAAAGCTTGAATCAATTGCTGCAATTTATGAAACTCTGTTCTGCAAACTAAACCGCATGTTTTCTGAACCGCTTCGAAATCAGATCCGATGTTATTGTGTATTATTTGCTAAGTCCAACACCAATTTTCAGTAGCAGTTAGTGCACTAGTTCTAGGTTTTGAAAAATTTATCCATCTCTTTCAACAGTGGCACTATTTTTTCTCAAAACTATGCACACATTTTACGATTTTAGCCATATTCGAGTTTTATTACCGTTAGCTTCATATCAGAATACGGCTTCAAACCGAAAACTAGACATTGCCTCAGGCAAGGATAACCCTTCAGAATGTCGTTTTCATCGCCCTACATAGTCAAAGAGACAATAAATTCACTTTTCCGCACAACAAAAAATAATTGAAATTAACAATTTCACATTAGATCTTCACAAGACTTCAGCTAGAATGCTTGTATCAGGAAAGTATCTTAACGCCTCCTGCAACATGATTGCTTTCGAATGTGTCTCGTTGTTTTTCCGAGGGCATCCCATTCCCATCCCAACCAGCTGGCTTCTGTCTCGTCAGTCTAAGGGCCGCGATAATTCCATTCCAATTTCACATGGAGGAAATCAGAAACGCCTTGTCTCGTTAGAAAAACAACGAAGACGAACTCGGTGATATTTATGGGCTATGGGAAATTTATGTTTTTCTGCCACTTGGCATTTTCCACATATATTTTGGTTTTTTTGTTTTCTTCATTAGAAATGTACTTCAGAATCCGACGCCGTGTAGGTTTTGCTGTATAATGTCATGGCATGTTTTGGTCGAGGATGATCTTAAGGTGGTTTTTCAGGTGGAAGTAGTTTGAGTCGCAGGATCACATTTTTTTATGTCTGCTTGGTGTATATAAATACTTATTTGTCTAAAATTAGAAATACGTTTGGATGATTGAATAGTTGACGCATCTGAGATTTTATCAAGTATTGTGATAAATATACGAGACAAGCGAAATTGAGGTAAGCGAATTTCAGCACACTGAATCTTTGAAACATTTTTCAATGAGTAGTAAATGCCCACGTTGGGCGCTAAAATATTGCTGCAATTAAAACATGATTAATGAAAGATTGCATGTTTATTCTTCTGGCCAGTGATAAATCAGTACTATTAAGTATGAAACTGGTTCTTTTAAAGTTTGCAGCTTCAATTGATTGAAAAAAAATCATGTCTGCAAGCTATCAGTTGCTAAGGTGTATTCAATTCAATAAGTTTGACCTATTTTTGAATACATATTAGATAGGTTCGAAATGGAAACCAAATGTTCACTACGATAAGAAAATTTAATTTTGTTTTTTTGGTGTTATTATATGATAATTATTTTTTATTTTTAATTTTCCCCTCTTTTACTCTCTGAAGTGGCTAGTGTGAAAGTGTATTTTGTGATTATTAATAAAGCATAAGGGCGATTCTGAAGGCGCTATAACCATGAGTTGTACGCTATCTACCTAAAATCAGATAAAATAATAACAAAGATAAAGCTCGGTAGACTCCGGCGAGCTGGGTATTTAGCTCGTATGAGCGGAGAGAATACTGCTCGGAAAACCCTTTGCGACAAATTTTGCGACAGACCTTGCTTGTGCTGGAGGAATGGCGTTGATCCGGGCGCTCGAAACTTAGGCATATCTAAGTGGATAACATCGGCTCGCAATCACGATCGATGAAATACTTGTTGAAGAAAGCCATGATCAGGACCTGGTTGTAGTGCCTATGATGATAAAAACATCATCTGAAACATCAAAACAACTTTGAATCTTGTGGTCATTGCTTTAAAAAATGTATCACTAGAATGGAAAGAAAAAATGTTGCATTGACATTGAACTCAAAGTGAAAATAGCCGAAGATTTAGAAAAATGTAAATAAAGGTTGGTTGGATGTCTCAGCGAATTATGTAATAACCATTTCGTACAGGAGTTCAAAGTTTACCTACAATACAAAAGTCTACTTCAAAAGGCACTACTTGTATTGGAGAATGAATCGAATCATCCGTTAGGGTCTACACTGGTGAGTGAAGACAGCTTAATACAAAAAATCCTTCTACATAGATGTTTTTATAAAGCTGATTTTGGCGTTTAAATGGATCAGCTCAATACTTGAATTGGTGTGTTCTGTCACTCGCATTCGTTATCAGTTTTGTGAGTACTTAAATTGTATGTAATAAGGGCATGTAATCTCGAGATTTCGGGATCTCAGGCTCCCGACACATTTTGGGCATTTTCAGGATCCCGAGTTTTTTTATCGGGAGTTTCGTGATTGATAAAATTGAACCGATTTTGAGTTAGAAAAGTTTCATAATGAGTGAGCAAAGCATGGTCCAAGCTGAGTAAATACATGCACTAATATGCCGAATTGTTCATGCTAGCAGCAGTGTTGACGGCTGAATAATCCCACAAATGTGGGAATCACAGCTCATTTTTCCCACGGAACAATTTTGAAAAGAAAATTGTCTCTGCTTCGGCATTAGAATGAGACAAGTTTTGATAAGTTTTGACAAAACGCTGTAGTCCTACCTTAATGCATTTGGAATTTCCCCAAAAAAACATTGCATTTAGTTCTATTTTGTTCTGGCGCCCTTATTTTTGTTATTTTTCTACCTCTATCGATGTATTTTTGGAAAAAAAAACTCGTCCTCTCTCTTTCTCCTTCAATGGAAGTACAATTTCGAAATAAAATCCCAAAAAGACGTCGTCCTATAAGATACTGACGAAAATATTAAAAAATAAAATAAATGTATACGCTGAAAAAGTCTTTGGGGAGTACCAAGGAGGGTTTAGGTCTGGTCGATCAACTACGGATCAGCTCTTCACAGTCACTAGATTTTCGTGGATTTTAAACAAGCATATGACAGTATTGACCGAAACATACTGTACAAAATAATGCTATACTTCGGCATCCCGGCAAAACTAGTCCGGCTGACCAAAATGACGATGACGTCGACAGCATCACAAGTCAGAATCAACAACAGTCTGACTGACGCCTTTGACACAAATGTCGGACTAAAGCAAGGCGATGAGTTGGCCTCTTTGCTGTTGACGCAAACAAGAAAGAAGACCTCTATTAGACAAAATATAATTCTGGACGAATATAATTTAGAGAATGAGGACGAATTTATATACTTAGGCTCGAAATTGACAACGAAAGGCAGTGAAATTGATTAAATTAAACAAAGAATACAGCTCGTTAATAAAACAGCTGCATACACAGGAAGACGAAGCTCCAAGTCTACAAATCAATAATCAGACCTGTGTTGTGCTACGGATGTGAAACTTGAACCCTTACCCAAGCATCCGCAAATATGTTGAACGCCTTCGAAAGATGGGTCCTCAGGCGTATAATTGGAGCTAAACAAGAGTGTGGCCAATGGCGGATAAGGTACAACCACGAGTTGTACGAGGTTTTTGACAACCCAGAGGTTGCTACAATAATCAAACTGCGGAAGCTGCAATGGGCTGGTCACGTACAACGAATGGACGAGCATCGAGTACCTAAGAAGGTATTCGACGGAAGGGCCGAGGGTGGAAGACCAGTGGGAAAACCCAGAATACGCTGGTCTGACTCTGTCGACGAAGACTGCGCAAAGCTACTCAGTTTTTGAAATGGGAGGACGCGGTCATTGGACCGAGACAACTGAAGAGAGGGGCTGTAGTGCTACGACGACGACGTCGCAAGGATATACTTGGTCATGTTTCTTTTTCAAATATCTGCCGCTTCATGGGGAAAACCAATTATCGATCTTAAACCTAGGTAGGATTATGTGCCTAGGAAGTTAAAAGGCGTGAAAGCTACAAAGGTGTAATCAGATAGTAGTTGCGAGGTTTTTGATTTTAGTATATATTTCACGATCAGTCAGTCATACTATTCGAATGGATCTGTCAGGCCTTATTTGCATCTGTGTTACATTAGGTGCGTTTTTTTGCTCCTCTATCCAGCATAGTACAGAATAGACGCATTGGAAACAACAACACTCCTGTACCAGTGAATTCACTAGTACAGAAATTATATTCCCCAAAGGTAGTTCACGTGTCGAATCGAATCGAATATGCTGATAGAAAAAAGAAAAGCTCATGAGAAGTTGTCTTTTTTGTCATCAGGTGGTTTTGAGTTTTTCAAGGTTATTTTGAATGTTAAAAATTAAAAAAAGCCCACAAAATGTGTAGAAAGCTGAAAGAGGTAATTTTCTGTTAGTTATTTTTCTATTTTCTATCGATTGTCATAGTTTATACTCGTTATTTTCTCCCTTTATTTTCAGCTGTTATGTGATACCTATACCTCTATGGTGCTACCATAGCGAATACAGCAACCTATATCAATCTTAGCGAATGCATTGCTGTTTTGTACTAGATCGTTGTTTTTGCGGCATAGTTGTATTCTGTTCTGTATCGGGACAAAAAAAAAACGCACCTATTATCATTAGTTCTAGAGTCAACACTATCGAGTTGTGTGCAAATGAGCAAACAATTCAATGAGTATAAGAATCCCCGTGAGCTTAATAGAGTGACGGTATGGACGCATTTCTTGGGATCCAACGATGCGATGGAGGCAAAATGCAAACGCTGCAACAGTATCATAAAAACCTAATCAGGATCTACAAAAGGTATGCACGTTCATTTAAAGGCAAAATACAATATTGTACTGGCCAAAAAAGATATTTCGTGTCTTGATAGTGATAGTTATTCGTCTACTCAAAGCGGTATATTCAGGTAAAAGAAAGAACATCGCTTGAAATTATTCTTTCGGGAATGACGGCGAAGCATGGAATATCTTTCAGGGTTTTCTGCACATCCGAAGATATGAAAATGATTTTCTCACTCGCTGGATTTTCGCTTCCAAACTCGTTTCAAACTATTCGATCTACAGTCATAGATTACATGGAAAATAATAAAAGACCTAATAGCGACCGATTTAAAAGAAGAAAAACACAGATTTGACGAGTGGACATCTACAAAAAAATAAAAGATTCATGAATGTGAATGTCCATGAATGGAAAGATGGGAAATGCTATAACTGGAATATCGGTTTAGTCCGAATTATTGGCTCAATATCAGCAACAATGTCTAGATCATTACTTGAAGGTAGAGCCAGGGACTTTAATTTATCATTATCTACAAATATAGTGTCAATTACTACCGATGTACCACATGGTATGTAAAAAGTTGGACGATTTATTGTTGCGCATCACCAGTTATGCTACGCCTACGCGCATGGTAATCAGCTAGCGGTGCTTGATGTCCTATATTCTAAAAATACTAAAGAATGTTCCACATCAAATTTCCTAGAAGTTCAATATTGAGATACCACTGAGCCTGAAATCGATTCTGCTGAAGAGCAATATGATGTCGTGGTGGAGCCTGTATTTGAAGAAGATATTAATTTTTCGCCTCATTACAAATCTTTGATTGAAAAAAAACGAAACGTGGTAAAACTGTTCAGGAAATCTCCCGTAAAAAACGATGAATCGTTACAAAAACATGTAGTGGAAGAATTTGGAAAGGAAATTAATTTACTGTTCGATTGCAAAACCCGATGAAGCCGTCTAGCACCAATGCTAGAAAGATTCAGTACCTTAAGCCTGTGTAATGTAAATACACACAAAAATTATAAATACACAACATTTTTGATAGATTTACGATTAAACATTTCTTTTGCAGAAGTACTAAATTGCTGAGGCTTTGCAGTGCAGCCAGTAAAATTAGCAGCGGAAACATTAAACAATCGTCATGCAACTTTGCTTACTGCTGAAACTACGTTGGAGTTCACAATAAAGAAGTTGATTCAACAAGACACTTCCGTAAGTCAAAATTTAGCTGAAGCTCTGCGAGCTCGAATAAAAGAAGGAGGAGCCACAGGAGCCATAGGAACCATAATTTACCTGAATTTAATGGGAAATCATGTAACGATGATGATATTTTCGACTTGCCAAGGATATCGGCAATCAAGGAGACAATCTTAAATTTGCTCAAACGACTTTGGACACCTAATTCCGATGATTGTAAACGACGTTCTCCGATCTATGTCCAAATATTCTGGTGGATGCAGGTATCTCAATGACAGAAGAACTACAGCAGGAATAAAGGACTGAAATGGAAATCCCTTCAAATTCTACGTCTATGTATTCCGTTACATATTCATTGTTGGAGAGCTTAATACTAAAAGAAATATCGTTTTATGAAAACGGAGGATTACATGCTTACAATCCCACCAACAAGTGTAGAGCCCGAAAGATCCTTTTCAGCAGCTCGATATATCTGCAGTAAAATCAGGTCAAGTTTAAATTTTGAAACTCTTAACGCATTATGTTTATTAAGAGCATTCTTTCAAAACGAATCAGCAGTTTGAGCCAATCGTTATTGTTACTTTTCACTTGTTTCTTTGAAAAGCAATATTATTTTGTAATTGATATGTAAAAACGAAAAAGAATGTCTTTTTAATATAATATCGTAGCATCTGTTATGCTCATTAAATATCAATTCGTTTGTAACTAATTTTATAATTAACAATCATGAACAAATAAGAAATTATTGGATAAGCAGATTAGAAGAAATTAGATCATAGATTAAATTAGAAGAAATTATAGATTAACGTTTTACTTGTTAGCGCCCATGTACATGTGTGCACAAATTTAACATTATAATGAACTAAACTTCCGGTTTTATATATATACGTATGTTTGAAATAAAGTTTGAATTGAGTACGAATAAGCCAATATATCTGTATACCTAAACTAATTTAATATAGTTCTTTTTAAAATCCCGAAATCTCGGGACTATCTCTGGATCCCGAAATCTCGGGATTAGTGCCCTATATGTAATTTAGATGTTTTCAAAATATTCAAAAATGTCACTCATCTAGGACTATTGACACAAATGAGAAAAAGTAAAAAAAAAAACGAAAAAAAGCCTCAGCTGAGCTTCTTAAAAACGCCAGCTGAGTCGTTTCGTGTGAATGCAGGCTTATAGATTCAAATTATTCGAAAATGTTTAGCGAGGGCAATTTATCTTTGCAAGAGCCGCGGAATCATTTGCAGCAAAAACTTGCTGCAAGATATTGAAGTTTGGAGTAAAGTTGAATTTGCCTCTAATTTATATTTTTGATTTTTATTCAAAAAATGAAACTTTACAGGCTATAAAAATATATTTTTAAAGAACTGCATAGGTGCTCTTTCAAAAAGAAACATCATGGACTGAATGTAATACTTTGGACCGCTTCTGAAATACAATCAGAAATGAACCTTTAGAAAACCTACTGCCAAAAGATACTACAATCAACAATTACAGTTCTCAGTAATAGCTTAAAAATTTATAACGCTGACAAAAGACGCTAGCCAGCTCATCATGGTTTCGTAATACTTTGCTAGAAAGTGTCCGAAGCTAACAAAAGTGAATTCTATTTCTGGGCCAGGTAAGCAAACCCTAGTACCTCTTTTAACTCTTTTATTCCAATGAAAATATAGTGCGATTGTTGCAAAAGTCGGCCACCTTCATCCTTGCTGCCACAACTCTTTTTCGTCAAGGGAGTCCAGTTTAGACTGGAGAAATTGTGCTTCGGATTTTGTTGGAATGAAATGTTAACTTTTCAATTCATCAGCGAAGAGTTTGTGAAGCATCTTGGATAGAACGCCTGATCGGTTTGATACGAATATATTGAAAAGAGGAAACGCCAAGGTTCTCGACAAACATCCTTGAAACTTTACAGATTGAGGAGGTGGGATTTAAACAAGTTGAGTAAGAGCTCAGCGACTCCAAAGTTTTGCAGCTTTAGAATAAGGATAAAATGCTCGACTTTGTCGAAAACCTTACTGAAATCTGTGTAGATTTCGTCAATGAGATAACCTTTCTCCTTTATACACAGAACGTCCGAGGGCAGTACTGTTAAGTTCGTGGTAGTTGAGTGACCCTTTCTGAAGCCATTATTGACAGGTAGAGCAAATTTATCATATCATAAAAAACTTCGTCTACCGCCATTTCCGATTTCCAATAGGATGGAAAATCCCAAAAGTGATAGATAGAGGTTAAAGATAATATGCAGGGAGGTTATTAACTGCTTGACACACTCACGCAAGAAAGTCGGAAGAAGAAGATTAAGATCGGGACTTTTGTTAAAATCATGTTCCATAATAGCTGTCTTCACGTGATATTGCTATCTGGTTAACAAAAACAGTTTGAACAGAATCAGAGAAGGTGTGGAAAGTGTTTGATGAATCCAGTACGCTAAAGACTTCTTGAAAACGTGGGCTCAGGAACAAAGATGGATAGCCGGTGGTTTTCACCTATTTTCCCCGATTGCATTATATTCTTCCTGAATATAACAATAGATGTAAAATTTTCCTTTTATGAGCTTATACAGTTTATTGCAACTTTTTTTCCCAGTGTAGATGGCAAAAAAAAATCTGCTAACCAGATCTCCGGGTGACCTATCACCTCGGGAATGTGAGGTTTGACTCACTAAAAAAAAGGGCCATCTACAAGCTCACGAAGTTCCGAGTCGGGACCCGCCTAAGTACTGCTTCGACCCGGTAACCACGGACTTCAGAAACTACCACAGTTTATGGGTCGGTAAGGCAACCCTCCTCCCGCTTTATGCGCAGCACTTTCTCAACATATGTTAAGAAAGTGCTTCTTGTTTTCATATTTAGGCAGATAATGTGTATTCTATATTAAACATATTTCGTTTGTCTTACCTATTTTAGTTTCTTCCTAAAGGTGGTACTGAGCTAATCGTGAAGCTAAATTTTGACATGTCTCCATTATCTGGTCATTCTTTCGAGCGAAAATTTTGGCAATGGAGAAAAGCAGAGACACTGCTCATTTCTGACGGATAAAATGTCAAGAATTTCACTTTTCGATCGATTTTCTTGTTGGAAAGACATTTGCACTGCTCTATTTTCAAATTGAAACACCAAATGTCACTTTTTAGCTCGAAAGAATGAACTGCACAAACTAAATTGGCGTGAAATGATTGGATACATGTGTCAATGCCATCTATGTATATTTTCAAAGCGAAAGCAACTTCGGAGCAACTTTTCATGCTAAGAACAGAGTACCACAATTGCTTATTTTCAAGCTAAATTTTCGCCGAAACCGATTTCACGTGAAATTTTGTATGAAAATTTCACGTGAAATCGAACTCAGTACTACGCTTAAGTGAAGTGTTGTTGTTTCCAATGCATATACACTATTCTCTGCTGGATAGAGGAGCAAAAAAACACGCCTATTATGTGCATATATATTTGGCTTGTGCTTCCCTTAGTCTCAGAAGCACGAGCCGCCACTGATATTTATATATATTTATATTGGTATATATTTATTGTTTGAAAAAACAAGCAACGATTATTCCTCTACCAAACCCAGGTAAGACACCCGCTTTGTCTGAGAGCTGCATACCTATTAGGTTGTTATATTTGCTTAGCAAAATATTCGAAAGAGTTATCTTGGAACATATCGGGCATTTTTTGGAGTGTGAAAAAATCCTACCCCAATCCCACTTCGGCTTCAGACAGGATTTCGACAATATCTGGCATGAAGGACTGCTCTTCGAATGTATAATTTTAAAGTGACTCTCTATCTCATTAAGATCGTTCAGTCATTTTTGACTGATCGTGAATTTGCAATGAAGGTGAAGAGAGGCATTCTTCGTACCGTAAAATCCTTGCTGTGCACCGTCAGGGATCATGTCCAAGTCTGACTCTTTTTAATATCTTTACAGCTGATATTCCGTTAAGTCATTGCTCTGAACTTGTTATTTTTCAAATGAAACCTGTATATACGAGTATACTGCCACCATGGACCCCAAGCCAGATCCACCTAAATGGGAAAACATATTTATGCATTTGTATCACTATTTTTTTCAGTTGAAAGATAAAAATTAATCCTGCAAAAACAATGGCAATAGTTTTTACAAAAAGACGGAAAGCATCACACCTTCTATCATCACATCCACTAGCTCCAAGAGAATTTTTCTCAGTTTATTCTTTTTTCAATGCAGTATAAGATAACACAGGATTCTGCCCTGTTGACATTTTCCATAATAATGGATAAAATTATACATAAAATGTTTGGTAAATTATTATGCGTAAATTAAGTCTGAAAGCTATAAGGTAGTTTTATAAAAATGAAATATTATTTGAATTTTCAGTTAGGAAGCTAAAAGGTACCAGTTTAGTATTCACAGAACTGCGGCCAAACGAGAACAATCTAAACAATGACGGTCAAAGATCTGATGATCCAGTATTACAAATAATTTCATATTGCACAGCCTTGCCCAGCATTATAAAAGTGTTTGGTAAGGTGATGGCAGCGCAGGTGGTGGAGATAAAACATTTTTGAATAATTTTGAAAAACCCCTCGGTTTAACCATCAGAATGGGGTCATCCGTCATTCTTCTACCTTTCCACTCTTATCCGAGCGGCACTCCTATCTTCTAGACATTCTAGACATTAACTTATGTGAATTAATTACAACTTTATTTCATTGGATACTTTACCGCTTAATATTTAACAATATTTTGTATGGTGTTTTGTGAAAACGAATCAATATTCGAATGCACTGAATTGCAAGATTTTTTTTTATTGTACCATATTCAATACAACTGTATTAAACCCAATCAAAACCAACGCATCGATCGAATCAATAATCCAGATTCAAAACATTTCCAAAAGGTGCTGAATTTCTACCTAATAATGGTTCGGGAAATGCCAAAAACCTTTTTGGAAACTCCACGGTGAAAAAACCCACATAATCCCATAATTTACATTTCCTCATTATCCGACAAAATTCATCGTTGCCATTGGTTGGCTTTCGCCGTCTGCATCCCCTTTGGGAAATTTTTAGAACACTTTAAGTTCGTATACTCGCAGTTGGTGGGAGGAGATTGGCTATCCTAAAAATATAAGTCCGTGCCTACTAAGCGTCTTGTGTACGGCGCTCTAAATTTACTTCGCACACTAGTGGCTGGATTAAGTCTTCAGTTCGAAACGCTTGCGCCTTGCTGAAACAATAATTTTCAAGCATTCAAGAAACTGTTTCGTAGGGACGTCGGTGCGTACAGTTCGAACGGGATGCAAGAGATTGTTTTGTTTTAACTATTTTATTGATTTTCGAAACAAAGTTAAAGAATTTATATTTGCACAGGGCAAATTAAATTAGTGTGCCAGTGAGTCGGAATAGTGGTGATTCAGACCGAAATGTTATTTCGATTAAAAACAGTTAACTTCGTGGGTTGTGTTCATATTCTGTAAAATGTCTGTTCGGCCATTATCACCAAAGCTAATATTGGATATAAGTTATAAGCCGATGGACGGAGTGATAAACTTTAACAATAACGTGATGAAAGTGATCAAGTTGGAGCCAAATTATTTAAGTGGTGTTAATACGAGTGTAGTTACTTTGAACAATACAATGCCTTTGGCGACTAGTGCGAACCAAAACTATCTTGATTCGAATTCAGATTATTCCCTGCAAAATTCAAATGTTTTGCCGACATCTAGTGATATTCAGTATCTTCCTGTCACCGTGAGTAGCGCGACACCGAGTACGGAATCTAGTAGCATCCCCTTCAATGGGAACAGCTCTGAGTATCAACAGCAGTTTCGAAGCAAACGCCGCCAAAGCTTCGACTACAACCATCCTGAGAGTGTGTCTCCCAGTCCGTACAGCAAACGACCGCACCTGATGGACGACTCCTGTCCATATTTGACACGCAACACAAAATTCTACTCTGATTACCGTCCAACCACCATCGATGAAATCGCTCAGGCCCAAACCGAGAATCCTGCGGCCTCTCATGTTGCATCGAGCAATCCTCAAAATGTATCGCCCGAATTTCAATTCGACGATGACGACGACAATGATTTTTGTGATAACAGTAACGAACCCAAATATCATTCCGTTACGAATAGTTCCGAAGCCGCGCAAATACCGCGACTGGCTGGAAGTTTTCCAGGATGCCCGGCAGGTTCGCAGGCTCAGCAGCAGTCGCAACCTTTTTACGATTCGTTGGAACAGGCCCAGTCTTTTACCGGTAGCTATTCGAGCTCCGAAAGGGACGATATGGAGTATCAATCTCAAACGATCGATGGTAGCAATCAAATGGACGTAGATGGTCAGCGAAATGGCAGAAGCTACAAGTCGAAGAATCGGAATCGACGAAAAAATTTCAAAGAAGTTAGCTACGAGGATCTGCAGACGCAACGGGTCATGGCGAATGTCAGGGAACGACAACGTACGCAAAGTTTGAATGAAGCTTTTGCTGCATTGCGTAAAATCATTCCAACGTTACCAAGTGATAAACTGAGTAAAATCCAGACATTGAAATTGGCTACAAGGTGAGTAATAATTATTGAATTAGTAGTTTTGACCAGAAACTATTAATCATCCGCATGCTACTATAAATAGCAATATGCTGCTAGTTTTAGAGTATTAGGTATAAAATTGCGAAATAATCATATTGTCCACAATATGTTTGTTAAATTTTCTCATATCCCATCAACAAATACATTATCCTGCCCATTAGGATTTCCCAACATCCGCCCATGTAAATTATTCATTTGCCAGGACCACAGGTAAAATGGCTCATATTGCATTTAATAGGGATTTCCCTGTTACAGTCATAAAGTTTAACAAGATGTCATGGTGGAATGATCTTCTATTTAGCTATTTCATTGTATCTGGATTTATTTATGTAATATTTGTTTGCCGGTGAAATAATCATTGATTGATAGAGAAGGTAGTGATATAATTGAGACTAAATAGACTAAATGTCTATAATTGAGCTACTAGGCGACTAATAAAGAATATGAATTGAAATGAACCGGAAAAAATCAAGAGGTTTGCTGCATGAGAACTGATTTTTAGTTTCTTATGTACATAAACAAATAGCCTTCATTGGTAAAAATAATAAGATTTTATTATTTGTGATTTCTAATAAAATGTTGCGGTATTTTCAGCTAGTAAAAGTGTAGAAGTTGACACAAAAATACGTAGCAACTTTCCAGTTATAAATTATTGCAATCTGCGATTTTAAGTTTCTTTTGGGGGCTCTATAGAAAGCTATCGCAACAAACGCTAGACATATTTAAAATTAAAAAAAAAACTATCCTGTTCAAAAGTCTGATGCGAAGAAACCAGAATATGGTTTGTTCTTTATTTCGTAGGCTTCATTCGAAGGGCTAAAACAGTGGCGTGCGTAGGAGGCGGCATAAGAAAGAAACTGCGCCTCCACGTGTTGCAGTGCATGAATCCGAAGAGGATAATTCGACTATCTATTACATTGCTAGTTTTAAATATTTTCTAGTTGCAACTAGGCCCATCCAATTTGTTCCTTATTAACGTAACTTTTCTGTGTCAAAAACAAATATGATGTATAAAAATATAGAGCTAGCTTCTAAGCCAGGGCCATTGAATTCCTTTTCGGTATGTATCTTCTCAGTTCCCTACAAAAACTTAAGGAAAGTATGTGTTAAACTCGGGTGGTTGCCCCTTCTATTTCAAAGTCGTGCGCACGACTATAAATCGAGTCCTTTAGTCTACATGGCTCGACTCAATACGAAAAATTCGTCTCGATTTACTTTTAAAGTTGATGTTAGCATTTACATGGATCAACTTAGTACTCGCCCACTTATGCCACTCGTTTTCAACATGCATTGTCTGTTTTTTTGAAAAAAAAGTTTTGAAATTTTTGAATTTTGACAGCATCCAGCCGCAAAAGCGATTAAAATTATTACAAAATTGTCAACTTTTCACTCATCTAGGACTGTCACAAATGAGAATGAGCGAAAAGAAAACGTCAAAAAGTTGTTGGTACATGAATTAACGTTGCTGGTACATGAATTCGCATCACTAAAAACTCCAGTTGAGTTGATTCATATAACCAATCATGCCTTTGATACTATATAAGTCTCATTTTGAGAATCCAAACAATTTTCTGTGCATTGTTTGATGCATCGACAAGTCAAGCAAGGCCCATTTGGCGCCAATAAATTACAGACTGCTTTTAATTTTTTTCGACACTGTTCTCGTGAAACTCTTATGTTGACATCA
Source organism: Nemotelus nigrinus (assembly GCA_947369275.1). Classification (NCBI taxonomy): domain Eukaryota; kingdom Metazoa; phylum Arthropoda; class Insecta; order Diptera; family Stratiomyidae; genus Nemotelus; species Nemotelus nigrinus. Next base: position 163,163,166 of record OX376373.1, read on the forward strand.
TCTGGATCTGTTTATGACTTAAACATCATATAAATCATCTTAGAGTTGGATTTTTTAAGCCGCCAGCCACTGTTTGGATTCGAAGATATTTCGATGACTGAACTATCTGTTGAATATTTGAAGTTTTTTTTTTATCAAAGTTATAAGTATGTATTTGAGTCGTCATTAAGCATTTAAATGAGATAATAGAACATCGATTTGATGACAGCTTTATCAAAATGAGCAATATCCGGAATGATGTGATGAAACACAAACGCTTAATTTCCGGGGGAGTGACAGGGTTTAATATACTTTTTGAACAGTTCTAACACATTCTGATGAATAACTTTATCCTACGTCGGTTTGATTTAAAAAAAAAACATCTGAATCCAATTCAGCAACAAAATTATCCTTTGTCTGGATGAATTTCAAAGAGGTTCACCAACTGAACACGAAAAGTGCTTTCCCTACTTTTAACTGGTTTTCGAAAAAATAATCCATATTAGAAACGTTTTGCCCAATAATTTATGCATCTTGGTATATTTATTTATTTGTTCGAATGAGATACAACATATATAGTCCAATAATTACCTAAAATATAGAAGCAAAAAAAAAAATATTATATGAGGAAAGTAGCTAAATATGACCCACTTTTTGTGGATATCGCTTTTTGATTATATTAGAATGCTCATTTTGCACCAAGAAATTAGCAGTTGTATATTCATTTCTTCCATAAAATTATGGGGTCACTTAGGTTCAAAAATTAGTACACCTTAAGGAAATTATTTTTTTTGTGGTGGGTCATTTAAAGGTTCCAGCAAAAGGTGTTTTTAATATGATACATCCTTGAGTTCCTAATGTGACCAAATCAAGTTTTCACGGTGTAAAATAAAAAGAAAAATCTCTCTCATAAAAATGTATTCAACTAGAATATATAATGACAAAAAAGTGTATGTCTCATATATAAACTGAAGCTAGTGCGAAGGAACCTATAAATAATTTTCTAACTTAAGGTAACTAGTCAAGGGTTAGGTTAGGTTAGGCCGAAATGGCTGCCGATCCACAGAGACCTGACCACCGGCACACATAGGCACAAGAGAGGCCCTTTGTGATGCCATAATAAATTAGTGACTCTCTCCTACTCACTAAAATCAGAAAACCACCTGCTTCCTTTGATAAACCGGATTATCGCCTTTAAATTGACCAGGGACAGTTCCGTCAGGTTTGAGAGAAAGGCTGCAATAAGTGCCGCCAACCTTCTCCTTGCCAAAGCCGGCACTGGCACATGAGATGGAGGACGGATTCCTCCTCGTCCTCAGAGCCAAAACTCCGACAGAAATCGTTAAACTCTACGCCCAGTCGTTGCGCGTGCCGTCCTATGAAGCAGTGACCCCTTAGAACGCCGACAGTGCAACGCAGAGCGCTTCGAGTTAATCCTAAAAGCTGCCTGGTGCGATGCGCATCCATGGATAACCAGGACTGCCTTGCTATCGCACAGGATGATTCCTCTGCCCAGGACTTCCTAGCGTCCTCAAGATATTTTTGCCTGATGGCCAATTTCACCGATGTCATCGGTATTACTATTGAGAAGCAAGAAACCTCCGGTAACAAGGTTCCAAGCCTTGCCAGCTCATCGGCCTCACAGTTGCCCTGAAAACCCCTATGTCCAGGTACCCAGATCAATTGAACAACCGAATGTCTCGATATCTCCTTAAGAGATGCACGGCATTCAGCAACAATGATGGACACTGTACAAGGACCATCAAGGGACTTAATAGCCGCTTGGCTATCTGTGAAAATATCAATATTGACCCCGAATATTCGATTACACAGAAGCCAATCGATAGCCTGTAAAATAGCCGCAACGTCTGCCTGAAAGACACTACAGTGGTCTGGTACACGGAGGGACAGGTTGAGATTCAGCTCATCCGAGTATACACCACACCCGACTCTACTGTTAAGCTTTGAGCCGTCGGTGTACACATGGATAAGTCCACTTTCGAGGGTGACGCCATCACACCATTCATCCCTACCAAGAATGCGAGTTGTGAACTCCAGATCTAGTAGGCATTGCGGAGCGATGTAGTCAACACCCACTGGAGCGGGAATTCCCTCGGCCAAAATCCTCGCATGGCCGACTTCTGTTCTATTCCATGCCGAGATGCAATAAAGTCTCACAGCAGCAAGATTGGCTTGCTGAAAGATAAGTAGTTTGGTTGGCAGCCAATGAAGCAGCACGAAAAGTGCCTTAATAGGAGTGGATCGGAGCGCTCCAGTTACCAGCAGCGCAGCCATCCTCCGCACTTTTTCAAGCTGCCGTTTGCAGGTAGCCTTTAGAGCAGCCTGCCACTAGAACGCTACCCCAAACTAGTCAAAGGTAGCGGAAAATATTCAAATGGCTACTTATGAAGAAATAGAATTAAATAAAAATAAACATAAATAAACAAACAATTGAGATAAAACTTTTATGCAAAATAGCGAAATTAATCAGTTTTCATCTCCTCACAATAAGTCTCTCCACCGTATACAATCATCAGAGAAGTTTGATGCAGAAAGGGAGCACCAAACGTTTTCATGTCTCACTAAACTATTTCGGGTCTAAGTCAGAGTCTGTTTCGATCAGGGGAATATCAACATAATCGAAACTATAACCACATAATTCAATTTAAATATATTTTATACGTCTTTTCCCAGTCATTTTCTTTTCAGCCTTTGAAATGCACTTTTTTGCAGTAGACTTGCGTGAAAAGATTTTTGCGATCGATGGTCCTTCTTCGTTGGTAAGAACACGCGTAGCCAGTTTTCTTTACCTTTCTTCTTTTGTTCTTAAGCAGCTTGGCCATCCTTTTATAGTGTAATATTCTCTTGTATCGATATGATAAGCATGAAAAAGAACATCGTCCAAAGCATCATTTGAATAATTTATGTTTAAGGACTCTTCAGTATTTGAACTTCGCATGAATTCAACTTCTTTGAAAATTAGTCTCCAGGGGGGATCGGCCAGTCTTATTATAAAAGCATTGATTGATGTCAGCATTGTCGCAGCACTATTTTAAAGCCCTCCAAAACCACCAAAGTAATTATTTCTCACAGCCCTTCCAGGGTTGTTCCTAAGCCAAGTCTCAATCTTTTGGCCGCAGCAAAATTTTAGGCGTGCCATTAACTCTACGTAGAGAGGCTGCATCTTGTAAGTTGACTGAGGAGGCAATGATACAATAGACGAATAATTTTCACGTTTATATTTCCTATATCCACATTTCGATTGTGGTTGTAGTGACCATCTAACACTAGCAGAACGGGGTTAGAAGCAGTCGGGCTAGTTAACTGTATGAAATGGTTTGACCAGAAGTGTGACAAGTCCAAACCGATCCTGGTATATTTTTCTGCGGTAAACTCAGTAGGAAAGAAACATTGGTGCTGCTAGCATTCATGCAAGTTATGACGAATTGCAGAAGTTATGATGGAAAAATTTTTGTTCTCCTTTCATATTAATAGCTTTGCATCGGTGGCTTTGTTCACCCTTTTGAGCCTTATCGAAGAATTCGCAGACACTTTCAGGAGTAAAGTTTTTGGCCCTTGACATTGATAAAGCTTCTTGGGTGCTCAGCGAGAGATAAGGATGCCTCTTCCTAAATAACCAAAGTCATTTTTCGCCAGCAGCTTACTTTTCTTGGGAAAATTGGTGTTTCAACTTATTCCGCATTGCAAACTGAAATATAAGACGTCGTTCTTCAATTAAACCTACTTCAATTTCGAATGTTATAGCTTCGAGCTTCGAGATCAAATGGAAGTACCGTCTTTCTTCCTTATTTTCCACTTCATCTTTGAAACATCTTCTTTTCTTTAGCAGCCTATATTCTTTTCTTTGGCAGCAGTCACTGCCTCCGTTATGGCCACCACGTCAGAAGCTTCACTTTTTTTGATTGTCTGCTATTGGTCTGACATCATGAAGAAATTAGACAGGAAATGTAAAGATAAAGTGAATAACGTTCATAAGTGACTTATCTTACGTATAAGTGAAAATGTATTTGAACGATAAGTTTTATGGAATAACTGAATAGTTGTTTCTTCTTAAAAAAATGGAGTACGTCCAAGTATATTCGAAAACTAGAGACATTATACTTTAAGGGAAATTATCGTGAAATTTTCATAAAAAATTCACGTGAAATTTGTTTCGGCGAAAATTTAGCTTGAAAATAAGCAAGAGTGGTACTTCTCAGCGTGAAAAATTGCTTGAAAGTTGCTTTCGCTTTGAAAATCCACTTGACATTGACACATGTCACTACTCATTTCACGCCAATTTAGTATGTGCAGTTCATTCTTTCGAGCTAAAAAGTGACATTTGGTGTTTGAAGTTGAAAATCGAGTTATGCAAATGTCTTTTCAATAACAAAATCGATCGAAATTTGAAATGCTTGATATTTTATCCGTTAGAAAAGAGCAGAGTCTTTGCTTATTTCCATTGTCAAAATTTTCGCTCGAAAGAATGATCAGATAATGGAGACTTGTCAAAATTTAGCTTCACAATTAAATCAATCCAGCCTTTATTTGGAAACTTTACCCTATACTTATCAACAAAGATTTTTTCTCCAGATCGTGTTCGTCAATCAAGCTGAAGTCTTCAGGAAATACTTATGAATATACGTTTTAAGAGTTTTCAAATTTTGAATCCCTCGGCCATAGTGGGCATTTTTGTGAATTGATACCACTATATTTCGTTCAGAAGAATATGCATTCAAAATCTACACAATTCCTCTATTTTCCCTCGAAAATCAGTTTTTCCAGCGGCTCCTACGCATTAAAGTTTTTTTTTTTTATTTTGATCGTAGTTTTAGTATTGATCATCTCAATACTCTCATTCGCATGTTTTGCCGCTTGCATTTGTCCTCAGTTCTTTTTTTAATTGATTATTCAATTTTTATGAAATTTCTGAGTTTTGGCAGCAGACACTAGAAGAAATGAGTTTAATTTTCGAATAATTTTCATAAATTGGCATCCATACGCAATAGAGTAGAGACTTTTGACACCACATTTATTAAGGCAGGGGTAAAGATGTCAGCGTGAAAAAACGTTTAGAAGATCTAGAATCATCTAGATCATCTATTTTATATTCTATATGTAAGTGATACAAGTTATATATAATAGTTTTAATACAAATATTTTGCTTTCACACTCACTAGTTATTTCACGTATTTTTTTTTTTAGAAATATGGATAAAGTAAATTTATTCAAACCTTTTCTACATTATTAATTATCATTTCAATAACGTTGTGTAATTTTTTTATGCAAATATGTCGGCAAACAAACTGGCGACAAAGGTTTTTCAAGAAACAATTTTGGGGAAAAAATTATTAGAAGTCAAAGAACATTAAAATTTAGTCAAAGTATCATAAAATCCTCCCCCAACGTTCTCTGATTTTTATTTTTTTTCGTTTTAAATTTTTGGTGGTTATTTTTTTTTAAATATTTTTCACAAAAAAAAAATATGGACTTTTTGTAGGTTGGAAATTCCTTTAATATAAAAAAAAATTCTAAAACTTATCGTTGGTGGGAAGTATTTTACATGTAGAAAGTGTATGCCAAGTTTGAAAAGAATCGGTAATGTGGTTTTTAAATGGCAATGAACACGGACCTTTAAAAAATTGTTTTGAGGAAATGACTACTAAACTCCGTGCTGTCGGAGCTCCAATGATAGAGGAGATGGGACTAAGTATTCAATAACTTCCAGAGTTTTGCTCTGATTGACTTCAAATTTTGGGACTAAATTCTTGAAATGTTTAGCTATAAGATTAGACAATTTTTTTTCACAAATGCTAGCCCTATAAACCACAAAAAAATGTGCTAGCCTCAAAATATGATTTGTCGTTACACTGTGAAAAATTTGGTTTGTACAAAGTGGTTTTGCGCGTTAAAGCTTGCGTGTGTGGCAGCAATACAAGCCGTGCCTTCATTTCTAGAAAATTTTGGTTGAATGCAGCTCTCTATTTCACTATTGTTTATTTATTTTAAGGGTTGACAGAATTTCAAGATAATGAATTCTAGCACTCGAGCAAAAACAAGACTATTGCATTACGTATATACTATATTACTACGTAAAAACTATTTAATTGCGTAAATGCCGATTAGCAAATTTTGGGCAATTGCCTTTTTATACTCCTGCACATCAATGAGTCTTCGAGAGCCATTCATAAGTATCCATAGGAAAATCATACAACCCTCGTAGCTAGTGATGTTTTCATAAATTACCTCTTCCGTAATAATGGTGAATTACTGTTACCGCATTATTGCTAACCTACTAATAGGTCGATTACAATTTGAGTTTTGTGTTAAAAGGATTACCACTTTTACTCTATATATAAAATTTTCTTGCGTTACTTTTTTTCTTGTGGTACTTTTATTCTTGCGTTACTTTTTTTTGTGTTTAGTTGTGGCTAATTTTGAAAATTCCTCAAACACGTATGCGGAATAATTTTAGATAAAGATTGATGAGAAATGGCAACAGAAAATCTTAAATCTTTGTAGGTTCGTCCAGTGCCTAAGAACCTAAATAAGTAACTTAACTTTTCTTTTGCGGACATAGAATTGCACATCACAGAGTCTTTTCTTTCTGTTAAGGGGGAAAATACATGTAAAATCGAAAAAAAATTGCTAATTTCAGATTGATTTAAAATATATATATTGTTCATTCAGAAAATGTTTAATATTAAATCCTTAAAGTACATGTCTCACAGTAAATGAAAATATTTTTTAATTAATTTTTAACACAAAATGGCGGCGATGCGAGCAAATGAAAAAAACACATCAAAAACTGCCTCGTACAACTTAACGCCTTTTCCGGGGAACTTGCAACATTCAGAGAAAAAAATATGCGAATGAAATATATAATTCATACGTGAACCAATAGAAATTGTAAAAAAAAAATTAAATTTTTACATTAATTTTAGATTAAACATAAAAATCGATTATTTTTCAAAAAAATCACGCTTTAAACATTAATAAACAAATTATTTTTATGAAATAACAAATAACATATAATAAAACATTTAGGTTCAACGAGGAGATAATATTCTTTGGTAGATGTGGTATAAATTTGAGCCGGATCGGTTCAATATTTTTTGAGATATTTTGTACGGCAGTTGAAAAAGTCCTACTTTGAGAAAAACGCGTTTAAAGTTTTAAAGCTCCACCGACCTGTGGAACGCCGCGCTGCCTATAACTCGAAAACTAATACGAACTTTTTTTGGTATATTTTAAGAGCATTTCAAACATTTTCATGTAATAAAAAAAAATCGATTTTTTTAGCAGTTACATGTATGTTCCCCTTTAAACAAGCAACTAGCCGTAGTAATTCGGTGTGCGTAATTTCGTCAATTGGGTCCTCTCTCTTATATTGACAGGCGAATAGTTGCTCTATTCAACAACAATTTTTTGCATCACTCGGATCTATAATGTTTCCTTTTTTTATTAGTAAACAGTAAAAAATGCTGAAGTGAAGAACATATCTTCATCCATGATTATCGCGTTCAAAGTACAACCTACTCTGACGCTGATTTTCATCGAACTTAGGGTTGCGCAATATTTCTTGGCCCGTGTAGCCATAGTGTGGTATTCCGTATATTTTACGCAAACTGGACTTCCAAGCAAGTCACTGCCATGTATCATTTTAAGGCGATTTTTTTTAATTTTTTAAGCCGCATATGTATTTTCATATGTATCTTAGTCTTTAGGATAATTTTCATACATTTTAAGTGCAGAGCCATTATTTAGTTTGTTCCTTGTAACTTAAGAGTATGCTCGTTACAGACCCAAAACACCCTGGGAAAATATGTGTTACGTGAGATGTGATATTATTCTTTAAGATCCGAAACTATTTGAATAATATAATAATGTATTCTTCACAGGGTAACTTTCTAGTAATGTGCTCAGGTTTTGAAAATTCTATGCTGTGTGTTTCCTTAAACCAGAGTGACAATAGCCCAGTATACAACGTGACTTGAAAGTGGATTCAAAGCGGATTGAGATTGAAACGGTGGAATCGAAACCTTTTTAAGTTTTTGAACAACCCGTTCACTTTTCTTTGTTTCAATCTCAATCCCTAAATCAATCCACGTTGTATACTAGGCTAATGAAAGCAATTTGACATTGCTCCGCAGTAAAACAAGTTTCAAAACTACAACAAAAATTTCGGATTTTACTTGAACGCCTGGGATATGGGTAATGCTAAATGCAAACGACAATCACAATTTTCATTTGCTTGAAAATCCAAAGTCTTGGCAGAGTCCAAATAATCAAACAAAAATATAGTCAATATGTCTAGTGGCAATTGACGTTTAATGTTGTGTTACTTTCATTGCAGGTGTTGTCTACATTCGATTTTCAGCATTAATTTGTGGGGTGTAGTAATTTATAGCAAATACAATTCCTCCGACTTTACGGAAAATAAGTATTCACCATTATTTGAACTTTTTTTTATAATCTCACTCAAGCTTCCTCGACAGTCGGCTCAAATCCAATTTATTTCGACTGTACCTCAGTTTCATAAATTTCACTATAAAATTCACCCATTTAATACTGTCCAAAATGAAATGACAAAGCCCACTGTATAGCATTGCAAATATTTTCAATTAGTTGTTACATTAAGCATATGCGGAAATCTCTCAAGTTTATGTTTTACTTTCAACTAACGTTATTCAATTAAACGCATAAACGCTCATACCAGCAAAAAACCCTTTACGGGCAATAAATTTAGGATTTTCCATGCAAACACAACAAAGTATATTATGGGTAAAACCACTAATCAGCGCCATACCGTCTACGTACGTACTCGGAAAACGTTAAAATCGGAAATACCACTAATTTGACTTAAATATTCTACCTGGTATCAAGATGAGGATATTCACACCTACTTTATGATTGGTATTTTCGTTTGCCACGCTTTTAGTTCATATGATATCTTCTCATTCACTGAGCACTTAATAACGCTACCTGGTGAAACATTTCAATTGGTTGGTTCTCTTGGAAACTTTCGGGAAAGTCCGAAATGGATGGGAATATCCAGTGATTCGTGAGGGTGGTAATAACAACAGTTAGATACACATCCCTGTTTACTGAATCTTTGTTCTGATCGTGGGGAAATTCTGAGGATGCATTTATTATATCTAAAGGTTGCGGTGTATGGAAAATGCAAACATGTGGATAAGAAATATAAATGAAGATCGATATACAGCATATTATACTTTGAAACTATGTTTAATTTAAAAATTGAAGCATTTTATGCAGAATACTTACAGCTTTAATATTATTGCACTCTAAACGCATTACGCAATTATAACCGTTGTTCTTTTGTTTCTTTTCCAGATATATTGACTTCCTATACCGTATTCTTTCCAACAATGAATTATCTTTATTGAAAGCGCTCGAAGATCGTGGTAATGTGATAAATCAAAATGGCGGTCTCAACATTAATAGCAATTCCACAAATAATTGCAGTAATAATATAACAGGTGGTACAATAGCACCGGAAAAGCTCAGTTATTTGTTCAGTGTATGGCGAATGGAAGGTGATTGGAATAATGGAAAAGTATAGCGATTAAACTATACAACTATTTCGTATCGTATACGTATTTACTTCGTGAACATTCGATAAAAGAAAGAAATATTCATATGTTGATAAGTTCTATCTAATTTGTAAACGTAAGATGTAATTATTCACAAATAGTATGTACTTAAGATGTTCTAAGAAAATAAATAGTAATTTAAATTTATATACTACGAAATATTTTGGATTTTATGTTAACAATTTCAGCTTATGTCAGATGAATATTTTAATTAAAATACCAATTTTTTTCTTTATGTTTGGTTTAGAAAGCTAAAAAAATTGGTTCATATTAAATTATGTCAGATATCTACACCAATATTGTATTTTTGAAAAAATCACAAAAAGGTTAAAACTCAAAAACGTTTCATGCTAAGTAGATACGATTTGAATATTTAGTGATAATATTTTTACTATCGTTTCACCTTTCATATCAAATTTTGAAACTTGCCTGCGAATTGTGTTGCAAAAACAATTTCTCTTTGTGTGAGTTGTCTTTTCATTGCTTAAGCCTAGTATCATACTCTTAACGTCAAATCCCATACAAAATGAGCTCTTCATTTCGTCGGGGAGCAATTCGTTGGCTGTGCAAATAGTCCAAATACGGAATCGAATGCACTAACCGCAAATCGAAAATGCTAGTAGATATCAAATAATATTTCACTGCTTTTCAATGGGCCGGATACCTTTTCAGTCAACGGAAGAGTTCGTCTGTTCATTTCAACGAGAGAAAATCAGAGAACGTTGGAATGAAAAGGAATAAGCTCTTTCATTTACAATTTTTCATGCGGGCGCAAACTTTTGAATCTCAAAACAATGAAATCTAATATCAATATCGGCATTTTATTTCGCTACTGATTAAAGGGTACTTTTCGCGACATTTCGTTTCGCTCGAGAATAGTACTAGACTTTAGTCGAGAATCATCCCTCGCAGAAGAAGACAGCACATATCCTAAAGTTGACTTTCATTGAGTTTACAGCTACAGTGATCTATAAAATAAGGTGCCTTTATTATTGCAGATATCTAGGAAATAAGTTGTTTCCATAAACTTGGCCATAAAATATGATTAATTGAATTGAAAAAAAAACGATTTTTTTTTCGAAACGAACTCATTTCGACTATTTGTCTACATTAATCATGTGTCATGTAAATGTTTTCGGCTTTTTCCAATGAAAGTCTAGAAATAGAATTTTCAGAATAATTCCCATATATAAATGCATACAAGTGATGTATGTAGATCTTGATGACATCGAATACAGTTTGCCGTTCATCACACAGTATGTTCAAAATTCAATAGTCCATGAAATTCTCATTGCTTCGTTTCATATGTGTCTGGCTGTGTTTTACTCTGAATACACATTCATATGTACATACATACATGCAATTATGTTTCGTTGCACCACCGACCATAAGAAGGAGCATGGCTGCTTTTCGCTATTGTTCTACGTTGCTCGTTTGTTGTTTTGAACAAAAAAAAAATCACTCGAATTTATGGAAAAACTGTCAAGGGTAATAAATCTGAACCGGATGTTCCTCTCGTTTTGCATTCACTTCACATTCACACGCAAAACATTTTCGCTGTCTGATCTTCTCTTCTTATTATGGTTTTTATGCCCGTGACGTTACATTTGGAGAATTCTTCGAATGATGTCAACTGAAGATGCTATGTTAATGTCTTATTTTCCCTTATTTGAAAAAAGCGGGATGGTTTTAATTTTGTTTTTGTAGTGAGACATACTCATACCGTCTTCTGCAGTCTTTGTGGTTGAATTGTGTGGAAAGTTTAGATTAGAGGCATTTCACTTACTAAATAATAATCTGTAAATCTGCTAAATGTAAATGTAATTATCCAAAAAGTCTTGGAATTTGAAAGGAAATATGTTATAAGCTCATAGTAGATACCAATGCAAATGATCGATGTAAAGATGTGCTCCACCACCTCCAATGGCTTTTCAGAATAATAAAAACTCATGTTTTATGTGATTGTGATCAAAAGCATACTTAACTACAGCACAGCATAATCAACATATTTAGTAGCTTATGTATCGATACTTAATACCTCAAATCTAATAGTTCTGATTTTTCGCGAACTTGTTTATATTTTTGTAGAGAATTTTTTTCGAAAACGACCCTCACTTCTTTAATGGACACGACGGAATCCTAAGGAAACTCAAGATGACGCAAAAATCGTCGCCTGATTTGTAAAATCTGAATGTTTCGATATTTGTAGAGTAGTATTGGTGGACCTTTCACAGATGTTTCGTCGCACAAACTTAAATCTGGAGCATATCATTATTTGAACTAAGTTGCATTAATATTTCTAAAAATAGATGGTGCAAAAAAATGTAAATTAATTTATCATTCAAGCTCTGCTTCCTTTGACGATCTTGGTTTAGAGATATCTTCTGCGAAAGCAGTATTTTCCACAAATCATCGCCCAGCGCAAGGTCGGATAGATACTCATCTTTGAGGAATGGAAGTCGACTCCAAAATCAAGATTTTCGCAGGATATCTGAATGCAGTGGCAGTAACGACTGTCCAGATAAACCCAACTCGACAACTCTTCCCGTATCAGCATAAAATCATTTGCTAGCGGTGTTTAGGGGCTGTATCTCCTGCAATAATTTTTGAGTTGAGGCAATGGAACACGAACGCCTATCTTCAGCCGAGAGGGTTCTTCTCAAATCCCACCCACTTCTACGCCAGTAACTTTAATGTATTTTTACACGCGGAAGAGAACATGATAATGGAAAATTTACGTAAGAACTGAAAAGTTTTTGATTTTCGCCAGACGGTATGGGAGTTGGAACTTGAAATCCTCTCACATTGGAGGCAACCTGCCAAGATTGAAGCTAGTTTTTACGGCTGCCCTCACAAATATCTGGTGTTCTATGTATAATTCCTATGTATCATCAATAGTTCATAACGATTATCCAGCCACGTCCGTCAGTTACTTCGTCAGATGTAGCATTCATATCTAAATAAACATGGCAGTCTTTTCCTCGAAGTTGGGTTTTTTTTATTATGGACAATATCTTGATTTTTCCTTTGTCAAAAAATTGAAAAAAAATTGAAGAAGTGAAAAAAAAAAGAAAATAGCTCAGTTTTCGGGTCATACTTCAAGGAGGTTTGAAAATAGGCCGAAGATGCACCGAATGAGTGAAGTAATTACTGTTAATATAATCAGCGAATCGACGTGTCCACCAGCAAATGTCCCAATATCATACATAAAAGCTAGAGAAGCTGATTTTGTGATGATCAATATGCCAGCATCTTTCACTGCTTGCAGTACTTTGATATTATGATTTTTCATTTCCGTCTTAAAGAGCTCAATGAAAAGAATTGCGTTTTTTTTTGTCTAGTGAAAAAGGTCGCGCATATCCGAAGATAAGAAAATAAGATAAGAAAATCTGGAGCTTAAAAGCTCAGTTCATGTGGTCATTGAAGACCCCGCGCTTTTTGCGAATTGAAGGATGTGCTTCAATCTCTACTTCACTACATGCATGAGGTCCACTGGGCAGGGCTCATCGAAATAGCGCTGTCTGATGTTCCCTAGTGTCAGAACATCAGACCAGTGCTGCCATATTAGGGATTTTAACCCTAGATTTAGGGATATTTTAAAGACTTCAGGGGACAAACAGGGAGAAACAATATTCAGGGTTTTGTTTAGGGTGTTCTGAAATTTGATAATGCATTTGTCCGGAACGGATGTTTCGATAAATAATAATTTCGAGATACGTCATGTCCACCTTTTTCTAATATAAAATATCAATCTTTCATCATACCAATAAGCGGATATTGGTGATGCTGTTTCAAAATTGATATTTCTACCTCACCGATTGACGACCAAGGCCGCGATTGCCGTACCCTATATCTCTATCTATTCAGCTGAGTGACCTATTCACTTTTTCGTAGGTACTATTTAAAATACGCTGTCGTCAAATCCATGATGGGGTCATTCAATGCCTTCTAGATGTACGGGCCGTAATGCAGAATGATGACGTCAGAGCATCGGGACAAATGTCGCGAAAAACACACGTAGTCTTATGGGACGTCCGCGGGAAAATGTTAATTGTACGGTTTGTGTTAAAGTGAGTGAAATGAAAACTAAAGTGGTTTATGCAGAACAGTGCTAGTGAACAGCTAAAACACAAATTAATGCGATGCGTGCGGTATAATGTAGAAAATTCGCTACGAAATGTTTATCGGTTGGTGTTAGGTTATGTGATGGTTCGTGTCGATTTACTGTCGCGATACAATTAATTGGTACAAAGTGTACGTTATGACTAAATATTATTATTATAATGCGTCCACGCACAAAAAACTAACGTTTTATTCATATTTTAACCAAAAAACCGCAAGTGAAATCTCCGTGTACATCGTCACTGCCTCATGGAAATGTCAAATTTCCTAAACTCATGACTTCACGGAGAGAACGATTACATAGCCTGACGGCCCGTACTTCTAGAAGGCATTGGGTCATTTAACCGCCCTCGCTCTATCATTGTTTGATGTGTATTGCATTTAACACGGGGATATCCCAAAATATCAGAATAAGTTATATTCGTTTATCCGAGCTCGTTTGTTAATTAATCAACTGATGAAATATGCCCATAGTACTGTCTAACTGTCTCTCGCGACTCTGTCGATAATAAACCTTTCGGAACTAATTTTTTCTGAGTGAACACTTAACGCACCCAGGAAAAAATTAGTCCCAAAAGATTAGGATGAGTGTGGGAAAGTTTCACCTCACCTTAAAAAAGTTTGCTTTATGTGACGAAAGTCTTACACATATAAAAAATTTATATTTAAACAACCTGGTTTTTGAGAATCCCGAAAAACTTCCTGGAAATGACGTCACTATGGCTACTTAGGGTATTTTCAGGGATAAATAGGAATTGTCTGGGGGTAGGCCGCAGCGCCTATCTGGCAGCACTGCATCAGACAGAGCTACTTCGATGGTGAGCAGCAGTCGTCTGCTGATGCAGCAGTCGTTAAATTATTAGGTGAATCACAATACAGCGTTTTCCACTGCGGCAAACGCAGTGTTCCACAGGGGGAGGCGTAAATGCCGCAGTTGAATTTGGTGAATCACAATGCAGCGACAATGTCGCTGTCAATGCAACCAAGGCACCAACCAAATTCATTTTTTTTTCTTTTGTATTGCTAAATCTTGTTGTACGAGGATTAGGTTGGCTTATCACAATACACATCAGCCATCGCTTGTCTATTCCACCAGACCATTCAACCTAATTCAAACAGAGTTAATTCAACCTAGTGGTGATGCCAACCTATGGTAGGTATCACCGCTAGCGGTGCGGCAAAATTAGAAATTTGGCAAATTCTGCCGCTGCCGCAAATTCGGCCACACCATTGTGCGCGTTACCATACAAAACAGTGCATTCTAATTTTTTGACAGCACTTTGCCGCAGCCCACTGCGTTTGCCGCAGTGGAAAACGCTGTATTGTGATTAACCTATATTTCTGAGACTCCCGATTATCGATTAAACTAGTGGGATACTATACTATGATTAGTTAACGCCTCCGCTTTCTCATTCCTATCAATGGCTTTATGACCGGGATTCGACAATATTCTGATTTCTTTGCTGTTGCTTAGCCTATTTACTGACTGAATACAGTTGAGCGCGCCCTTCGTGTTTTATGTGTGAGTTATCAGTGCTTTTAACGCAGCTTGACGGTCTGTGAAAATGTTGATTCTACCATCTACAGTATCCTTGGTGTAAAGTGATTCTGCAGCTTTCGAATTGCACATGGGAAGCGCTACAATGATTAGGAAGCCTGAACACTGCTGCTATATTGTGATCAACAGAGTATGCTGCAGCAGCTAATCGTCCAGCTGTTTTGGATCCGTTGGGGTAGATGTTAAGGGCTGCTATCGCCATTCGCCAATTTCATTCCTGCCTATATCAAACGGTCTTTTTGTAATCTTCGCTTGAAAAAAAGAGTGGGGACCAAGAAGTAGGTGCAATTTGTGTGCCTTTACTCAATACTGATTTGACCAAAGGATCTTAAATCGTATCGTCTTGATTCCTTACGAAGTCAAGCAGGAGAAGATAAAGCAGGATGTTTAATGCAGACGAAGGAGTTTTTTCGCCCCCTCATTGACCAGCCCTAGAGCATATTCAATGAGGTAGTAAAGGATATGGGGGAACTTACCTAAGACTATGATCGCAATGCCATCGACATAGGCCAAAATCGTGAATCGCTTGGTCTCCAAACCTGAACCATTAACTGCTGCCCATCTAATGGTCCAGTTTGTGCTGCTGAGATTTCAAACGAGCTGCATTTCAGAGTGAAACTAATAAACAGAGTGATTCATTATAAGGTTTGATTTTCAATAGGTTTTTTTTTTGACAGATCACGCGTGACTCCTGTCAAACTGTAATGTAATTTTTAATCAGTATTGTTTCACAAATCATCATGGAAAGACTTACACCGCAACAACGTATCCAAATTGTTCAGCTGTATTATCTGAATCAGCTGTTTTATCGCGAAATTTTGTTCAGTGATGAGGCGCAGTTTTGGTTCAAAGGATATAGTAGGGGAGCCCGGGATGCTAAATTTGCAGTTACTAAAGCGTCATGGGGACCTATTGGATTGTGAAGATTATGTTCTAAAATGAAAAAAAGTTTATGTCAAGTTTTCCATTTTAGTGGGGGGGGAGAGCGTGTAAAAATTTTCTAAAACGTAAAAAAAACAGTCACATGGAAATACTCGAGCGCGTCAGACATTCATAGTGTATACGCGCTTTGTCTTTCTGATAACCGATAGATATTAATCTGACGATTAACTAGAGGGGGGTGGCCGTAAAAAGGGGTAAAAAAACAAAAAAAAAAAGTTATTCGAGCGTGTCAGATATTCAGAGGGAATGTTAAGTGAACCCAAAAAATTGTCCTATTTAAATGACTGACGACTTGGACGTGACCGAAAGTCATGACTGATTTTTTAAAATGTAAAAAAATAATGTGACCATGAAATACTCGAGCGCGTCAGGTTTTTATATAAAGGGTTCAACTTGATGTCTTAGTTGTCCTAAATGATAATCTGACAATTATATGGAGGGATATTGTTAATCTGACAATTTAAAAACAAAATTTTTTTTCGTTTCTTCTTTTTATTGCTGGATGAAATAAAAACAATATGTACATATATATATATATATATATATATATATATATATATATATATATATATATATATATATATCTAGAAAATTCATTCATTTATTGATATGAAAGTAGAAAAAAAATATATATAAAACAAGTATTTTAATCTTCATTCTCACTGGATTCGTCTTCGAAGTTGGTTTCCAATTGTTCAACTTCCTCGTCATATGAAACTTATTGCATTAAATTCACTTAATTATTTTAAAACACAACAAACAAACCAAAGCGTCGTACATCAACAAAAACAAACAAGTCATTGTGATCGGCTAAGATGTCATCATGGCAGCAGACGGTAGTGTGAGGACAGTGCGAGGATTGGGAGATAGAGAAAGAGTGAGAAGGAAGATTGGCGCTGAGTGGGGAATACACAGTTCTTAGCATATATACGCTTCATCATTTATTGGTGGTTTTAGCTACATCGCCTCATGAAAACCGTCAGATTATATGTTTTTCGTAACCCTGATAGGATTTCCTTCAAAATAAAAAAAAAATTCAATCGCGCTCGAGTTTTTCGAGGTGAGGTTTTTTTTTACAACTTTGTGACTTGCCCATTTCCTTATGCCACGCTCAAATTGTCAGATTATTGAAATATACTCTTTTCTGGATGTACTTAACTTACCTTATCTTAATCTGACGCGCTCGAGTTTTTCTGAGGATCAATTTTTTTTTACTAATCTGACGGGGTGCCCTCAACGCACCCCACTATATTAAGGGTTCATATATGGTAGGGTACATTACAGGGGTGCAAGGCTTCTCCCCATATGATTTTCTGACGCGCTAGAGTAACGCGCGAAATCCCCGCTTGGGCTTCAATAAGCAGAATTGCCGTATTTGGGCTGATGAACAACCTAAAGAGCTTCAACAGTTACCACTACAGCCACAGAAATGCACAGTTTGGTGTGGTTTGTGAGCCGGTGGAATCTTCGGTCCACATTTCTTTCAAAATGAGTCCGGTCAGAACGTAACCGTCAATGGCGACCGCTATCCCCCCATGATAACGGATTTTTGGCTACCTGAAATTGAAGCCCGTGGTATCGGTGAGCTTTGGTTTCAACAAGACATCGCTCCTTCGCATACAGCGAGAGAAACAATGGACTTATTGAGAAATCATTTTGGTGAGAACCTGATTTCACGTTTCGGACCAGTAAATTGGCCGCCTAGATCGTGTGATATCACACCTTTAGATTATTTTCTTTGGGGCTACACCAAGTCTCTGGTCTTCAGGGATAAGCCGGCTTCAATTGATGATTTGGAAGCCAACATTATTCGTGTCATTCGCGAGATACCGGTCGCTATGCTGGAACGCGTCGTCCAAAATTGGACTCTCAGGACGGACCATTTACGGTGTAGTCGCGGTCAGCATTTAAATAAGATAATCTTTAAAAAGTACATGACATAGATTGTTTTTTTGGCTCACAATAAAATTTTTACAATAGAATTCAACTTTGTGCCTGTTATTTGAGATTAAAACTAAAACTTCATAATAAATCACCCTATATCCATGAACAGAGAATGATTATCTTTCAAGAACTTACCAGTTCTGTATCGATTATTCGTGGGTTCATTGCTCAGAGTAATGTCCTTATTGTTCGGATGACCCTGTTCCTCTACGAATTTTCCGATTTGTTAAGACTAGGTTTTAATTCATAACTAAAATAAGTAAAGACTAGCATATCGTTAATGTCCTTTCTGCCCCAAATGGTCTGATGCACATTGGCGTCCGCTTTTGTGAGTAGAATTTGTTATTTCTGAGCGACTCTGCAGCGAGTTTTGTCATCTCTTCCAACGGAGAGGTCCTGCCGTTTGCCATATAGACAAATGCTGGAAGTACATGCTTCTCTTTGTCAAACTCATATATAACGACAGTAAAATCATCAGTACTGAAATGAGATAAAAGATAAGCGTTCATATTCAAGATCTTCCAATCCTGTATTGGACCATCTGAGTTCTACCTCTACAGCAATTTCAGGACCACTTCCGGTACCACTACGTATACTAGCGGTATTATACCTTTCACTCTGAGCAGTATTAGAAGCTCCCTCTGTCCACTATTTCTAAACGAGCTCCTTCTCTTGGTCTACTGCTTTACATCAGCGCAACTTTAGCTCGTCGTTGCACGGAGAGAAAAGTGTAATGAAATCATACAAAATTTGCAATTAATTTTATTGCAATAGTAGTAATTTTTTGCCCCATTACCTTTGTAATCAATTGCACTACACATTTTACTACTTTGTTGTGAATTTTGTATACATGAATGTCTCTACTACAGCGCAATGAACATGTGTGAGTTGTAGTATGTAGTGGAATTGACTATTATTTGCAGGAAAATAGTAAATGTTCATCAAATTTGTACATGTTTTCATATCGAATTTTCGGAATAGTAAATTTTATTATCCCCTGTAGTAAAAATCATTGCTGAAATTTCTCTCCGTGTGTACTTTATGATTTTAACACCCTTGAACTAGCCCACCACATCAAATGAGAGCATCGTCTTTTTTGGGCTTGAATCTGTTCATTTCTGAGGCTCGGCGTCTTTGCGTCACTCATGAGATTTAAAAAGCTCCCTCCCCGCTTTGGTCGAACTATACTCTATAAATCCAAGTCCACAAGCACTCTGACACCTGTGAGCATTCGTTTCGTACGGTTTGAATGGGTGCCAGTGGCATTGTCTCCTTTCATCACTGCTCCTGTCAAGGTCGGGCCGTTGTAGCTTAGAGCTCCTCTTATAACGGTTCGGTGACGTTACTACCAGCTCCTCTTTTTGATTTGGGCTCCTTCTTGTATTATGTGCTATGCTGGCCCAGTGGTCAGCGCCATAACATTGCAGTCGCTGAATATTGATGACCCGGGGTCCGCTTGCTCACCACTGATGGGCGGCGGTACTGGGTGTCCGACTCGCCCACGGTAACTTCACCTCTTTTTGTGTCATCCATGATTGGTTTTGATTCAGGGTCTCCTTCCCATAGGTCTGCTCCCAGCAAGGCAGCAACGCATCGGGCTTGATGACCACTGCATTGAGCCCCCAATGCAGTAAGATGGCAGACCGTCGAAGGAGTGGCCCATAGTTGTTTTCTTGAAGATTGTTTTAGGAATTGTATGTGACTTGGCTCTGCGAATATGTTCCTACCTTTTTTCGGAGCATCTGTTGGATAGCGATCAGAATTACTTTACGCCTGGTAAATATCGACCCGAAAGAAGAGCTTCATTACTACAGAACTTTACCAAGCAGATGACCACCATTCAAATAA
Source organism: Nemotelus nigrinus (assembly GCA_947369275.1). Lineage (NCBI taxonomy): Eukaryota > Metazoa > Arthropoda > Insecta > Diptera > Stratiomyidae > Nemotelus > Nemotelus nigrinus. The sequence continues at coordinate 163,183,176 of OX376373.1, forward strand.
CACATATTTCGTTGTTCCTTGCTTATTAATCATACTTGCATGTTGAAATGCTACGAAGAACGAAGAGTTTTCCTTCTACAGTAAATAGCGTCATTGAGAACAGTGACAGCACTTACGTGACTGTTTTTTTAATTCTTCAACTACCACTTTGAAAATTCATAGCTTCTAAAACAGCGTTCGAGCATTGACACTCGTTTTTCTGTCACCATTAATAAGGACAGTAGAAAAAACAGGCATCACATTGTTTTTACTCACAAACCATAAACCTTTTTTCTTTTTTCTTATCCACTGCTGGTTTGCTTCAGGTACCTACCAAGTTAGGTGGATTCAAGGCTTGCTTTTAACTTAGAGCTCCACATACTAAGGGCTAGTGCTCTGCTCACTAAATTACACAAGCTTTCTCCAAGATAACCCTTTCACATTTTCTCCAAAATTAGAGATTTTAAATTTGGAAAGATCAAATTCAATTTTCAATTAGATGTAATTCTCATCTAGATTTTTCAAAGCAGATAAAATTAATAAACCTTGAAAACTCAGGTTTTTTTTGCAGCTCTCATGCATTTGGAATTGTACTTACTTTTTTTAAAAATTATTTATGCTTGATTTAAAATTAAATAGGTATTGTTTGGAGAATTTTTCAGATCAGACTTGCAATTCCGCCTATTAATTTTCATACATATTATCGCACTTCAATCAAAATATATACATAGATACAATCTTAATTTACATAGGTTTGATTTGTCTCAAGGCTAAGAACTAAATGAAGAATCTTAGTCTGCACTATCAAATCTACATAAATTTTAATGATTTCTTGCACTATTTGCTTTTATGTGTTAGTAGTGCAGTATGTATACAAAGTGAGTACTTTTAGATACTTTAGTAAAATATATTTTTCTAAATGCATATGGAAAATTGTTGTTTGTTTACTCTTTTCAAATTTATTTCTGTACTGTGGAACGGAATCTAAACTGCATAATGATAAATAAAAAATGTTTGATTTGCTTGAGGAAAAAGGTGATAAATTTCAAATTAATTTTTTGGGTTGCAATTTTTGAGACAGCTTTTGGAACACCGTGACTAAAAATCCACTGTAGTTTCATCTTGCATTTCACTATCTGTATATACTAGCATTATTTCAATTAACTTGTCTCACTGACTATCCTGTTAATGATAAATTGACGAGCATGCAGTTCATGGCTAAAATTTTTGATTTTCTTCTTTTCAGCTCGCTATAAGCTGATAATTGAGTTGAAACATGGCCAAAGCTACGTGATTTGAATCATTTCAAGTTAACTCATATCCATTATGAAATTACGAAACTAGAACAAAAGTCAAAATTGCTGCAGGACACCTCCTTTTATACAACAGTTGTCAATTGTTTTTTTTTTGATAGACAAATATTCCATCCATCCTATAAATCATGAGCAATCTTGAATAAACTTCATTATGTATTTATCATGTATTTATAAATGTAGGACGTTAGTTTGCTTGCCAGCAAATAGTTTTGTTTGCATTGGATAATATTTGAACGTTTGCTACAATTCATTCAGCGAAAATTGAAAACTTAAAATTTAAAAGATAGTCAAACTAGTTATCAGACTGTGAAGCTCATCCCACGACCATCATGTGCAATAGCTAAATACCTCTTCTTGCAAGACAACATTAACTCATACCACTTTCCGCAACAAACCAGAATCTCATTAAAATTTACAATTAGACCATAAATTCTACTTAATTCTAAAGTCTCGAGAAAATCGTTTGATCGTTCTCCCGCAAATGATAATGATCCGTAAAAAGCCTCCATGTCTTGGATTTATTTTCCATCAATACAAGCAATCTCGTCTTTTCCATTCATCCCGCATCGATTAATTTTCCCGAAAGAAAACATTTTTCCGCGGATTTTCCCTTGAACATCATGCCACACTAGTGCTACCGCTGAGTTGATTGCATGCATTCATATCATGAGGAACTTTCTGTGATCGGCCTTTTATCTTGTTTTCGTCCTGCTGTGCGTTTAGTCTCGTCGACTTATGGCGTATGCGGTTATGAAAAATTGTTTGGATTAGAGTTTGACAGAAATTTCGGATGAGTTTTCCCCAAAAAGAAAACTAACATAATTACTTTCTAAGCTTAGGCATCGCCACGGTGCGATCATACAGTAGATCATTGGCAATAAAGACAAGATGGCTTTTAAAAATTAATCTTGAACACACCATGAAACGTGTTGATCCGTCGTCGAGCTCGATTATTAGGCTTTGTCTTGAGTTGGATTAACAAATTAATACTATTCGAACGGGGTTGGTTGGGTCCTCCCGCAGTGTTCCGAACCCCAAACTCACTATTCACTGTGCTTGCACACTTTCTTCATGCCATGCTGTCGGAAAAGCGGGATCAGATACCGTCCGTGTTGAAAGTGTTAAAAATGAAAATGAATTATTTGCCACTCCTTCTTTCCAAATGGATTATGACTGGAATCTATTCACAGGCTTTCATAAAGGTGTTGATTTTACCCCAAATTGATTTACTAGATCTTTTTACTCGTGCCATGGAGCGATAGCAGAAACTCGAAAATAACGAACTGTCAACAATGCATAAAATTGAAATGAAAACGAAAATGAAAATAAATTAGTTTTAAGTCCAACTGTGAAAATGTTTATAAAAGCATGATTAATTTACTGTTCGGCTGGAATTTTGATTGGGAGAAGAAAGTATAGTGATTTTCAACGTCAAATAAGTTTGGGGGAAGGGTGGCTAAAATTAAAAAAAAAAAAAGGAACACAATCATATATGCGATCATAAAGGGTAGACAATATCACAGAAAATCCATCACCCAGGCTCATTGATCTACTTAGCTATGGAATAAGACGATATTTTATAGTGACACATGACAGAGTCGTTTCTTTTGTTTTGAAATTTGAAAATATCCATCGAATTTTCGAATGCTGGATCCTCAAACTGTTCATATATACCACTGCAGCTGATTTATTTGTTTTTGGGCACTTTACTATCTTGAACAATATATGCGCCCAGTGTGGGTAAGATAAATAACTTTTTTTAGTTTTTAGCTTTTCTAACTTCAATAATTGTGTTTTTTCATTTAAACACTTTTATGGCATTTTGTTTAGCACAGTCATGAAGATCATCTGATTTCCGAAGTGTAAAGCCAAATTCAGTATATGTATGCCACGAAAAGTGTCCTGTATACGTAAATGCAATCATATTGGTTATTCTTGGTGAATAGTAGTTATATATATATATATATATATATATATATATATATATATATATATATATATATATATATATATATATATATATATATATATATATATACTGGTATATTGACACTATGGATAATTTCTGTTATTTTGTAACATTTTTAATTCCAAGTGAATCTGAACACAATTCTAACAAATGTATCTTTATCATGCAACTGCCTTTTTTGTGGAGCCTGCGACAAACCTGTTGACAAAAGTCCTGTTGTCTGCGGCGGAATATGCAATCGATGTAATCTACATGCAAGTCTTCTTGTATTACTTACAATAAATGCACCGACATCAAGCCATAAGTCCTTCGGATGCTTCAGCTAACAAACACTATTTTTTTTTAAAGATACGAGTCATCATCTCATGATAATTCTGTGAACGGATCAGTGAGGTAGTAGAAATGGAGTGGACATGTCCATAAGATTTACATTGATGAAGATGGTAGTAATTTTTTGTCCACTCTACGTCAAATCTGGTCAAATCCAAGTAGTTCCCTCCAATTTGACAATCAGAGCGAAATGGCGGAAAGGCAGCTTTAACATGCTTTGTGCGCGAGAGGATTGAAGGGGCTAATGGCGGAAAGTTATACCGTCCGTTTCCACTCCGTTTCTACTATCTCACTGGGGAATATTATCAAGAACCTATCTTCTTCGTCGACACTTTTGGCTAATCTTCTAGATGACTGACACAAGTCTAACCTAGTGTCCTGTCCGATCAACCTGATATAGTCAAAAATAAATGCAATGGAGCATAAGTTTGATCGTTTCTCAATCTATCAACTCTCGAGTTCTGCATTACGATCTTTCATCTTCCGCTAAATGAAAAACCAACTTATAAAAACGATGCTGCCGAGCATACCAAGCCAACTTCGAAACAACCGATGCAGTGAGCGGAAACCAAATGTAAGAATAATGATCAGAGGTTCAAAGTCAACTTATAGTGTGATTCCGCAATTTTCAGTCTCCGTGTCTAATTAGTTTAAGCAAACTTGCTCTGAAACATTAAATGTTCAATTTAGATAATCTTGTGGTATCTAAAGATTTTAATATTTTCAACTGCACCCTCAGAAGTTTCTCATTACCCAGAGGTATTTTTGTACTCATGACTTGCTCTTCATACCACCGCAGATGACGGAAGGGAAAACATCCAAGGAATTTTTGAGCACGCGAAATCCTTCATCATCAAGGATTGTAAGAGCATAAAAAAACACAGAAAACTACACTACACTACAGAAAAATGAAGCCGGTAAAGAGTCCAAATTACCCGGAAAATTATCAGCCTGCTGTCGTCTCTAAGCAAGCTTTACGCGAAAATAGTTCTTTGCAGATTGATAAAAATCACATATGCTCAAAACGTTATACCTGACTGGCAATCCCGTTTCAGACCGGGTTTCTCCACAAACCATCAGCTTCTGAGAGTCGTTAACCACATCAACAGGGGATTTCTGTTCAAGCACTTGACTGGTCTAGTTCTACTAGACATACAAAAAGCTTTTGACACAGTATGGCACGATGGGCTGATTTTTAAGCCTATGAACTATTCCTTCCCAGTCTACATCATCAAAGTAATTGATTCCTTCCTTGAAACCAGAACTTATAGTGAAGGCACCAAATACTGCGTCCCTACTGGTATTCCGCAAGGGTCAATCTTAAATCCAACTCTCTTTAATATTTACAATGCTGATATACAGCGCTATAATAACTGCGAAATAGCCATGCACGCAGATGACACAGCCATATTTTGCAGCTCGAGTAACCCAGATGTTAATATCAACATAGTGCAGCAGTAGCTCGCTCTTATGAACGAGTTTTGCGACAAATGGAAAATCAAATTTAACCCTGCTAAAACGCAAGTTATCTTTTTCAGTAAAAAGAATACCACAAGAAACCTACCGAACCCCCAGATAAACATCTTAGGTGACTCATTTAGCCAAATACTAGGACGTGCATCTCGAAGCTTAACTACCTTTTAAAGAGCATACCGATGCAGTTGTGAGCAGAGTTTCCAAGAGTATTAGATCTGACTACCCCTTCATATGCAGCGAACAAGATACTATTACTTAAATCCATAATTCAACCGATAGTTTTCTATGCTGCCCCTATCTGAAGTAGATGCGCCTCATGCCACAAAGAGAGACTACAAACAGCTCCAAACAAATGCCTGAAAAGCATACTTGACAAACCATTTCACTTCTCAACCAGACTCCTCCACAGGTTTGCCAGCATTAAACCGATTTCAACAACTTTTGAAATTAGATTCTCACGATTTATAGCTAAATGCAGCACTTCTTGCAATCCTCTCATAGCATCTCCCACAAACGTTTAGGTTTTTAAACAATTACTCTATCTTAAAAGTTTACTAGGCTTAAGTTAGTCTTAACTAGTCAGTAAGTTAGTTTTAAACTAAAACATAAGTTTTTTTTTTAGGAAGGAAAAAATTGGTACACATTTAATACAATTAAAACATAAGGTTTTTGTAAGCTTTTCCCCTTAGGCAGTGCTAATATACATTAAGACTCTACTTCTACTAAGGTTCCCTTATAGATTACATAGTTGTAAGGACACTCTGTTCAATCCCTAGATATGTGATTATTGCGAATGCTAAATACTCTCTTATATTGAATAAAGCCTTTATTGTTAAAAAAATAAGATAGGGAACCGGTATCGCGTATTTTTATTTGAAATTATAGCTCCAGATTGTTGCTTAAGTTTCACCATCAATAGCAATTTCTGGGCCCTGAGCTCCATTAAAAAAACGAGACGAACTCATCTCAATTCTCTACGCTAACGTATTTGGGATGCGATCGAAACTTAACAAGTCTTATGATTTCTTGCATTCTGAAGCTTTTAATGACATTGGCGCTCTTGCTGGAGGTGGTGGTGTTCTTCTGGCCTTACTCAAAGCTTGTTGGATAGAGATACCTCATATAGATAATGAATTTATTTGGGCTCGAGTTGATCTCACAGCAAAGAAGTTATTGCTATCTGAACGCCAACAAGTGCTGAACCTGATTTTTGCGACTGACGCCTCTTCTACTGTGGTGAAATTCTTCATATCATCTCTCATCGGCGAATCTGCACATCATTGTGGACTCAACATCATTTTCGATCCAAAGTCTAGAAAAAACAAGTCATTGAATGGATCTTAAATTTAATTTTAGACGATCTAATATCGATGATTAGAGTGACTTATATGCTAACTGATTGGTCTTCTGGGTTGCATGAACCTAATCCAGGCGAAGCTACATCTTATTTCCACACTCGGATGTTCAGCAGTTTTTTTACGGTGAGTCCCAACTACCTTAAACAACAGCAACATTCGCTTTCGTTAGAGGTCTCCACGACTTTATCATTTGAAAAATTCCAAACCCAAAGTCTAGAAACAGTTTCACTTGACACCTTAGAGCCTGACGACCAACTTTTTTCTGAATTGTGAGATATGTATCATAAAGAAGTGTCATTTGCATATCAGAGATATACGCAACAGCCTAAATTTAATTTTCAAGCTCAACTTTGAAGTTTTTAGAATTTGGTTGATTCTAAGACATATCGGTGATTATCCACTCACATTTAAATCTAACGACTCAGATATCGACGATCCCTTTGTTGCTAGTAGCTTGCTTGCTTCTGTTTTCCGTAAAACTTATCAAACGGACTATTTCAACTCTATACTCTTTCCTCCCTACTTTGGAAGCTGATAAAAAAATGTTTATTCAAAATACTACCTATTCAAAATCACAGCAAGCGGAATGCTAGCGAACAAAATTTCAGAGACAAAAATCACCAATAACGAAATCGCAACAAAAATTGAAGCAGAAAATCACAGCAAGAAAACATCGCGACATAAATCGCTGTGATCGAATGTCACAGAGCCAAGCGAAAACTGTGATTCTGTCTACATCAGTGTTGGCTTCAGTTTCGATCACAGTGTTTTTTGCTGTGATATTTCGTTTGCTATAACATTTTTTTTGCGACTTTGATAGCTGTAATTTCGATCGTTGTGATTTTTTCCTGACATGTGAGTCCGCAACTTGTGTTCGAGCCGACTTTTGTGAGTGAGATTTTCTCAAGAGTGCGTGATTCAATAAAACTGGAATTTTCAAAAATATTGATGTGTGTAAGAAATACATTTGTGTCGAGCTAAAATACAGATATGTTCAACTCTTTTACGGCGGCGGACATTTTAGTGAATTCTCTCCTATATTTCTATGGAAGGCAGAATTTCGAAAAAGGAGGCATGCGAAATGAAAGCTGACAATACTGAGTTCCGAAAATTAACCAAAGAAATTCTGGTAAATTTCAAGTTAGAAAAACTTCTGACAGAAACATTAGGTCATTGAAAAATTGAATGGGCTCATAACTGCTTAGAGCTACAAATAGGACTGTGTGATTTTTTATGAATATGACAGGTAAGAGAAAAATATCCTCCAAATCATCGAGATTTCTAAAAAAAAATTAGCTATCGCTTTTTGGAAAATAATGCATCGACAAATCTGAAGCTTTGTCTACATAGTCAGTTTAAAAATGACAAAATTCATCAACCTACAAGAACGGTAGCCCTTCATTAAATTAGCTATTTTAAGTAACTAAAAATAGTGCTCACGGGATTTAAAAAACCCTGAGGTGTGGTGTTATCTTGAAATACCATCACTCAAAAATAAAAAGAAAAACACTTTTTTCTTATATCATTTCCGATGGGAGTCATCAGATGGAAACAAAACTCACATTGGAAGCTGATGTTAGTGCAAGCCAAATTTGACAGTTTTTTTGTCAAATTCGGAGAGAGTTGGTAAATGACAATCAACGTTTCACCGGTTATTGAAAAATCACAGTATTTTCCAACATTAGCCATCACTACTACCTACTACCTCCTATATTCAAGAAGGAAAATCATATGACGCATGCAATTATCGACCTATTGCAACACTTCCCTGCGTCGCTAAACTTTTAGAAGCCAGAGTAACCGATATTGTCGCCTTTTATTCCAAATACATCGTGGCCCCGTACCAGCACGGTTTTGTGGAAAGTCGATCAACCACAATCAACCTTCTTAAATTTTCTCATCAAGTGACCAATTCAATGGAAACTGGCCTCCAAACTGACTATACCTACACAATCTCGACGAACGCCTTTGATAAGCTTGACAATTCTATAATCTTAGCTAAGCTTCATTCCTTTCAATTCCTCAAACATGACAAATGGGACCCAACGTGTATCCATTCGTCGTGCCTTGTCATCTGGTGTTCCATAAGGTAGTTATCTGGAACCTTTACTGTTTCTCTTATTTATAAATGATATAAAATCAATTCTGCAGTCGTTTTCTACTTTTGTTTATATTGATGACGCAGAATTTTCAAATTTGTTAGAAATCTTTACGATTGCAATGAAGCAGGATTTAAGCAGATTGGCTCGATGTGGTACGATAGTAATCTCCTTATAAGTCCTGACAATACTATCAATACTCACTTTTGCGCACTATTAAGTAGATTAGCGAAAGAACTCGACTACATCGATTCGATCGTTGTGAAAGCAAGCAATGCTTTAGGTTCCATGAGAAAACGTTCAAAAGAATTTCAATTTTCTGTTTAAGACCATCTTTTGTAGCCTAGTTAGGCATATTGTCGCATATGAAAGTCTTGTGCAGGCGCCTTATCAAAAAGTTTATATTGACAAAATTGAGTCCAATTAAAAGCAGTTCTTACGTTTCTGCCTTTTCAGTCTTCGGTGGTGAGCCACTTTGCATCTACCTTCTTATCACGTCCGCTTAAAGCTTTTAAGAATACCTTGAACACCGGACGTCAAAATTATAAAACCTTCTTAGCTGGCAAAAGTTTAGCAGGCACCATTGACTGAAATTACTTACTAGGCACTTACTAGGTCAACTTAACTTTAATACTTATGACAAATGTGTCAGCCAGGAGAAGTTTTTCGTGAGACAGTCAATGCAATAAGTAGTCACTGCAATTAGACAGTCACTGCAGTAAGTAGATTTTTTAATGAAGCTTTCTGTATGTTTGATTTTCATTTGTCTACAGCATTGCTTAAACGTATTCTGCATAAGAACGATTAATTACTGTTCTAATCTTGACTGTTTTCTGAAATAAATACAATTTCTGAAGCTAATAAACACCCTGAATTCAGCAAACTTCCCTCATGTCCTTCACTGAACTATCTTTATTTTCCGAAGTCCTGAGGAATAACGATATTGGTAAAGATTTGGTGTCAGGTTTTGAAAATTTGTGAGGAAAATAAAAAGATAATTAATGGTGGGCCATTAGTGAGAACGGAATATATAAAATTTGTGAAATCAAAAGATCACCAGAGTCTCACGCTGCATAGGTATTATCTTTCAAAACTTCACATTCGTCCCCACGTAGCCTAACCAAACATTTTTCTTCAGCACTGTTGAGATTTTCTGATCCGATTTTCCCACAACTAGTGCGCGTATGAGACGTCAGCGTTGTCATTCATTTCGCGGTGGGATTAACAGATGGGCAACTTAGAGGGCCACGTATGATCATGCGATTAGCAATAGATTTTCTTTTTGTCCCCTCGCTTAAGATTGCAATGAATTTTTGTTTTGTTTACCATTAGTTTCAACAAGTTGTACAGACTAAAGCGATATTTTCAAGTAGCATAGAGTCGCGGAAATGAGGGTCGTAGACTTGATCCCTGCGGAGCACTAAAATAATTGATGATCATACTAAATTCATGAAATAGCATGAGAATATTTTTGGAATGCTTTGAAAAATGATGACGACTCGTAAATGTTCGATGTATCTTCTAGTTTTAAGAGTATCTAGGAGCGTATCATTGATGCTTTTAGATTTGTTGTCTTTGTTGAATTTACAAGCGGTATATTGAAATTGAAAGTGGGGATTTTCGAAAATTTGAATAAATTAAAAGTAATTGGACTATTTGGCGTGATACGTTTATGATAAACTGCATTGTCACTAGCTTCAGCACAAAAGATATTTATGAAACGCTGTGTGGAATGAATTCGTAGGCATATTTTTTGTAGCCTGAATGTAATGTATCTCATAAAATGCAAATGTAATTAATGTACCCATTTTAGGATGAGACAACCCAGTATTTCAGCTCTAATAATTCCAGACCTCAGCTGGCTATCAATATCCTTTTTTATTGTTTCACAGCTGTGAAGATTTCGAATAACACAAAGTATCCCAAAATCTGCATTCTATATATGGAATGTATCATGGGTCGTATTTCATAAAACCCCATCATTTTTATACTGTTCCTACCGTTTACTCATAACTTAAGCCCCTTCGGCTATCAACGACCGATGTATGCAGATGCATCGCAAACTATTTGGAGCTTCTTCTGACACAAAATGAATATTCTTTCGTAAAAAATTCAAGGCTATCTTGAAGACAACAACCCTAGCCGTAATATGATCTTTATTTTCTGTTGATAAATGTTCCGTTATATGTCGACCGCCAGAAAGACCGCCGTCAGTCAATCTAACGGCAGATATATATTTAAAAAAAAAGGAGATTTTTTGAAGAGATGAAGCAGAGGTAATCGAGACTGATTTAATATTGTCGAACATTTTCAATATATTTTCAAAAACAGTTTTAAATCATTCGTCTACTAAAAGCAATGGCTGTGCACTTATGTAGATGTTTTATGGCCGTTATTTTATTTTGCTTTATTACATTTTTTTTTGTTTCAGCGAAATTATCAATATCAAATTCTACAGTCCACGATAATTATGTTTTTCCTCGTATTTGCAACTCCTTGTCGTACGAATTTTTCTGTTTTTCACTTTTCAGTTGAATAACTTGTATATTCATCACAGCTTTGGTATCTTCGCACTTATACTATTCATGAGCATTACCATAACTCCTGCCATCTGTCCCCTTTTTGGGACTTTTTGATGGAATTTTTCATTGGCATCGTCGTTGTCCGCACGCCAGATGTTCCAAACACTCTTTCATGACCTCATGTCGTTCAAGTTGCGCCTAATGAATTGTGGTGGGCTCATGTCGTCCTGAAATATTTTCAATATTGTTGATCGAAATTTCATATACAGTCTGTCAAGAATGAGTTTACACATAGGAAAAAAATTCAATTTTTCATCTTTCTAATTATAAAATACGACTTTTTATTTATGTAAATGAATGTTTTTTTCTTAATTATAGTTATTTACATTATTTCCAACCGATATATACAAAAAAAAGTACAACTTTAATGCAAAACAAGAACGAAAAGACCAACGAAAACAATTATTGCAATTCTTGAAGTGTCAAGAAACTCTTTACACAAATTATTATTGTATTTAATATTTACATATTTACAGGATATTTAATATTATTTGGTATATTTAACATTTGGTGTGGCCACCTTTGGCATCCACCACACATCGCAACCGATTTTTCATTGAATGAACCAACTTTTGCAGGTCATACGTGGTTGGTATTTTTTGCCATTCTTCGAGAATCGCAATTTTTAAGGCAGTTCGGTTTTTGGGTTGCATTTTAGCGACTTGTTGTTTTAAGTAAGCCCATAAATTCTCGATGGGATTTAAGTCTGGACTCTTGGCTGGCGTATCCATCACTTTTCCGCAGTTGTATAAGGGCCACATTCGCACCATGTTCGCCTTATGTTTGGGATCGTTGTCCTGGTAAAGCTTAAAATTTGGTTTGCTGTTATGCATAAACCCGAATTTCTGCGCACTGCTTGCCAAATATGTTTTAAGGATGTGCAAATATGGTTGGGCGTCCATGGTTGACTCGATGAATGCCAAGTCTCCTACTCCTCTGCTTGAGAAGCACCCCAAATCATAACGGACAACTTACCAAATTTTACAGCCGGAATGATATTTCGATTTTCCAACGATGTTAAAGGCTTGCGCCACACTCTAGCCGGTCCATCATTTTAGTACAACATCATTTTCGTCTCATCGCAGAATATGATGTCGTCCCAGAAGTCAACGGGTTGAAAAAGGTGCATCATAGCGAAAGAAAAACGCTTTTCGATGTTTAGTGCAGAAAACAGTGGTTTCTTTCGTGCAGCTCTTGATGAGAACTTATTTCGTAGGATGGCCTGTCGTACTGTTTCATGGGAAACAGCAGCATCACACTCTTCCTTGAATTCCCTAGCAAGTGTTCTGGTTGAAATCCAGGGGTTTTTATCAAGCTTCCTTTTCATAAGGCGCTCTATACGTTTAGATATTTTTGGTTTTGAGCCACCTCCACACTTTGGCTCCAATCTATTCTCATTTTCAGCACGATTTATAACGTTATAGACTGCCATTCGTGCTACACGAAACATTTCAGACAGTTCCTGTGCGCTTTTACCTAATTGGTGATTATAGTATATCATCTGAACTAGCTCAAAGGATAATCTTTTGCCTGGCATTTTAAAACACAATATCTCACTTATTTATGCGTATTAGCCAAAAATTAATCACACACTAATGATCAAATTTATAGAGCTTTACAATACAGACCAAAAATTATGGTAAATTTACCGTATCGTTGCAGTAATGCAAAAAATAAACTTTTGTGTAAAGAGTTTCTTGACACTTCAAGAATTGTAATAATTGTTTTCGTTGTTCTTTTCGTTCTTTTTTTGCATTCAAGTTGTACTTTTTTTGTATATATCGGTTGGAAAGAATGCAAATAACGATAATTAAGAAAAAAAAAATTATTTACATAAACAAAAAGTAGTATATTATAATTAGAAAGATGAAAAATTGAATTTTTTCCCTATGTGTAAACTCATTCTTGACAGACTGTATGTAAATCTTGCGACATTCAGAACTATGTCAACGTATATTTCTGGGGTCTAAATATTCCTCAACAAAAGTTGGTGTATCCGACAAATACCTGATCAGTAGCTGGACTTGGTTTTTCTAAAGCTTGGCAAGTATTAAAAGGGTAACTCGTCCTGTACTCGAAATACATAATGTTTGAATGCGGAGACTGAAATTTAATGTTTGATTTGTGTGGGGTCGACTCAATATTTACTTGATTCTTCCTTGAAACAACACAAACATTACTGTCCGAAACGAAAATAAAATACCGAATTTCCCATTATCTTGCACGAGATTTAAAAGATTTTCCGAGGAAATTTGTCTTTTCCGTGGTCGTGTCTGCAAGTGTGTCTGTGAACAGGCAGTAACGAGAGAAGATTGAAGATGGGAAAACAGTCGTTTTAATTAACTGCAAGTGTAGATTTATTGACGGCGTGATTTGAAGGCAAACATCAGAAATTGGTAAATTTAAACATGACAGGGTTAGTGTTTGTCGGATTTTACGGCAGCATGTAATTAGGTAATTCGATAATGCGTCCGTTTGTTAAAATAAACACTAGCCGGGTGGCTGTCGACTGAATGATGAAACTGAATGTTTGATTGAACATGCCGACGCGGTACATGTTGGAGCAACTCAATAATACTGGAAAAGGGATGGATGCCATATCGTTGAATCAATATATATTTTTTCTCCTGTATAATATGCGCATTATATCTAACAGACAAATAATTGTGATTTTGTTTAAAATATTTACCACTGGGGAAATAAAATATCTATCATCTGAGAATCCTAGTGATCATATTCTAATCATGAGAAAAGGTAATAAATTGAACAAAATCGGCCAAATGTACATTTTAACAACATTTCGAGGCTTAGCATCATTTGCAAAATTCGTTTTTGGCTTTAGATCTTTGTAGCCAGATAGATGATAAAGCTATCTTTTTATTTGGAAATCTCCCATTATTCCCGAATCGTACGTTTTTGAATGTATGGAGACGTGAAGATTGGGATAACAAAAAGAAATCTGCTTCTACTCGAATTAATTTACTTGAGAATCGGGAGCTAGTGTTCTCTTCGACAAATGAAATGGACATTCGTGCAGGTCAAGTATGTCTGACTGGCTAGCAATTAGAAAAGTTAGAATGGAATATTATATTTACTCACCAAACAAAGTACAAAATCACATATACAATTTCAAATAAAAATAGAAAAATAAAGTAACAAGTAAAAGAAAACAAACAAATTAAACAAGTAACAAATAAATTAATAAATAGCAAACAATAAATAAAACATTGATATATGCTTTATAGCTTAAGGTTAGGGGGCACGGATGACATTGCAAAAGAGAGGATTTGAAGGATAATTTGGAAATCGTAGGGGAATATAAATTGCTTATGCTGTTGAATATCCTGCAGCATCTATTTATCGGCTCATTAGCTGCATATGTGGTCGAATGCGGATATTCTTTTAGGAAACGATTGGCCCTGGTGTTTTATTTATCTTCAACCGATCGTATTAATACTGACAATACAAAAAATTCAAGTCAAAAGAATTATAACAGGTGCGTTTTTTTTGCGAAGAAGACATAAAAAAACGCACCTAATAAAAACTATAAATGCTAAAGAAAGCACTTCAGAAATTCAACATAAAAGTATAACATCAACATAAGCGAAAGCAATCAAGTGGTCATGTCACTTAAAGCACCTGAACCGAGAAACTCATTTTGAGTAAGTAAACCCAAAACAAATAGAAAAAAACCGACCGGGGGAATATAAAAAATAATAAATAAATGTAACTACTACATATTCTATTCTTCATATATGTAAACACCACAATAACTTGCACCGTGCATACACCATGCGAACAGAGCATAAAAGGTATCAAATCAGAAGGGGAACAACCCGGAAGAAGAAGAGCAGAAAAGAATCCACAGATTCTGTAGTGTAAATTATGACGAAAAACAGAAATATAACAGAGACGCTGATAAATTTTCAGTGACATAATTTCATTCATACACCAAGTTCTCTGGGTCGTTCAGCGGGCTGATGGGCAAGGGTTTTCTGAATTTCTCCATCCACCAAGACACTGTGAACTGAGCAGCGTCCACGATGCTTTTTGTGGGCATCATTTAGGTAAAGCGTCTAAGTAGATCTATGAGAAAATCACGAGTATGAGCATTGAAGCAAGATCACTTCAATGATCTTGCTGTATCAATGCGCTGCCATGAACTGCATGTAATGAATTGATTGGTACGCAGTGCTTGAGGTTTTGAGTAATACGCGATGCGTTGCTGTAAATTCACCTTCGAAGCTCTGTAGCTGGACTGTTATAAAATAAAACCACTTCATGAATAGTGGCAATGGAGTTTTGTCTTTTGAAATAAAATCTTATGTTTTTGGATGTTCAAAAATCAAATCTTTTGATTGCTAAATATTGATTGTAAAATAATTTGTTTGTTTATGCTAAGTGGTTTGGAAAGGGAAGCACTGTTTCCTTTGCGTGCACCGACGAGCCGCCGCTGATAGCGTCTCTAATGACGTCGAATGTGAAGCAGACCGATATCACCATTCTTCTGGAGGCTAGTGTAGATAAGTTTAAATGACCCAGTCAAAACTCATAAGGGGGTAGCCTATTAAAATCATAAGGATTGCACAGTTAATAAAGAATTAATTATAATTAATAAAGATTGTACAGTCAATTAAAGTTAAAATTGCTTTTGTATTGACTCGAGTCTGTCACTATGGGTTGCAAAAGCGGGATTCCAGCTAATGCAAGCGTATTCAAGAATAGGACGTACAAGTGAAGTGAATAAGGATCTTGTGACCCACAGGTTACGAAATTCTTTGGCACGTCTTTTGATAAAGCCTAGTTGTTTGTTTGCACGAGAAATTATTTTATCATAGTGTAAGGTGAAGCCGAGTTTTTCATCTAAGTTAATACCGAAATCAACAATGTTATAAACTCGAGCTAGCAAGTACGTATTGTGTGTGACCGTGCCTTTTCGGCAAAAACGAATAACATGGCATTTATCAATTTTGAGAGAGAGCTTGTTTACATTGCACCAATGGTCAAGTGAATCAAGCTTGGATTGGAGAAAGAGAGCACCCTATTTCGATTCAATCGTCTGCATTGAGTAAATGAGGTATGTCTGCAAGGACGTCAGATAGGTTGGCAATAAATATATTAAAAAAAAGTGGGCCAAGATGGTTACCTTGTGGTACACCAGTGGTATCAGTATCATTTTTCGATAAATGTCCATGAAATTTTACACATTGTGTTCGAACGCAAAGGTAGGAAGTCAGCAAGCTAAGTAAAGACCCGGCAAGACCAAATATCTGAAGTTTTGGTATCCTTTTTCCACTTTGCATAGAACGTCTGAGATTAGGATTGTAAAATTCGTGGTAGTTGAGCGACCTTTTCTAAAGCTATGTTGTTTTTCGTTCAGGTGGTAATCAACAAGCGGAGAAAGTTTATCGTATACCACCTTTTCGAAAAGTTTCGGAATCGAAAACAAAATGGCAATGCCCCCACAGTTTCCGATAAAGCATCGATCACCATTCTTGAATATGGGTGTGAAATACGAAAGCTTCTAACAGGATGAGGAAACTCCCGACGAAAGTGATCTATTAAAGAAAATATGCAAGGGAGTTATAAGCTGCTCTACACACTTGCACAAGAAGGTCGGAGGAAGAAGATCAGGCCCAGGACCTTTGTTGCAGTCGAGTTCCAAAATAGCTTTACGTATCTCATCACGTGAAATTTCTAAATGGTTGACAATAGCTGTTGAAGCTGAATCAGAGCAAGAAAAATGTGAGTTTGATGGTTCTGGTGTATATATAAAATATTTTTTGCGAAACTATCAGCGAATAGGTCCAATATCTTTTTAGGAGAAGAAGACGTTATATTATTAAGTCAAATACAATTGAGTTATTGTAAGTTTTTAAGTAGGTTGAATCAAGAGTGGAAAGTTCAACTGACAGTGCTATATGGTGTAAACTATTGTAAAAAAGATGCTAGGCGTCATTGGTTGGACTAACCAATACTTCGCCATAAGCATTTGTGAAAACTAGATCTAACGAATTACTATTTTGGTTAGAGGTGTGGAAAACCTGTTGCAAATCATTACCATAAAAGGTACTTGGAAGATTCAAATCGTTGGTATTTCCAAGGTTTACGGGGGGAAGGTAAGAGTCCTTTTCATCCAGAACAAAGCATAGATTCGGACGATTGAAATCTCCCAAAACTATTATTTTGTCTTTTTCGCTAAGTGATGTTACTAACGAAGATATTGTGTCACATAAATAGCTGAACGGATTCGTCAGATCTGAGCGTGATGTAGAAAACAGTGATGTAAAGTGAGTTGTTATTAAAGGAGATCCGAACAATTATATGATGGATAAAGCTTTTGGGGTGGTATCTACGAGCTCACTTGAAAGATACGAGAGATAAATAACGACAATGAAAGATAAATAACAACAATTTTAAAGAATTTGATTCTGTTATTTCTTATTGAAACACAAGGGGCCCCTGTAAAATAGCGCATTTTTTTTACAGAATCATTACAAAATATACAAGGGCTTAGAGGGATGTAATCTTCAGAGTCTGAATTCATTCACTGCAAAGCTATCTGCAAAATTTTATCTCTTGTTTGCTTTCATTTTTTACATGCTTCAGTTTTATATTCTTTTTATCTATTAAACCACTTTTATTGCAAGAGGATGTTAAAACCAATGTACACTCTTGGTAGAAATTGTGTATGCAAAGTTAATTGCTACTGATTAATGCCGTCGCAAATTATAAAAGGATATTGAAATAGGTTTCCTTTTTTCATCATTCGAGGGTATATTTATATTTACTTATGTACAGAAAGAAAAAGTAAAACAAAAACACAGATTTTAGGTTCAAATGCATAAGAAAATAATGTTTCTGAAATTTTTTGAGCACGAAGGAAAAGTCGGTTATCATTCAGTTTTCAAATTGGTTTGTAATAGAAAAAAAGGATTTTTTTTTATTCATTGGGGACTTTTGATCCTAAGATTGGTTTCCTATTACGGTAAAGATCTCCCTTTTGCCTAAACGGCCGATTTAAGTCTTATTGGCATAGCATCTATGAAATTTTAAGGAGTCTCCATTTTTATCGCACTGAACTGTTCTATGATCGTCACCATCAGCTCCTTCCTTCCAATTCCTAATTTTCTACTGGATTCCTGATTTGCCAATGGGGTAAAAATTTTCAACCACATTCAGATCGGACCCCTGAAGAGAATATGGACGACATCTTCGCCGTAGGGAAGTACACATATTTTGTTACGGCTGCGCTTTTTTGTATGGGTCTTTTGGAATGATGAATTCATTCTTGACCATATTATATTCTGCGTACAATGCTATATGGTATAATACAACCAAATAATGATGGTGAGCGATTTTTGGTGAAAGCTTAACCGTACGAATGCACACTCTTATCATAATTTTTCATTCATCCGAATGTTGTGGCTTTATGAATAATCTTTTCTGGGCATTTTTTCTGCAATCATAATTTTCGTAATATTTTCGCCCAATAAAAGGTTTTGTCAAACAACACATATTAGATTCGTTAAATGATCAAATATAATTTTTGTAAAAACATATGGCTTTTTGCACTATAAGGGTTACTGAGTGTGTACTGGGGGGGATAGGCTGTGGCGACTCTTAAGTATTCAGACTGGAATGAGAAATGAATTCAACCCACCAGAGTTGCCCAGATTTATGACTGAAGTTCAGGTTCCGTGATAGAGGATAAGTGGCTATCCTCTGCATGCACAACTGCATCATAGCCGAAGCATTGACATTTAATGCATTTGTGAAGGAAATGTACCACAGAGTCTACCTCTTCTAAGGGGGATGGGTAAACCGCATCATATGCAGCACCTCTTCGGTAAATATGTCCTCCTAGATGGTTGTGGCGCTACTATCTTCCTACTCTTTTTAAGCAGAAATCGTACAGTCAGTGTTAGGTTCTGGGAGGTTCGTGAGCCTAGCCACATCAAAAGACAGCCATCTCTATTTATGGGTATCGATTATAAACTTCCAAAATTGGCATATACAGATGAAGTCGGCAAACCTAGGACAAGTTTAAAGCACTGTAGTGGAACCGTTAAACCTTGTTCCGCAATGACATAAAAAACTTTAAATATTCAGCAATATCTCCAGATCTAATGTCTATCTGCGAGCCATCTGTGAAGAAGATCTATTGGGGTATCCAAATGAGCGCTCCTGATCACTTTTTGTCAAAAGTAATACCTCAAGTCTTCCTCCGAAATCGATTTGCAGCACTAGAACGCCAGAAGGCACTGCGAGAATCAGAGAAATCTCTCACATCGAACCTCTAGTAGAGGCCAAAATGAATTAACTTATGTGTGGTAAGGTATACGTCGAGTAGAGGTAGATTGAAAAGCGTATCAGAGGCAGTCTCAGGAGGAGTAATCATGGCAGCACAAATACCTAGGCAAATAGTCCTTTGTACTGTGGTTAACTTTTTACGTGCAGACAAGAGCTAGACATTGTTCGTGAACTTTGGCAGCTTCACAAAGCTCCCTAAAGGATGCGCAGTCAGAAGCCTCTTCAGTGTTTACAAACACCTTCATTGCAAACTGAACATTACAAATTTAGAACTAGAGAAAATAGGGCCGACTTGCATGATTTTCCTCGCTGTTACGCACGTTGATCATCATTCAGAGGGTTAGACTGAAGCGCCCTAGCGCATTTATTTTTTTATTTGCCTCTAGACATTTTAGCATAAACGAAGTTAGGCTGATCTGTCTTAAGTTGCTTGGATCTAAATAGTCAACTCTGTCCAGTTTAAATATGGAGACTCCCTAAACCTGATCATCCGGTGGCAAGGCATTTCCTTTCAGTCTGTCTTCAAGTGCTCAATTCGTTCCATTAGCATAGTCGGATAGACGATGCCGCCCAGGCCCGGCCCGGCAATTTGAAATTTTCAAAGGACATTTGAGCATCCCTGACCTTTTTGTTGGTGACCACAAGATTTAGCTGAGTACCGAAGAGCAGAAGATTTGGTCAGAGGCACAGATGCCATCTGTGTTTTAATCACCGGAGTGCCTATAAGTCACTCGTAAATGAAGTCTGCAGAGACTCCTTTTTGGACTAGGTGAAATCACCATCCAGGCGTTGTAGAGAGTTCAAATTAGTTGATGAGTCATTCACAAGAACTTTGTAAAGCCTCGATGTCGCTCGTACACCTGACCAAATTTTTATAAGTTCTCTGCAAACAGTCGTGTACTTCAGCTCGCCAATTTTGTTTGCTGTTTGAGCGTCTGAAACTTTCTGAAGGACCATGGTCTTTCTAGTCCTCATGAATTCGTCGGGAATATGAGTTTTTAGGAAGAACAATTTTGAACTCTTATCCACGTTCGAGCGGAAGATCTTCCGGTGGATATTCGGCTTCCGAAAAGAGGATGGGCGATTTCGGTGTCTGTACTACAACGAAATATATGATCGATATAGTGGGCTGAACGCTTAGCTCGCACGAGCGAGGAAGATCCAGCTCAGAAATTTTATAGAGGCAGGATTATTGAAAAACGACGATAAGGTAGGCCGTATTTCTGGTGGAGCGATGGCCTACAGCAGTTTGCAAAGAAATGCTTAGAATATTGAACTGGATGACGTTTTCGCAAAACTAGGACGTCTGGAATTCTCACCTGCAGCAGGTTTATAACGCCGTCGTGATGCTGAATTGGTAGTAAGAGTCAGTCCGGGTCCTACTGTAACAAAGACAAATCTACCACCTAGTATTGACTGGCAAAAATTGAAATTAAATTTACAGTTTTTTTTAGAATCAATGCGCCGGCAGTGCCTAGTGGTCATGATCGCAAAGTTTTACGCTACGTGAAGTGAATATTTCTTTTTCATTTTTTTCATTTTATAACTAACTACATACTCCCTTCAAAGAACGCGCCAGGGAAAATAAAACAGAAAATATTCCACATGTTTGGTGCAAAACTCCATCCCCAAGTGTATTCATATTTTAATATTTGTGTTAAATGTGAAAAAAATTACTTCAAAACTTTGTACATTTAATCGAATATTCAAGTGCACACGAAGTATTGATGGTTCTTGGAAATATGAATTGGCAATATGAGCCAGACACGTGGACTAAAGGTTGTTTGAAGTTCATGCATCAAACCGAAATATATTTTCGCTACATCGAAACGACTTGAAGAAACAATTGAGCGTTTTCTTTCGGTTACTTCAATGATATCCTAAATTTGACCACCACTGTGAATTTTTTCAAACGAAAACTGAGCGTAGAAAAGAATAATGCATACTTCTCAAATTTCAGCCCGTCAAGAGGTCTGAAGTCAAATCTTCATTACCGTCAAACAAAACGTTTGCTCACACTCGATCGATTCACATAGCAACTTTAAATTCCTCACATTGTACGTTGCCTTTTGTTTTAGTGCCGACTTTGCAGAAACAGTGATCCTTAAGGATCTTCATTAAAAAAAATGGCCGTCCGAAATACCATGTTTCGAAATTAATTTTTTTTTGTCCATATCATCCTGACAATGTTTTTTGCATGATACATTGGTTTTTTGTCTTGTTGGCTGCTTTATATGTGAGTGCTTGAGAGGAGAGCAATGCTGAAAATATCAGTAAAATTTTTAAGTTATAGTTTTGAATGTATTTTTCTACTAAAGGTGGTTTATACATTTTTGGTGGAATTTTATATGAAACCAACCATCGCTTTTTATCTACATACATATATAAAAAAAAGCTCGAACAACTATTAAGTAAGTCAGCACTAGCTTGCTCGATATTACGCCAAAACGACAGACAAGCAACTTAGCACATGAAATATGTACTCGTTTCTAATTTGCAAATATGTAGGCAAGTAAGTATGAATAAATGCACTTGAATTCAACGTTGAACCGTTCAAAGCAATAATGTCAGATTTGAATTGGGTGAAAGATGAAAGGCGCTTCCTAGACAAGTCGAATTCGAAGCAGATGTTTTCAATATGAGCATTATGTTGGTTTGTACACACACCGAATGATTAGAATGTCGCATGAAATTTGTATGAATGTAAGTATGATATTTCTGCAATTGCAGAAAATATGGGCTACCATTCTGGCACACGTGAGGACAGTAATATTAAATCACCTACATAAGAAATGCTTACCGGTACATCTTAGCTTCACATACATGTTCAAAATAAGAATCTGCAAACAAAATCCGAATGCAACTGACCTTGAAAGCAAATTCGCAAAAAAATTAATTTATATTAGCATTGTAATGTAGTACAATGCAAAAGTTGGTTTACCCAACCTTGTAGAAAATACCATCATGATTCGAAAATATCTGGCAACGATATCATTCTCTACATAATATCAATCGCACATCATGTCCTAACCAATTGCATTTGCTACAGTTATGGGAATAAGTTATATTTAGTCTACTGAAAAAAAAAACTTGTCGTCAACGTATGCAGGCGCTATGGATATCGAATTTATAAATGAAATACAAATGTGGCAATTTTCGCTTCTTCAATGTATAAAATGTAAGGTAAGTGCACTAGTAGTTGGCCATGCGTCAGAAGTCGGCCAATTTGTCTATACACTTTGAATACAAGAGAACAAACGTCTAAAAACGGAAAATAATACTCTAACGGATCGGTAGAAACATAGTCTCGAAGTGGCGTAAAATCTAGCGCTGTGTGTCAAGTCCGATGATTGCAATTATTCATTCAGTTTGTGGAATCGTCACTGCACTCAAAAATTTCATTTGAATGTCATATTTTCTTAAGGAGTGATATACAAATTATCCTTAAATATTTACTGTTTTTGTGTGTGATCGGTGTTGAAAATCAACTGGTGGGTAAATTGTCCACGATAGAATCTTAACTTTATTGAAATTGATTGATTTAATACTATTAAATTGAAAATATGAGGAGGCCGGATACTGAATCATACATTGTCGGCCACGATGGCCGAGTATTGAAACTTCACTGGAAATGTTCTTTTGGTAATATTTCCAACGAAATGAAGTCATATGTTGACTATAAGGGGGAATTATTAAAAAATACAGTATAGCTCAAAACTATTCAGTATTCGGCCCCATATAAATCATGAAAATCTACCATGGCCGAAAACTGACGTAGAAAATTTTAATAATCAGCCTCATCTAGCGTTTTTCTATAGTTGTTCTTTATTTCCATGGAAATGAAAAACGAAACGGAGAAAGACGGGACTGGCCGTATATTACCAACTCTAGAATCTTACAGAAAATATAGAATTACAATGGTACTTAATGATATCCGCAATAGTAAGCTAAGCATACGTAAATCTGCAGCTAAATATTGCATACCAAGAGCAACATTGCCAGATCGTTTGCATGGAAGAATACCTGACGAGTGCGACAAAAAAGGTGCAAGCATGATAATTTATTGAACACTGTTCAACATTTTTTGAAGAATGATGCCAAGGTGAATCCGTTTAGAAATAATCGTCCTGGAAGAATCTGGTTAAAATCATTCTTTTAGTTTAAGAGAAGCAGAAACACTACATAAAAGCAGAGCATCTGATACTTTGCAGTATATTAAGAACTGGTTCAATGAGCTCAAAGAATTTCTTTGATCAGTCAACTAAGAAGATTTTCTGCCCGATCCCAGGCGAATCATTAAGGGCGACGAAACTAGCTTCTGCCTTTGTCCCAAAACTGGCAAAATTATTGATCCTAGGGGCTATAGAATTGTTTATCAAGTGGAAGCAGGTACAAATAAGGATACAATCACAACATTGTTAATCTTTTCGGCTGAAGACAAAATACTACCACCCTTAGTAGTTTTAAAATACAAACGCCTTCCTAAAGATATTGTGGACAGCGTACCAAATGGTTGGATCCTTGTTAATACGGACTCTGGGTGGATGCGGAGCGAAACATTCTATGAATATGTGGCAAACTGTGTCAGTAGTTGGCTGAACGAACAACAAGTACCAAAGTACCAAATGGTTTTAGAAAATACGGAATTTTTCCGTTTAATTCTGAGGCAGTGGACTATTCAAAATGTGTGTAAAATGTATTGGAGGATGCAAATGAAGAGGCAACTGACAACATATATCCTTCAAATTTATCTAATGAAAGATTTGTGATTGCTTCATCTGTAATCAAAGAAGTGTCAGAAAACCTTGCCAAACAGAGCGACTAGGACACTAATCAGTCAACAGTCAGTATGAATGTTTCGTCACTTCCTTGCGGAGTGTTATTCGATAGTAAAGACGACGGAACGTTGCGAATAGCGGATAATGTACCAAACGAAGATGATATAGACCCTATCAATTACATAACAAATTCACCTGCGTCAATTTTAATAATGCTGAAACGTATAACAGTCTTGATTCATCTAACAATATATTCAAACCTCTCACCGAAAACATGACCTACTTAAGCTCAACTCCAAAATGAAGTTGCAAAGATGATCAAAAACTGAACTTTGAATTGCGAACTAGGAGGCTGATTTTTTCTAATTATGGTGCAGCCATAGAAAAAACCTATGTTGTAGAAGCTAAAAAGGAAAATGTAACTGCAGAACCAGCGTCTGTTAATTTAGAGATTCCCAGCACTTCTTCTGGACAAAGAAGGAATTAAAGATTTTAAAAATCACTAGAGCATCAAATGCGATATCTTCTGAATCTTGAAGAAATATATGTAAGATAAAAGAAGAGGAAAAAATAGAAAAGATCAAATAATTAGAAAATAGACAAGAGGATCGTATCAAAAAAGGAAAATCGAAAGACGCACAGATACCTGAAAGGAAAACGAAAAAAAAACAAACGTGGAAAAACAGAAGAAGGCGTTTAAGTGTCAGGAATCTGACTACTTTCTAATAAGCGACACAGAAGTGGATGACCTAAAAAATATTGGGTGCAACAACTGCCCTAGATGGTATCATCTAAAATGTTGTTCTCTATATCCTCTAAGTTATGTGAAAGTATCTGATGAGAAATTTTCTTGCAAGATATGTGAGACTCAACAGGAAAATAAGTGAAGGTTGTCTGTCACAACTTATAAAACGTCGAAAAGTAGAATCATCCAAGTCAATATTAGAATTAAAAATACTTTGAAAGAAAGATGCTTGATTTATATAAAATTAATTGTTTTTATTTACAATTTTCCATAATATATAATTTGATTGAAGAATAAATACAAAATGTCTCAAGTACAATATGTTTTATTTATGTTTCATGGAATACTTCTTTGTAAAATAATGAAATATGCAACTTGGCCGGACACTGATACAGAAGAGGCCGATAACTGAATTTCAGGGGCCGACTACAGATGCAAAAGCGTAGTTTTTATAAAATTAATTATTAAGAAAAAAGTTGATTCGTTACAAAGAATTTTAAATATCACTGCCCCGAAGAACAGCACAAGTTTAGTTTTAGTTAAAAAATTTATTCCGTAACTGTTTTCTCTGGGTAGTTATATTTAGCGAAAGTGGAAAAAATGCTTAAGTGGCCGATTACTAGTGCACTTACCCTATGCATATATGTACGTTCATTGCCGTTCATAATATTCTTTAGGATGTCGCGCGGCAGCCACAACATAAAATTGCCTCTGGTCAAAAGATATCCAAATTATTAAGCAGATTATATATGACGGGAAGAATGTTAACAACTAGAACAGAACCTATTAATTTCTCTTAATCGTTACATGCGAATTTTCAGTGAAATGCTCGAAAAAATAAATTCGCAAGATGATTGAGCTGACAGTACATATGTATATTATTTTCAGTTGAAACTCGCATCTTTAGGAGCATTCATTAATTTCATATAAATATATGAAGGTAAGCAAACAAATTTTAAATATTTTCGGGCTGAGCTTAACGGAGAAGAGATATTTACAAGTTCGAGTTGCAAGCCTTGACTCCCTTTCGCCTACCTAAATAATCAGTCATATATTTGATTTACTGGATCCGTCTGTGAACACCTATTCGATGGTGATATTATAAAACAAACATTCGGACTTGATACATAGCTGTTGCATACATATTTGCTTACTTCAGCTTTTATGGAGTCTCAACAGACTACTAAAGTTAATATCTTTGTCACATTATAGTTCGCAGAGAGAAAGCCGCTTTCGCCACCAAGTCACATTAAACTGTTCTTTCGGCTACAGAACAAATAAACAATTTCCAGAACTATTATTGTTAACTGCAACTGAAGAACTCTTTGCGCTTTGCCGTCGTCATCTGCGGATCGCATCGTATCGGCCGCGCGTAGCAAAGCGAAAATTTCATTGCTTTCTTGTTACGCATTTTACGATCCTTGGGACTTCTAAAGAATTCCTTTTGAGGATGTGTGCGGGTTCTTTAATGGCAAAACAATAATTATGTACACATACCGACATGAAGACGCGACGCTTCGGCATGGACTTTGTGAACTGCATCGAGACCCATCGAGGGTGCACTGACGACGTTATATATTCATATCCTCCCCGTACTGACATCTTCTCACACTGTTCGAGGAATTAATTGTAGGTGGTGATGATGGCGATGGAGAATGTTTCAGAATGGCTTTTATAATCATGTCATTGTATCAATGCACGTGAAATTACCTAGCGCCCTTTACTTGGCCAGCGAGTACAATTAGGCGCTTAAAATTACACGCTTAGGGTTTTCCTTGCTGCACGTATGAGTAGTTGGATGTCCTTTCCAGCAGCACATGTGTGGTTTGTTCATTGTTATCCGTCATATGGAAATGCCCAGCCTTGACTTGGTTGTAAATCTTTTTGCATCCTTGGGTTTTCCTTTTTTCCAATAGTTTTTGGGTATATAATACGGATTTGGTTTAGGTAAGCGCCGCACCGTGGGATGAACATTATTTTAAAGGGATTTTTCGCTTAGAGTTTTCTTTTAATTATTTTCAGATTTGAAGCCGATTTTTTCATGTTGTCCTTCCAAGGCCAGCTACTATCGTTGCCTGTACCTCCATCGCTGCAAGATGAACGTGGATAATTGAGTCGATCTAAAATCGACACTAAACACACTCGAAAAACTCTAAATTTAATTTGCTCCAGTTTCATTGCCTATTACCCTAATCACAAAAGTCTCGAATAAAATGGCAGCATATAATTTCGATCTTTTACGAATCAGAATTATCTTTGTGTATCACATTTCATTTCTCATGGTTCGTAAAAAAATAACCATCCGATCCGTCGAGTACGAGTGCATACATAGAAGAAGTGGCAACAATTTGCGTTCGTTCAATATCTTTCAAGTTGGATCTGTTTGGCGTCACTAATTTAAAACAGATCTGGATCGAATTTCATGACAACGACGACATGAACACGAGCATTAAAATCTAATAATGAGTTATAAAGCTGAAGATCAGTAAGACTTTTATTTCAAGTGAAGATTAATGAGACTAAAAAAGTCCGTCCTGCGTACGAGGGACAAGACAATGAATGAATGAATGAATGAGGTTGAAGCGGGGCCATGTCTCCAAACAGAGCCATGCATACATAGACTGACACTAACTCTTTGTCATTTTTTCTTGTGTTAGAGCCGAAAGGGTGGATGTTGTAAATATATCATCTTCATGGAGTATTTCGAAAAATGGCGTAGTTTGCATTGATGGTTCCATCCGAATTAATTGCTGATTTTAATGTTTCGGATTAGACAAAGTAGCTGTGTTATGTAGTAACATATTAATAGAAAATGTTTTTCTTTTGCTAGTAACATATGGTAGTAATCCATAATATGTACTAAGCGAAAGTGACTTCAGAATGAAAATCATTTTTTTTTGTATTCCATATCCGCATGCATAATACTCTTACAAAAGCTTAATCGCAATTATTAGCTCATTGACATGGCGCCGACACTTCTTGTATTTTTTTTTATTCATGCTCGTATAGATGCATGTTGTACATATTAATTGTTCTTAATAAAATCATATAAACGTATATAAGAAAAAAAAACAATGGAGGAAATATAAACGCCTGTTTATATATGAGGCGCTCAGACTTAGAGTCGCTTAACTGCAAAAATGTAGTTCCGACATCAACAGGAAAGCATTCAACCTTATATTCTTGTCAATTTTGTTTATTTCTACATATTAATGCAAAGAAATATATTATATAGGTGTATTACATAAAATATTAAACATTTGTAACAATATAAAAAGTACCTAATTCATAAAACAAATTCAGTTGGGCTAGTTTGGCCTCGAAGGCTATTTCATAAACACTGACCCTTAGGGCGCTACTCATCGACTGTAACTTGTATATCCTCAGTTTGATTAGTCGTTGCGAAATGTTGTAAAATGCATGATTTAGTGTAGGGTAGGTCTTTGAATTTCAATTTTTGGATTTGTCTACAGCTCCGATACAACAGACAGATGCAAATTGAACCTTTAAAAATGTATTTTGGTATCTACGACTCTTTTTGCTACATTGACTCTATGAAAAGGCAATTTTTCTAAGTGTATAATCAATGACTCATTTGAGGCTCTTTTACGTTAGCCACTGTATTTTAACCAGCACATTTTTACTTCATATTCTCCTGGTAATAAGACATTCTAACTTTTTTTGTGCTTCGGAAATTCGCTTGTTGCATTATAATCACCGGAAATTTGTTAGAATTCTTTGCCGATAAAATTAATTTCTCTCAAACAAAAGGTACAAAAATATCATTGAAAACCCTATTCTGCTCTTTTATCAAGGGTCACCTCAAATCCCACATAAAATTACCTATGTTCATGCACCTTTTTCTCAGCTCCATCACAATATTTTTTTCTCGTTTTTCTATTGATTTGGTAATCCAATAAAACATGAAAATATTTTTAAATTATTTTTTAAGTTTTGAATTATTTTTCTATTTTTTTTATAACTTCAAACCAACCTATCTATGAGTTAGATATTACACAAACTGCACCCTGGAATAAAAGGTGTGAGTTGACGCGAAGGCAACAGCCCAAACCGGGAAGAAGATCAAGAAGTTCAGGAGTGACAATGGTGGCGAGTTTGTGAATAAAGACTTTAACGATATATTTGCCAAAACCGGAATAAAAACACAACTGGCAGTGCCTTATACCGCTCAGCAGAATGGTGTAGCGGAACAAGCCAATCGCACCATAGTGAAAATGGCGAGAGCAATGTTGACGGAATCTGGTCTAGGTGAGTCATTGTGGGCTGAATCTGTTAATACGGCAGTCTACCTTAGAAATCGTTGTCCTACAAAATCCCTAGAGAATAAAACGCCATATGAAGCCTGGTATGGAAGGAAACCAAACGGGAAGCATCTTCGTGTTTTTGGGTGCCATGCAGTTGCGCTAAATAAAGCGCATGGACGCAAGTTTGAGCCAAAACGGCAGGTTTGTTGTCTAGTGAGCTATTCACGAGTGTCTAAAGCCTATAGATTGTATAATCCAAGCAGTTTGATGAGAACATGGTCGGACAGACATGCACTTCATCAATTAGTCATCCATAGATATTTGTGCCAGATGTCACCAACTTACTCAAAAATACCAACGGTCTAAGTGGTAACGGTATTAGCGATGGCCAAAAAGAAAACGGCATTCAAACCAGCAATGAAAAACACAATCTTGATAACAATGACAGGGAAGAGATGCAGATGAGCTCAGCGCATCCTGTGAGGACTCAGAATTACCCGATCAAGGAAATCAAGCTATGCAAACACAAAGAATTGGAAGGGGTAGACTAAAATTAATTCGTGATGGAAAAATAGGCCGTCCAAAGAAACGATATCACATGGTGAATGCGATGGGAGTCCAAGATGTTCAAATTTCTGGCAGTTTTAAACAAGCCATGTCAAGCGATGAGGCTAGCCAATGGAAACAGGTAATGCGTAATGAGTTTACAGCACTAATTGACAAAAAGACGTGGACATTGGTTGATCCGCCCAAAAATCAAAAACCCATTGGATGCAAGTGGGTGTCCAACGTAAAGCGGGATGGAGCAGGAAAAGTACAGAGATATAAATCTCGCTTGGTAGCAAAAGGATGTAGCCAAAAATATGGAGTGAACTACAGCGAGACTTTTTCACCCGTTGTAAGGTACGAAACAATCCGATTAACCGCTGCATTGAACGTAGAGCTGGGTTTACATCTCCACCAAATGAACGTCACAACAGCGTATTTAAATGGAGATCTGCATGAAGAAATATATATGAAGCAGCCTGAAGGGTTTGTGGATAGAAAATACCCAGAGAGTGTTCTAAAACTTAACAAATCTTTATATGGGTTGAAACAAAGCGGAAGGCAGTGGAACCTCAAATAGACCAAGCTTTAAAAGGGATTGAATTTGTTCCAACCAAAAGTGACCCTTGTGTATACACAAAAAATAACAAGATCGACATTAACATCATAGCGGTCTATGTCGACGATCTTCTACTAGCCAGCTCGAGCATAATTAATCTCTTTGAAATAATATCTAAAATCGCTATGGCATTTGACGTGGTCGATGGAGGGCCAGTCAACCTGTTCCTTGGAATGGAATTCCATCATCAAGAGGCGAAGGAAGAAATAAGGATAAGCCAAAAGCAATACATTAAAAATCTACTTCTTGAATACGATATGGAAAACTGCAAGCCAGTTGCCACACCATTGGATCCCGGGTTTCAGGTAGCATACCTAAAAAAAGTTCAATCACAAAGCAGATGCGAAAAGTTATCAATCTATCATTGGGGAGCTCATGTATCTAGGGTATCAACGAGCCCAGATATAATGCATTCCGTATGTAAACTCACACAAAAAAATAAAGATCCCCACATAGAACATGAAAAAGCTGCAAAACACATACTTCGGTATTTACAGGGCACCATGGATTGGTCTCTACATTATAAGAGAAACGAAAAAGCCATAGAAGGCTATGTAGATGCAGATTGGGCCGGAAGTACCGATGACAGGAAATCTTATACAGGATACTCATTCTACCTAAAAGGTATGAGAAGCGTTTCATCATAACATGTCATTATTGCCACAAAAGTCAGCAAATTCTTGTGCCTCAACTCATACCTTGAGAGTTGAGAAGCGGAAAATACAAATGAAAAAGACAAGTTGTGAAATAATACTCTATCATAAACATATTTAACAGTGCTAGTTTTAAAGGCTGGAGCAGTGAAATAAAAACCTGAATGAAATCTTATCTAGGTTTTAATCGAAATCAGAAATGAAACTTGCATATGAAATAACCTACAATGTAATGTGCATTGAAACACTCAAAAGCAGTCTACACACTACAAGTCTTTATATACAAATTCATACAATTCAAACTGCCGGCTTCACAATAATCAACAGCAGTGGTACGAACCGTTTAGAACACTCTTACTGTTACCGCCACACTCTACATGTAAGCCCATAAACAACCGCTTCCGAGCAAATTTCTGCATCAATGACGTGATTTGTGCAGGATTTTGTAGTAGTATTCAATATACTTAACAAAATTTGGTCTGCTCGGGAGTGCAAAAAAAAAACGCACCTCATGAACATTATTTTTCGGCTGAGGTATATCCAGTAAAGCAAATTAACGAATTTCTTAAGTGTTACTTAGTAGAAAAAAACATTTGATAAAGTATTTCTGAAATATGCTTCTCTTCTTTTAAAAAGTTACATGACACTTGAACTGTTACATGACACTTGAAGTACCTTATTTGTTAGTTCCGTATAAATTGATCTAAAAATTAAAGATGTACTAGTTTGTATTTATATAAATGTAAAACCAAAAATGTTTTTAATTTGATAATGAAAATAAAACAATTTTTTAAGGATACATATAATTTGTTTTCTTTGAAATTCTAAAGTTTATCAAACGCTAATAACATTGCAATGTATTATTTGAATCCATTCATAAGTAATGCCAGCGTATTTTACTTTTAAATTGCTACTATATTTGGCATTAATATCCATTCATACTAAATCAATAATAAGATTTAATACATTCGTAATCTCAAATAACCAATTCAATTAATATCCAATACATCTAGATGCAAACCAATACAGAGAGTATTACAAAATTCTAATTACAGCTATATGTATTAATGATTAATGTTTTCAATATTAAAGAACCTGTTTTAATGTTTGAACACTATTAAAATTTAATATACTTTTGATACAAAAAATATTGAAATTTACACCGAAATTTGTAACCGTGCAGTTTTTTTTAAATTTAAATTAAAAGAGACCAGTCGCGTTTTAACCCAAAATCACGATTGTAAGGTAAGTAAGAATGTACAGATACTAAAAACTCATTTTGAAAAAAATCTCGTCTCTTGATATTGGTTATGAATCCATGAATATTTTAGTCAACGCATTCTAAGAAAAGGCACTTGACACTTTTATCCGTGGTATAAAAGGAGATTTACTAAAAAATATTATACATGAGAGATATTGTCTACGTACGTAAACAATAGTAGTAGTGCCCTAAGAACAACAGAAAATCTACTCGCGCCACACGAAGAGTAATAACGTATTCCGTCAAGTTTTGAATTCTCA
>OX376373.1:163219269-163255977 GCA_947369275.1 Nemotelus nigrinus
CTTTCAAATATTCATGTAGAGTACTTATTGAGGAACTGAAATCAATATATGTATATACTCGTATATTAACTTACCTGGACGTAAACGAAATTTTTCTCGGCTGTCCTTCGACGGAATTGAACACAAGTTTTCGCCTCAATGTCATTTAAGGCTTGTATTATGACATTGTACTCCGAAGTAGCTAAACCAATGTTCAGATAATTTAGTAATTGAGAACCAGAATGATGGGAGCGATTTTAGGAACTGAGATAATCAAAACGTTTATACACATTTTGATAAACATTTCAGTTCAACTTTTACTGCTAAACTTACTAAACTGTGGGCTGATATCGTAGTAAACTGTTGCGTTAGGCCACCTCCATGGCAGGTATATTAGCCCATTTTTTGTGTTCACATCTATCGGAAATCGTATGTCACCCTCGAAAAATCCTCCTCTTTCGTACTCTTTATGTCTGTCTGCGGTCAATTTTTGATTTATACTCCACAACGGGCTACTTGAGACAGTTGTCACAAACAATATTATTATTCCAGTCTTCCAAAGCATTTTCTAATTGCTACTTTCACTTCTGTACTACACGACCAATTATGGTTAGTTTTCAAACATGCTCTCAAGCTTTATATACATAATCTGGATTGTTTTTGTGTCCAGTAGGGGCAATATTTCAATTGCCTTAATCAATAAATCACAATCTCCAGAAAAATTGTTTTGCTAGGTCTGAGATTATTGTTTGATTTATGAACTTTCTTAGCATTGTCAATTTTCAATTCCCTGTACTTTGGTCTGAACCGGATTGCTTGAGTTTGTGAAAAATAGTGCGAACTTGATTGCAAAAGAGGTAAACAATCACATCTTAGATTTCCAATTTCAGAAATTTTTTTGGTTGTTTTATATATATATATATATATATATATATATATATATATATATATATATATATATATATATATATATATATATATATATATATATATATATATTAATATATATATATATATATATATATATATATATATATATAGTTACATATATAAATATATGTGAATTTATAGTCTATAATTATACACATGTCGGAGTGTACATAGCTGTATATATAGTTTGTTTTTCTCCGAAATTCGTAATCTGATCAAACTGACATTTTCGGGAGGTATAGGTAGTAATGAATTGTAATTCTGTTTTTTTATGTTGCAAGTAAAGATCTTAAACTCTCTGTTGATATCGGACAACTTAGTAAATTTATAAGTACTGATATACATCTATGGAAAATAAATATTTTCGAAAAACAAATACAGGAAATAGAATTAATTGAATGTTTAGCTTGGTTATAATAATGTTCTGTATATTTCCAACCCCATGCGGGTGCTAAAAGCCTAAATGTAGGCAAAGAAAATTTGTAAAGTTTTGAATAGGGGTAACTTCGCAACAAGTCATCATATGATTATGAAATTCACAGTACATATAACACATTAAAACACGTTCCTTAATATTGAAAACATTAAACATTAAGATAGCTGTAATTAAAATTTTGTAATACTCTCTGTATTGGTTTGCATCTAGACGTATTGGATATTAATTGAATTGGGGATAGTTTGAGATTACGAATGTATTAAATCTTATTATTGATTTAATATGAATGGATATTAATGCCAAATATAGTAGCAATTTAAAAGTAAAATGCGCTAGAATTACTTTTGAATGGATTCAAATAATACATTGCAATATTACTAGCCTTTGATAACCTTTAGAATTTCAGAGAAAACAAATTATATGTATCCTTCAAAAAATTGTTTTATTTTCATTATCAAATTAAAAACATCTTTGGTTATACGTTTATATAAATACAAACTAGTACATTTTTAATTTTCAGATCAATTTATACGGAACTAATAAATAAAGTAAGTTGTAAAGCTTTTTAAAAGAAGAGAAGCATATTAAGAAATTCGTCAATTCGCTTTACTGTATATACCTCAGCCAAAAAGTAATATTCATTAGGTGCGTTTTTTTGCATTCCCGAGCAGATCAAATTTTGTTAAGTATATTGAATACAACTACAAAATCCTGCACAGACCACGTTATTGATGCAGAAATTTGCTCGGAAGCGGTTGTTTATGGGCTTACATGTAGAGTGTGGCGATAACAGTAAGAGTGTTCTAAACGGTTCGTACCACTGCTGTTGATTATTGTTAAGCCGGCAGTTTGAATTGCATGAATTTTATTTTCACACCATAAAAAATAAAATTGAAATAGCAGAAAAGTCAATTAAAACAGTTTTATAAAGAATAGTTTGATTTGTGGATTCTTGTCCTCTCTCATACCAGTGCTTGACACTGCCTGAGGGGAAAGTTTGTGACAAATGAAGTTATTCGATTGCATGCAATATGAAATATTTTGTTATGGGTGTTGGTGAATACAAGTGAGAAACTAACGACCATACCACAACTAATTAGCCATTTATGTCACTCCTAATGTATCCTCATTTTGTTAAAGAAAAAAAAAATTGCGATGAGAGTGAGGTTCGGACCCTTCCACAGATCCTTCATTCCCTACTCGGGAATGGTCAATTTATTACTAACAGCGGAATTCAAACTAATCCCATTCTTTGTCTATAGTTAGGAAATATTTTACAGTTGGTGGTGGATAAAAAGTGATTGCATATATATATATATATATATATATATATATATATATATATATATATATATATATATATATATATATAAAGTAAAGCAATCCCACGACAACCCTCGTACGGGTCTAGGGGTTGAAGCTGGTAGAGAGCTTCATTACAATTTATTTAATCATTGTGAATACGAGTGTGGAGTGATTAGTTCCACGACTCACTTTACCCCTGATTTAAATCAGGTACCTAATCAGAGTTAGGTGAACTCAAAGCTTGGTGCGCGGACCCTCGTCCGAACCTGGATTCAAACCAGGGACCCCACACGCAAGAAGCCAGT
Source organism: Nemotelus nigrinus (assembly GCA_947369275.1). Classification (NCBI taxonomy): domain Eukaryota; kingdom Metazoa; phylum Arthropoda; class Insecta; order Diptera; family Stratiomyidae; genus Nemotelus; species Nemotelus nigrinus. The sequence goes on from OX376373.1 coordinate 163,222,225, forward strand.
GCTCTACCCACTAGGCTACTCAAGCTTCATATATATATATATATATATATATATATATATATATATATATATATATATATATATATATATATATATATATATATATATATATATATATATATATATATATATATATATATATATATATATATATATATATATATATATATATATATATATATATATATATATATATATATTCTCAATAATTCTCAATAATATTCTCTATATATATATTTCTCAACAGAGCCCTCTTTCAGCATTCATGCATGAGTATGTTGAAATGGTGAAATTTTCTTCAGTTCAGTAAATCCTAGTTTGCTGAGCTGAAAAAGTGTGTCACGAAATCGGATATATATGTGTATTTATACATTTACATATATATGTTTGATTGTCGACGACGAATTCGAAAGTAAAAAAAAAAAAAAAAAAAAAAAAAAAAAAAAAAAAAATGACTTGTAATGTGCAGACTGCTTTCGCGTGTTTCAATGCACATTACATTGTAGATTATTTCATATGCAAGTTTCATTTTGACTTATGTGTCATTCTAATTTAACAACTAATCTAAGCAAAAGCTCAGCGAATGCAGCACCATTATCGAATATAGCAACGATCATTTTTTTGCAACCCTACGTTAATCTGCTCTGCTACGTTGCAAAGAAAACGCGGCTATTATCAATAAAGAGATTTGTTTTGCTGAAATTGCTTAAATTTGCTCGTTTCTTCTCCTTTGATTTAGGTCCTTGTGCTGTTGCTGGTATAAGTTTCAGGAGCAACATAAATGGATTTATTTCACTGCTCCAGCCTTTAAAACGAGCGCTGTTAAATATGTTTATAATAGAGTATTATTTCACAGCTTGTCTTTTTCATTTATATTTTCCGCTTCGATAGTTTGCAACGTGGGACATGAATTTAACATAGCCGTTGCACTTTTTAAATAACAAATCCTTAGTCTCACCAAACCATAGCTAAAATTACCCACACATTAATAACTAAGGTTTTTGTTGTACAGGAACTGCTTGCTCAACAGCTAAGCAGTTTTTGAAAAACTCTTTTTCGTCTTTACCAAGCTCATCCAGAGGTTCGTTGCATCCTACTGAACTATATCGTCCGAAAGTTCCATCTAAGCGATGTCTCTTAGCATTGAGTTTTTAATTTTACTAACCAAATATCCTGAGTTGGTTTCCGGGTTGTATAGTAAACCCTGTGAAATGTGCATCAATAATATTTGCTGTTGTGCATATTTTCAAAGTGCTTACGATTCCATCAAATTTACTGTTCGGAACTTTCAGAGATGGAAACAAAGTGATGATTACTCTTGCACAAGCAATTTTTTCATGTTTTTAGGACGCAAACCGCTTTACGCTCACGTGATTGTGATGTATATACACTATAATTCTAATATATCTAACAATTACACGCATTCCCGTAATGACGTGTAATTAAGGTACGGTAAAAAAAATTGAATTTAATAGTACTTACCACTGAAATTATTATTTATTTGAGAACAAAGCAAATGAAGCCAGTCACACAAAACTATTGCTCACTACTACAGCACACTAGCACCAAAAGTCACGTTCAAGAATAAAAGTTTTGCCTGCTTAAAGCTTATGAGTTGCCAAAGCGAATTCGCCACCTCTTGGCTTTGAGCCATATCTAGTTATGCATTCACCGACATATATATATATATATATATATATATATATATATATATATATATATATATATATATATATATATATATATATATATATATATCAGTGGCGGCTCGTGGCATTCAAAAACGAGGAGGCAGGTGAATTTAAAATATATTTGAGGAACTTTCGAGATTGTGCGATGAACGGAAGAAGTGTGAAGAATGCATTAGAAAAATTTTACTTGAAAATAAAATCCAGCCTTCTTTCTTTCATAGTTGCAAAATATTGAATAATATCGTCATACCAGCTACTTTTTTGCTCCAATTCCTTGACAATTTGTTTCTCAATACTTAGCAGCGATAAGTCCGATAATCGTGTTTGACCGATGGTGTTTCTAGAATAAGTTTTAATTCTTTTAAGTGCAGAATTTGACCTCTCAGTACTTACTGAAGTTGCCGGGATTGTCAAGACTAACTCTATTAATTTGACGGTTTCTGGCATAACATCATGAATGCCTATGGAATGAAGATATGTCAAAAGTCCATGCACTGTATGGCAGCTTCCCCAGATTGTTTTGTCAGCGTACAAGACAATGAGCTCGCTTTTAAGTTTTCCTTTGTTAAAAAACGACCATAAGTGGACATCAGGCAGTCAAAGGAAGGTTGTGGAAATGCATTTTGAAAAATTAAAAACTTGCTCATATCCATGAGATTCAAAAATTTTAGCTTATGAAATTCATTAAACCGGTTTCCTATTTGGGCAGTTAGATTATCAACAATCTCAAAATATAAAATTCGATATTGCTGATCAACATTTTCAACACCGCCACCAAGTTTCCGCTTACGACTAGAATGAGGCAACGAAGTAGATTTTTCTAATGCAAATTTGAAATGATTTTCAAATTCGACATCCGATCTCATTTTATGAAAATGATCGATTGTCACGCTTATTTGTTTTTGAAAAAAAAAGAATGTCTGAGCTTTTTGCTTGCAAAACATCCCATAGGTGAGACGTGTAACAAAAAGTGTTTGGTAAACTGTAAGCAGAAACATAAAATCAAAATCCCTAATTGTGTGAAGAAACCCAATAGCTTCACGTACAGAATCAGAATCAAAATTAGGGTCATTAATGATACTCTCGAAATCGTTGAAACCATTTTTCTGCCACACATCGTTACTGGAGCTCAAAGGAAACAGTACACATGAGAAACAAAAGAGTTTCGCAGCAATGGAACTACCAGAAAGCCAACTATATTTACTGTACCACTCCACACTGAATGAGCGGTTAATTTTCCCGTCAGCTCTAATAATTTTCAGCTCTGGGGTCGGCCTACCTTCACTTTTAATTTTTAATTTTTCCGGATAGCTTTTTCGGCTGAATGGGGTAACTAATAACTCATCTATCGCATTCATTTTATTTCCAAATAAAAATTAATCAAATCTTTTATATATATATATATCAATTATAATTGATCAGAACTAAAATCGATCAGCATAAAAATACTGACAGACAATAATATTATATATAATAAACTTAGCTTTCGTTCGAACTGGTAAATGCTCCTGCCAGTCAAATTCACGAAAAGAAAACACTTTGATCACTTGTAAACTCACTATTAGCAAGCTAATATGCTACTGAACATCAAACACAAATTACCAAATCAGAAATTAACACCTAAATATAAAAAACAGCAACGCAAAGTTCCCTTAAAATGCAAACATATGTACCTAATTTTCGGGTTCTTTCCTAAAAGTCTCTGAAATGATTTTCCATTCTTGTTACATTTTGTACACATTTCATTAACCGAAACATAAAGCATTGGTAAAATAAAAAAATGAAAAACTCTTCAAAGGTATATATGGACAGCTCGCAATTTGTCCATTTCTATCCTGCTTTGCTCTAAAATAATTACCTTAGATTCTGTGCAACGAAATAACAAGGAAACGAAAGCAAAAAATAAGACAAAAAAAACTCCGGCAACATGTACCCACATGATTTCTCGCTGCCTTCGTTTCGGAACCTGGTGTGGAGGCATGCCTCTCATTACGATGTTTCGCAACACGACATATATGAAAATATATGAGCGACGACCAAGTACAACTTATGAAGTTTCATTGATCAAAATGTTACCACTGAGCAGTGTGGCCAGATATTTGCGAGAAAACATAGCCCAATTTCAAATTTTCATAGCCCAAAATAGCCAAGATTTCTTATTTGTAGCCCAAAAACCGCCACACGAGATTTATAACTAAATTAATTCACTTAAGCTGATTAAACTATAATATTTAAATCCGTAAAATTCGTACCAAGTAACATAAATGCTCTAATTGTAGCACAGAAGTCGTTGGAAACAGTAAAAATTTTTGACACCATATACAGATAAAATTTTATTCACATCGTACATATTTGAAAAGGGAAAAATGTGAATAAAAAACAGGAACTGTGTGGAAATTTTAGAAAAGTCCTAGAATGTTCACACAGAAAATAAAAGCTTGCAAAAACAGCCTCCAAATTTGGGCGGCACAAGAATTCAATTAGTATAAGAAACAGTCTTAATGGCTAGAAAGGCTGACTATTTTATATTTATCCAATTTCATACATTCAATATTTTATCCAATTTCATACATTCAAAACTATGAATGCAAGTTTTGAAATAAATTATTTTTTCGATTAGATGATCAGATATTAATTGTTTAGACATTTAAATACTTTCACAAGGAGATATACGTCAAACAATTTCACTTGCGGGTCTCCAAGCGACGTTTCGCGAAAAAATTGAAGTGTGCTTTGAAATAAAATGAATAATTTTTAAACATGAATTTCGAATGACTGCGATTTGAATTCACTATCGGAATTAGCAAAAGCTGCTATGGCTTCATGGGTTTAAAATTAATAAAAGACATCATCATCGTTTAAAAAAGACATCTACTCAATCTTTCGGGAGAGATTCGTTTGTGGTCGTACATTGATCGTATCCTGCCAAATTTTGAATGTCTGCTGAAATATTTGTATTCCAATCACTTTGAATTTGAAAACCCTCAGATTTTAAGGGAACTCACATTTCCAAAAACACTTATGTAATTGTAAGTGGAGACACTTTATTCCAAACAGATCGTAACCAGCAGAGAGCTTCAAACATAAAGCTAATTTTATTGAGTCTGAAGAACGCTCACACAAAAAAAATTTCACTTAATTTGATTCAAAAATTTTCAAATATGATCTGGCGCCATATACGTTTCCTTTTAATTCAAATAATCTGACCTCATTTCAATAACGCTGTATCAAAGTGTGTCTTGTTTGTTTTAATGTTTTATTTTTCATTCAATGATGAAAAATTTTGATATGAAAATAAAATTTTTATAATAAAGTGGAATTCAAATAAGATTCGTTTTTTATTTAAAAGTGTTTCAACTTTTGATTTAAATTTGATTCTAAAAAATTTTAAGTGGTGAAAGTTTTTTGAGTGCAGTATTTTCCAGAGCTCACAATATTAGATTTATCATATAAGTGCAGTAATTTAGTTTTATGTTTGGTTTAATCCTCTGATCTAAGGGCTGTAAATAAGAAGTGCAAATAGGTGGGAAAAATTGTGGCTTGATGTCTTCCAGATTATCAATGCTATCACATCTAGCTTTATCAAAAAAGATGGTGATGTTTCGGTTTTGTGTTTGCATTTCAATATCAAGTGTGCATCCATTCTTTAAGAATAGCACACGTCATCTAAGATTTTGTGTTAGTTCGCCAAGTTATGCCGAAACTTCACTTAATGTCAATTCTTCCCAACAGTCTTGATCTTTCGGTTATTCCTATACAGCTTTGATTGCAACTGCCACGCGTTTTTTTTTCAAGGTTTTCCATATGTACATTTTTTCTATAGTTTTTTAGGTGTTGCTCTAAAAAATACTCCTGTCTCATCAAGATTATAGATATTTGAGGCATCATAGCCATCACATAATATTCTTAGCTGTGACTGAAATGCCTGAGCTGTGTCTAAAGCAACATCAGCTTCTTCGCCACAAAGCGTGCCGTAACTGTAGCCTTTTTTAACGGATTTTAGCTTTCTGTTTGATGCCTTGAAATCACAATACCAATAAAATTTAAGCTATCTATAACGTACCGAATTCTAGACATAAAATAATTTTTCAGCGGAAAGTTATGCAAAAATTATACGAAAAATTTTCTGGACTTTGAACAGAAATTTTTCTGGAAAACTCATTTTTGCACAATTTTTCATGCTGGTCTTAAACCCGTTTTTGGCCCGATTAGCAAGTACTATCAATCACATTTTTGTGTAGCTAATCTGGTTCACGGTCCAATTCTAGAGGTTACCCGATTACAGAGTGAGTTTTCTTCAAGAAATAGTATGTGCCGTAATGCTATAGTTCAATTGTTCAGGTGGTTCCAATTATAGTGTCCCAACTAGTAGGTTTTACTGTATAGCCCAAATATAGTTTTTCATAAAAATAGATAGCCCAAAAACCGCCAACCCGCGAAATGAAAAAAAGTCCCGCGAATTCAAATTTTAGATAGCCCAATTGGCGGGAAATAGCCCAATCTGGCCACAGTGCCACTGAGGCAGATATGAATTTGCCTCATTTTCGTTTTTCTGCCTTCGTTTTCGGTGTGTCTCAAATCGATCTGCAGCACGTTGGTAAGGATTGATGGCAACATTTTTCGATTTTTCACACTGAGGCAGTGCTCTAGGCATACATCTCATGTGGCGGTATTTTTTTTTTTTACTTTTTGCATTGAGGCGCTGCTCTAAACTTGAGTTTTGAATGTATGTATGTAGCAGCGATAGATAAAAAAGTAGAGGAGACTCGGGAGGAAAATAATAATTTTATAAGGAATGCAAAGACAATTTATTGATCAATGTAGCCTACATTTTTTTAAATTTTATCGAGGAGGCACTGCCTCCCTTGCCTCCTCTGAGGAGCCGCCACTGATATATATATATATATATATATATACATATATATATATATATAAATATATATATATATATATATATATATATATATATATATATATACATATATATATATATATATATATATATATATATATATATATATATATATATATATATATATATATACATATATATATATATATTCATATATATATATATATATATATATATATATATATATATATATATATATACATATATTTATATACATATATATATATATATATATATATATTTATATATATATATATATATATATATATATATATATATATATATATATATATATATATATATATATACATAAACATAAATATATACAGTAGGAACTCGTTATAAGCAACCCTCGTTAATGGCAACTACTCGATATAAGCAGGGCATAATTTTCAGCATTAATGACTCTATATAGGCAACGAGCAAAAAGTTTTAACTTTAAATAAGCAACTGGATATTGGATTCACTAAACAAACTACAAAAAGTGATTCCAAATAAGTAGATATGCATTAAAAATATATAAAAAAAAAGTCCACTGTTCCGTTTGGTGTCATTTGTTCACTTAAAAGATAGCACGTCTGTTTGCAAGTGCAAGCAGTTTAGTTTCGTTGCGGTTCGTGTATGTTTTTGATTCTGCTAAAGTGAAAATAAAATTATTATTTGAAACCATTTAGCAAGGTACGTATGCATGTATCGTTAGATTAAGAATAAATCATACTGTTATTCTTGATTAAGGTAACTATGGCTCCTAAAAGGCGAAACGTGTTATCTATAAAAACAAAATAGAAATCCTAAATTCCGTTGGTCGATTTGAATCATACGAATCGATTGCCGAATAATACAATATTCACAAAGCCACAATATCTAAAATTAAAAATAGAGAAGAAAAGATTCGAGTTTCCGTTGGATGAACTGAATCAAAAGTTGGAAATAAACAGAAGTTACGTTAACCTGAATAACCCCAAATGGAGGTAAAACTATTTGAGTGGTTCATGAGACAGCGCAAAAAGAATCTACCTGTTACCGTGTTAAATATTAAAGAAAAAAGCTATTCAGATCTACAATTTGAACCCTGAGAAAGAGGGAGGATTTAACGCCAGCAATGGATGGTTTGTGAATTTTAAAAAACGTCGGGAAATACGATCATTAAAAGTGTGCGGAGAAAAGTTGTCCTCCAATACTGATGCCGTGGAACCATTTGTAGAAAATTTTTAAATCTTCATACGCGAATCTCAACTTACAGATGACCAAATTTATAACGCTGATGAAAGCAGTCTTTTTCGGAAGATGCTACCAGATAAAACATATGTTACAGCAGGGGAAAAATCAGCACCAGCACGAAAAATGGCGAAAGAAATAATAACTTTTCTGGCTTGTGCAAATGCTTCAGGAAATCATAAAATTAAACTCTTAGTGATTGGAAAGTCAGCTAAACCTAGAACATTAAAAAATATATCTAAGATGCCGGTTGGTTAAAAAAGCAATAAGTCAGCATGGATGACGTCTGTTATATTCGTGCAATGGTTTCATGAAGTGTTTGTTCCAGAACTTCGAAATTATCTTCGATCAAAAAATCTTCCAACATATGCCGTATTATTAATCGACAACGCTCTTTGCCATCCAAAACCAATTAGCAGCAACGATGGTCGCATATCAGTAATGTGTTTTCCACCAAATTGTACTCCTTTACTTCAGCCAATCGATAAGACCGCCATTCGTTTAACTAAGAAATCCTACAAAGAATATTTACTGACTCATTTGATTAGCAGCGAAACTACCGAAAATGATTTAAAGAAGGTAACGCTGAAGCACGCAATCTATTTCTTATCCAAACCACTTAAAAAAATGTTTCAGAAAATTAACAAAAGTTCATGATGAAACTTGCGATGAGGAAGATAATATTCCTCTGGCTGACCTTCAACGCGACCTGACGGCAGAAACTCTTCGACTCCAAAATTTAAATACCGTTTGTGATGCAGACGAGATCAACGATTGGCTTTCTGAAAGCAATGCAAATTATTCTAACAAGAATGCTGAAAATATCAAAATCACTGATTCCGAAAGTACCGAAGGATCTAAAAATTTAGATTCGGAGCCGACTGTAACATACAATCAATTTTTAAAAAGCGTTGAACTTGTGGTGTGTTGGTCTGAAGAAAATTCTTATTCAGTAAGTGAAATTTTAATGTTATATTCAATTAAGCATAACGAATGCAATTACGGAAAATGAGAGAAACGAATTGAGCCAAGCTAAAATAACTTCATATTTTTCAAAGAACTAACTTTATACAGTAATATACATATATCTAGATATCTTAACAATGTTTTGTACTCTTCTCAAATTATATATTTTTTAAATAAATTACTTGTATATGCGTTATATGTTATATACATATAACGCATATATAAGTAATTTATTTAAAAAATTGTTACAAAAACCAAGCATATTTCCACAATTTTCTATACATGATGTAGGCGAAACCTCGAAATCGGCAGCTAGGCTGACATTAATTAATTGTCTATAACGAGTTTCTATTGTACTTAAATATATATATATATATATATATATATATATATATATATATATATATATATATATATATATATATATATATATATATATATATATATATATATATGATTTGCTGTCTTCAAATTTTTATCGAAAACAAACAACCTAAAAAATTTTTAAAATTGAAAATCTATGATGTGATTGTTTACCTCTTTTGCAATCAAGTTCGCACTATTTTTCACAAACTCAAGCAATCCGGTTCAGACCAAAGTACAGGGAATTGCAAATTGACAATGCTAAGAAAGTTCATAAATCAAACAATAATCTCAGACCTAGCAAAACAATTTTTCTGGAGATTGTGATTTATTGATTAAGGCAATTGAAATATTGCCCCTACTGGACACAAAAACAATCCAGATTATGTATATAAAGCTTGAGAGCATGTTTGAAACGTAACCATAATTGGTCGTGTAGTACAGAAGTGAAAGTAGCAATTAGAAAATGCTTTGGAAGACTGGAATAATAATATTATTTGTGACAACTGTCTCAAGTAGCCCTTTGTGGAGTATAAATCAAAAATTGACCGCAGACAGACATAAAGAGTACGAAAGAGGAGGATTTTTCGAGGGCGACATACGATTTCCGATAGATGTAAACACGAAAAATGGTATAATCTACACGCGATATAGGTGGCCTAATGCAACAGTTTACTACGATATCAGCCCGCAGTTTAGTAAGTATAGCAGATGGGCTTTATGGATATTTAAAGAAACTTTATAGACGTATCAGCAGCGATTTTTATAATCAGTAAATATTGAACTGAAATGTTTATCAAAATGTGTATAAACGTTTTGATTATCTCAGTTCCTAAAATCGCTCCCATCATTCTGGTTCTCAAATACTAAATTATCTGAACATTGGTTTAGCTACTTCGGAGTACAACGTCATAATACAAGCCTTAAATGACATTGAGGCGAAAACTTGTGTTCAATTGCGTCGAAGGACAGCCGAGAAAAATTTTGTTTACGTCCAGGTAAGTTAATATACGAGTATATACATATCGTCGCTGTGAAATCAAACCGGCATATCTGCAAAATACACATTCTTCACTAGAGCGCTTTAAAGTTTTCGCATGTGGGCTATTTCCACGTGAATGCAAAGCGGCAAAACACAATTAGACAGGGTTTTATTCAACTTTACGATATGCCGGTGCCACATAAAAATGGAGGGGAAAATAAGGAATTTTTTGATACCAAAAACTCAAAAACTCAATTTTTGCAGATATGCCGGTTTGATTTCACAGCGACGATATATTGATTTCAGTTCCTCAATAAGTACTCTACATGAATATTTGAAAGTGTTTATTCGCAGTGAAATTAATCATTACTAAAAGTAATCACAACTCTGATTTTCGTTCTCTCTTCATCAGAAAGAGAACTCCGGCTGTTGGTCATATGTCGGCATGATTTCAGGAAATCAAACACTAAATTTGGCAAGGGGATGTGTTTATCATAGTACAGTAGTTCATGAGTTCATTCACGCCATCGGATTCTATCATCAGCAAAGCACCACTGATCGAGACAATTACGTCGAGATACACCTGGAAAATGTTGATGCGGGTAAACAACATAATTTCAATAAATATGGCGCTAATTTCATTAGCGATTTTGGTGTTGGCTATGATTATTTGAGTGTGATGCATTATTATCAGTATGCATTCAGTAATAATGGAAAAAGGACTATAACAACCGAAGACGCTAGTATGCAGAATGTTATTGGCAATGCACCAACTCTAAGCGCGAAGGATATTAAAAAGATTAATATAATGTACAATTGCTCATCAAAACAAGTTGATGCTCAAAGATAAGAAAGAAGACGTCAAATACTATATAACATTCAAAGACATAATATCAGGAAAAAACAACAGACTGATTATATAAGGTGAAACTGTGCAAATAAATTAAATAGGATAACTTATCGATACTCAGAACATTATCCATCTATACACAGCTACTATTGTATACTACCGTCATAAGTTGTAATATTTTCTATTAAAGTTCAAATTATTCAATGACTTCAGGCTTTTGTATGGTTTAACACCGGATAGGATAGTCCGCTCATTTTTCTTGATTTGCAGTTGCACTTTTGAGAAGTGTTGTTTTGCTCTATTTTATCGCTGGTTACATGTCACCGTATTAAGTAATAAATGTGTAAGTAATATAAAACAGGGGGTACTGATGTGTCCCCAAAACTTCCTTCGCCCAGAAAATGAAGCAGCAACTAACATAAAGCGAATCTTTGGAGGTTACGTTATAGCAGAGCTTTGCATGTTAGGTTACATGTCCCTTCACCGGAGTGGATAAAGGCCCATATGGCGGCATCTAGTTTGCTTGTGGTGTCAGCAATTGACCCTGGTACAGTGATGGAGGGGCTATTACTAGCTCCTGAACCTTTACTCGCCAATTGATCAGCTTTTCCGTTGCCTTTGACCCCACTATGCCCTGGCACTCACATAATCCGGATAGGAATATGCCTTGCTTTTTCATTGAGAGTGACTCTGCAAGCGTTAACATTTTTTGAAGAACATCTGTAAGACGCAAGAGCGAGAATGGCTGCCCTGCTGTCGTCGTTGGTTTGGTTGATGTTTCGCTAATGGATTCAACTGCTACACGAATAGCATATACTTCAGACGAAAAGACAGTAGCATGGTCCGACAGTCTACACCACAGATTAAAACACGCCCGAGCCAACTCCTGTGTCCGTCTTTGACCCGTCCATGTAAATCCAGACGCCACCATTGGTGGTAGCTCTCTTTTTCTTCCAGTCTGGTATTGGGGGTATGTTGACCTGGAAATGGATGTATTGTTTTGCTTATGTGGTCCGTGTTTTCTTTTCCACATGCCGGAACTGTTAGCGCGTATCGCCGCCAAGCTTTGCTCCTAAAGATGAACCGATCTAGGGGCATAAATCCTGGAATCATTTCCAACTCAGCCGTTGGGGCGGTGCTTAAAGCGCCCGTTATACAAATGCAAACTAATCTTTGCAGTCTTGTTAGCTCCATACGATCGCTCCATACACCAAAATCGGCCTCACTTCCCAAGTGAATATGTAGTAAGCCGCACTAGGTTTAATACCCCCGGTATTGGAGTACTTGAGACAGTTGTCACTAACAAGTCTCCAGCCTTGCAAAGCATTTTCTAATTGCTACTTTCACTTCTGTACTACACGACCAATTATATTTCCGTGTCAAACATGCTCTCAAGCTTTATATAGTTTTCCATAGCCTAGATTGTTTTTGTGTCCAGCAGTGGCAATATTTCAATTGCCTCTATCAATAAATCACAATCTCCAGAAAAATTATTTCGCTAGGTCTGAGATTATTGTTTGATTTATGAACTTTGTTAGCATTGTCAATTTGCGATTTCCGATACTTTGATCTGAAGCAGATTGCGTGAGGTTGTGGAAAATAGTGCGACTTGATTGCAAAAGAGGTAAACAATCACATCTTAGATTTTCAATGTCAGAAATTTTTTAGATTGTTTTGTTCGATAAAAATTTGAAAACAGCCAATCATATATGTATATATATATATATATATATATATATATATATATATATATATATATATATATATATATATATATCTATATATATATATATATATATATATATATATATATATATATATATATATATATATATATATATATATATATATATATATACATACAGTGCCGTGAAAAATATTAGCAACGCATGTTGTTAGATAATATAAAATGCAAAAAAATTGAAGAAACTCTTTATTTTCAGATTTTTTTCTCTTTATTTTTGTAAAGTTCAGTAAGTTTAAATAAATAAAATCCAAAAGAATTGTTTGTTATTACTAAAACTATAATTTCTTTCAAAATTCAAAATTCCATTCATTTTACGCACGTGCAAAACAATAGCAACGTTCAGTATTTTTTTTAAATATTTTAATATTTTGTGTAATATCCATTACGTTTAATGACTTCAGCGCAACGGTCCCACATAGATTCAATTAATCTGTTAATTATGTCAGGGGAAATACATTCCTATTCACTTTTAAGGACTTCCATTAATGACGCCTTATTACCAAATTTCCTTCCACTAATTTTTCTCTTCAAAATACCCCACAGATTTTCAATAGGGTTCAAATCAGGCGATTGGGCCGGCCAAACCATGACTTGAATTCTATTGAACTGGAACCATTCTTTTACCACCTTCGAAGTGTGTTTCGGATCGTTATCCTGTTGAAACGCCCATCGAAGTGGCATTTCTTCCTCAGCGTAAGGTAACATAATCGTCTCTAGAATATTTTTATATTTGAAACGATCCATTGTACCGTTGCTTTCATAAAGAGGACCAACTCCACTAGCCGAAAAGCAACCCCACACCATAACGCTGCCCCCTCCGTGTTTGACTGTAGGTATGCAATGTCGGCGGTCAAGTCGTTTTCCTTTTGGTCTTCGAACAAACGAATTCCATAGCAATTGAACAGGTTAAATTTGCTCTCATCACTAAGCAGAACAGTTCTCCATTTTGCAATCGACCAAACAAATGTGTTCCAAAGCAAATTTTAATTTAAAAAAATCGATGTCTCATAATAGCATAGGCCATGAAATAAGCTGGTAAATTTACCTATTTTTGGCATGTCTCTTTGTCAATGGAGGCTTTTTTGCAGGACGATGACCACATAAATTACTCTATATGGGTCATTCCTGGTTATGGAAAGTATTTTCCGATCTTCCCTTTCTGTTGTTGCTTTCGGTCGACCACCTGTATATATCGTCTCTGTGTGCCCTGTTTCCCGAAACTTCGCAAGTATTCGACTTACGATTGATCTGTTAATGCCATATTTCTTTGCAACGCTGAATTGCGTATTTCCAGCCTGTACTTCTTGAATAAGTTTTAATTTAAACGCACTACTATATTTCGTAGGTGCCATATTTTAAACGATTTGCAAAATCCGACCAATTACTTACGAGCGATACTAAACTAAACTAATTTGGTTAATTATCACTGCAGACTACCATGTTAACTTAACAAATTTGAACCAACTCATAATTACCGTTATTTAAGCAAATTTGACACAAGCGTTGCTGTTGTTTTGCACGCGCGTAAAAAATGGAGTATAAAATTTTGAAAAAAATTATAGTTTTGGTAGTAGAAAAAAAATCTGTCGTTTCTACTTACTTAACCTCACTGTACTTGACAAGAATAAAGAAAAAGAAAATCTGAAAATAAATTGTTTCGTCCATATTTTTGCATTTTCATTATATCACACCATGCGTTGCTAATGTTTTGCACGGCACTGTATATATATATATATATATATATATATATATATATATATATATATATATATATATGTATATTTATATATATATATATATATATATATATATATATATATATATATATATATATATCTATTTAACATATAGATAGATGTATATATACATATATATATATATAGACACATATATATATATATATATATATATATATATATATATATATATATATATATATATATATATATATTAAGTTATATATATAGTTATATGTATAGATATATATATAGATATAGATAGTATAGGAACTTATAGTGTATATATATATAAATATATATATATATATATATATATATATATATAAATATATACATATATGGCGGTGTGTACATATATATAGCTTGTTTTGCTCAGAAATTCGTAATCTGATCAACTTGACTTATTCGGGAGGTAGATATAGGTAGTAATGAGTTGTAAATCTGTTTTATATGTTGCAAGTAAAGACCTTAAACTCTTTGTTTTAAATATTTGCGAAAAACAAATGCAGGAAATAAAATTAATTGAATGTTTAGTTTGGTCATGATAATGTTCTGTATATTTCCAACCCCATGCGGGCGCTAAAAGCCTAAATGTAGGCAAATAAAATTTGTAAAAATTTAATTAAGGATAACTTCGCAACAAATCATCAGATGATTATGAAATCACAGTACGTTTTGATGGACAAAAGAAACATGCATGTGTGATTTTTGATAGATGTGTGAGGAACCTTGTAGCTGCGGCAGGTATTTTTAGCACCAGAACTTTGTGTTTGTGAGAATTCACAACTTGACGGAATACGTTATTACTCTTCGTGTGGTGCGAGTAGATTTTCTGTTGTTCTTAGGGCACTACTACTATTGTTTACGTACGTAGAGAATGTCTCTCATATATAATATTTTTAGTAAATCTCCTTTTATATCACGGATAAAAGTGTCAAGTGCCTTTTCTTAGAATGCGTTGACTAAAACATTCATGGATTCATAACCAATATCAAGAGACGAGATTTTATTCAAAATGAGTTTTTAGTATCTGGACATTCTTACTTACATTACAATCGTGATTTTGGGTTAAAACGCGGCTGGTCTCTTTTAATTCAAATTTAAAGAAGACTGCACGGTTAGAAATTTCGGTGTAAATTTCAATATTTTTTGTATCAAAAGTTGATTAAATTTGAACCCTCCGCTCATCGAGAACAATTGGGGTCAAATTGTCCCATACCAATTTTGAACGTCTATAGAGTCGCCGCCACTGCAGATATTCATTTGAAAAAATTTGTTGGTATAGATTGAGGCCTCTTTTAGTAGTTCTCATGCATTAGAAGTGGCCTAAATGTCCTTAACATATCTAAAAAAAAAAATTAATCGCGAAAAAACAGTTCTATCAAAAATCAGCTTTTTACAAAAAAATCGTAACTTTGTCAATTTTCAATATTTTTGGCTAAAAATTTAGGGGGACACACTCAAGGTATGACAAAATCTTAAAAAAAATTAACCCTATAGTGACCCTTGAAAAAAGTATTTATTTTGCATGTTGACGGTGGCGATTGTGAGGATTTTAAAATTTGCACATTTAAAAAAATCATAACTTTGTCAGTTTTTAATATTTTGAGCTAAAAATGTATATGAATCCTCTCAAGACATATTAGAATAATAAAAAAAATGAGCCCTATATAAAGGGTTGCAAATAAAAGGTGTAATCTTCTGAATAATCAGATTCTGATTGCTCCGAGATATGGTCGTCTTCGGAGGAATCATTGTCGCCAAAATTGTTATCATTGTCTTCAGCTAACAAATTTTTGCGTACATCAGAACGCAGATTACACGTCATATTGCTATAAACAAAAAATAAAAGCACTTGCAAACTAATTTTTTGGCTTTTTTATATTAATCTATCGATTTATTAAGTAAAAAAAAATTGAATTTTTCCCTCAAAATTGACGTCGAGTACATATGGGGTCTATTTGACTCCTTAATCTGCTTCAAAGGCTTCTCAGCGACGACTGACGGCTTGGGACTGTATGCGAACGGTGTAAACTAATAGTCAAGACACAGAAATACACTTAGAAGCCTATAGTCCCCCCTTTTCCCGCAGGCCTAAGTGCTGCGATCGGCCAAAAAGGTCACTGGGGTCAATTTGACCCCCTGTGTTCTCGGAGGGTTTATAGTGTTCAAACATTAAAACACGTTCCTTAATATTGAAAACATTAAACATTAAGATAGCTATAATTAGAACTTTGTAATACTCTCTGCATTGGTTTGAATTCTAGATGTATTGGATATTAATTGAATTGGGGATATTTGAGGTTACGAATGTATTAAATCTTATTATTGATTTAATATGAATGGATATTAATGCCAAATATAGTAGCAATTTAAAAGTTGTATACGCTGGAATTACTTGTGAATGGATTCCAATAATACATTGCAATGTTACTAGCCTTTGATAAACTTTAGAATTTAAAAGAAAACAAATAATATGTATCATTAAAAAAATTGGTTTATTTTCATTATCAAATTAAACATATTTTGTTTATACGTTTATATAAATACAAATTAGTACATTTTTAATTTTCAGACCAATTTATACGGAACTAACAAATAAGGTACTTCAAGTGTCATATAACAGTTGAAAGGCTTTTTAAAAGAAGAGAAGCATATTTCAGTAGCACTTAAGAAATTTGTTAATTTGCTTTACTGTATATACCTCACCCAAAAAATAATATTCATTAGGTGCGTTTTTTTTGCACTCCCGAGCAGATCAAATTTTGTTAAGTATATTGAATACAACTACAAAATCCTGCACCGATCACGTTATTGATTCAGAAATTTTTTCGGAAGCGGTTTTTTATGGGCTTACATGTAGAGTGTGGCGATAATAGTAAGAGTGTTCAAAACGGTTCGTACCACTGCTGTTGATTATTGTGCAGCCGGCAGTTTGAATTGAATGAATTTGAATGTAATGACTTGTAGTGTGCAGACTGCTTTTGAGTGTTTCAATGCACATTACATTGTAGATTATTTCATATGCAAGTTTCATTTCTGATTTCGATTAAAACCTAGATAAGATTTCAGTCAGTTTTTTTCTATGTGTCATTCTAATTTAACAACTAATCTAAGCATTATCGAATATAGCAACGATCATTTTTTTGCAACCCTACGTTAATCTGCTCTGCTACGTTGCAAAGAAAACGCGGCTATCAACAATAAAGAGCTGAAATTGCTGAAATTTGCTCGTTTCTTCTCCTTTGATTTAGGTCCTTGTGCTGTTGCTGGTATAAGTTTCAGGAGCAGCGTAAATGGATTTATTTCACTGCTTCAGTCTTTAAAACTAGCACTGTTCAATATGTTTATAGTAGAGTATTATTTCACAGCTTGTCTTTTTCATTTATATTTTCCGCTTCGATAGTTTGCAACGTGGGACATGAATTTAACATAGCCATTGCACTTTTTAAATAACAAATCCTTAGTCTCACCAAACCATAGCTAAAATTACCCACACATTAATAACTTAGGTTTTTGTTGTACAAGAACTGCTTGCTCAACAGCTAAGCAGTTTTTGAAAAACTCTTTGTCGTCTTTACTAAGCTGATTCAAAGGTTAGTTGCTCCCTACTGAACTATATCGTCCAAAAGTTCCATCTAAGCGATGTCTCTTAGCATTTAGTTTTTAATTTTACTAACCAAATATCCTGAGTTGGTTTCCGGGTTGTATAGTAAACCCTGTGAAATGTGCATCAATAATATTTGCTGTTGTGCATATTTTCAAAGTGCTTACGATTCCATCAAATTTACTGTTCGGAACTTTCAGAGATTTTCCATGATGATTAATCTTGCACATGCAATTTTTTCATGTTTTTTAGAGTAATTGCCACTGGTTCTGCCGAGAAAATCAATACTATTTCTAACAATACTATTTCTACGCAAGCAATTTTTTCATGTTTTTAGGACGCAAACCGCTTCACGCTCACGCAATCCGCTTCAGACCAAAGTACAGGGAATTGCAAATCGACAATGTTCAGAAAGCTCAGAAATCAAACATTAATCTCAGACCTAGCAAAATAATTTTTCTGGAGATTGTGATTTATATATTCTAATATATCTAACAATCACACGCATTCCCGCACGGTAAAAAAAATTGAATTTAATAGAACTTACCACTGAAATTATTAGTTATTTTATTTGAGAACAAAGCAAATGAAGCCAGTCACACAATCACACCAAAAGTCACGTTCACAAATATGACGTATATTTTCTTGGGCAAACTTTTGACAAATGCTGTGTTCCAAATTAATTTATTTTGTCAATATTAGTTTTGAATACTTACTTGTTAGGAAACAAACACATTATAATGTACATTGAAAGCAATTAAAGTTTGATTTTACTATATGTTTACGTAAGTTGAAGATAGAAGTTGTTGTTTAGGACGTGTTCCCGAAATGACTTTTTAACTATATTTTTTGTTCAATTAATTAGAATTACTTGTTCTTCAAATCATAAATTTAAGGTATAGATACATCAAACTAATCTCGATATTATTAAATAGTCATTTACTGTTATTCGTGCGGATACATTATTTTATGAGTTGCCAAAGCGAATTCGCCACCTCCGTGGTGATATATACAGTAGAAACTCGTTATAAACAACTCTCCTTAATGGCAACTACTCGATATAAGCAGGGCATCATTTTCAGTATTGAGGCAACGGGCAAAAAGTTTTGACTTTATGTAAGCAACTGGATATTGGATTCACTAAACAAACTACAAAAAGTGATTCCAAATAAGTAGATATGCATTAAAAAAATATAAAAAAAAAGTCCACTGTTCCGTTTGGTGTCATTTGTTTCCTGGAAATACGCATTTTTTTATTCTTCACTTAAAAGATAGCACGTCTGTTTGCAAGTGCAAGCAGTTTAGTTTCGTTGCGGTTCGTGTATGTTTTTGAATCTGCTAAAGTGAAAATAAAATTATTATTTGAAACCATTTAGCAAGGTATGTATGCATGTATCGTTAGATTAAGAATAAATCATACTGTTATTCTTGATTAAGGTAACTATGGCTCCTAAAAGGCGAAACGTGTTATCTATAAAAACAAAATAGAAATCCTAAATTCCGTTCGTCGATTTGAATCATACGAATCGATTGCCGAATAATACAATATTCACAAAGCCACAATATCTAAAATTAAAAAAGTCTAGCACATGAAAACCGCTAGAAAACTAATTTTCGAAGAAGTTATCTTTGAGGGGTTTAAAAATATGTGAAGACGTTATACACTTGTGGGAACACCTAGTACACAACATAAATACACATCCACAATCCACAAACACTTGACACTTCAAACAAACACCAAAATTAAGAATTACATAGTAGGCTAAGAAAGTTTTCTTTTTTAATGTATTTAGAATGTAAGTTTAGTAAGTATTTTAATCTTAAACCTAAAACATCAAATAAATATATCTTTTTATAAATACATTTTTTTCTTATTTATTTTTAGAAGCAAATAGGAATAGCTTCTAAAATTGGTGACCCCGATAGGAACACGCAGAAGCCTGGACCGCTGAGACTTGACAGACGAAAACAGAAAAATATCGAATTCAGTCGTGGACTCAGAACGGACATTCCACTAGTACCTCCAATTCGTCAGACCGCTTCCACTTCCGATGTAGGCACGTGCGCCTAAGAAGTCCAAGAAGGGAGTCAAACACGCTGCACTGCACCAATTCGCTGCCACGAGGCTTGACAACCGTCGCCTCGCTGCGCCGCACCAACTTGCTGCCACGCCGACATCAGCCGACGAGAGAGCTTATCATCAATTTCAACACCAGCCACAGCCAGCTACGTACAATATACGACTATAGCTACGGTCGGCAACATGATGTTACAAAAACATATTCCCAGCGAGCTGGAGTCCCACTGCGATACACTGTTTCCGTATATCGTTCAACCGTACCAGCTGCAGTTACCAAAGTCAATTGCTCCCGTAACTATGCACTCAACTTGAGTACAACAACGCATCTAATTAAGGAACCGAATCTCTTTCGCAAAGTGGTTCTATAAGTTCGCCAGGAGCTCGATAAATTCACATGATGGATATAGGAATGTACAACATCATCAACAACAACAGCAGACGCAAGAAAGCCCTGTTCTCGATTCAACAACACCAGTCTCACGACGAGCAGACAATTCGATAACCGAAGCCAACCGATCAGACCAGCTGACCCGACAGCAACAACAACACCGGGATACACTGCTACTAAAATTTTCATAGATTTACAAATAAAAACACTCATGGGGAACAGCCCCATCACAATATTTTATTTAAACAAACACACACACACCACATATCCGCCATCGGTGGCGCTAGCCATCAGCCTCGAGACCTGGCCACTGGCCATTGACCATCTCGGCGGCACTGCTGGCGACTGCCTAAGCCCCGAGAGCTGGCCATCATCCATCTCGGCACGTGCTGAGTACGGGTTCCGGGAGCTGGCCATCGACCATCTCGGTCCCGTACAGGCAGTCGCCATGGCCATTTTTACAACCGCGACCGATGGCGGCAGCCACTAGCTCCGAGATCTGGCCATCGACCATCTCGGCAGCGCTACTGGCGACTGCCTAAGCCCCGAGAGCTGGCCATCGTCCATCTCGGCACGCGCTGAATACGGGTCCCAAGAGCTGGCCATCGTCCATCTTGGTCCCGTACAGGCAGTCGCCAAGGCTAACAAACCACGCTACTCCGCCTCCTCGACCTCAGCGTCATCCTGACACTTGGGGGGGAGTAGTGTGGGAACACCTAGTACACAACATAAATACACATCCACAATCCACAAACACTTGACACTTCAAACAAACACCAAAATTAAGAATTACATAGTAGGCTAAGAAAGTTTTCTTTTTTAATGTATTTAGAATGTAAGTTTAGTAAGTATTTTAATCTTAAACCTAAAACATCAAATAAATATATCTTTTTATAAATACATTTTTTTCTTATTTATTTTTAGAAGCAAATAGGAATAGCTTCTAAACACTTCTTTGTAGTATCATATCAACCATTTCTTACTCAACGGAACAAATATCATTTTCTGACAGTATTTCCTATAACACAAATGATGAAAATGTTCAGTGCTGGCAACATTTGTGCAACACAGCAGCAATAAATCTACCAGAACATGCTCGTGTTTAATCAACCTATCCTTTGAATTCCGTTTTCATCCAAGGATGTCATCGAAAGTTTCAGCGATTAAACTATGTCTGGGGCTGCCATCCGAAAAATTTCCACAACTCGGAAAATTTAAATATCGGTTGCTTATTTTATTGTAAATGCTTTGCTTATGAATAGAAAATAGAAGCATCTGTTGGTGCATTATTCACAAAGTTGTCCGGTGCTGGCAATCATGTGCTAGCACCATAGCTGTTTCACGTTGTGTTAAACTCACCCTTTGAATTTCGTTTCGATTGAATGGCTGCGCTGTAAGTTATAGGAGTGATTATAATTTTAGGGCTACCACCGTCCAAAATTTTCAAATTTTTGAAACGTAAATATTTGTTGTTAATTGTCATTGCAGGATCATTCCCATTTGGAAATTTTATAACAACATCGCTCGATTAAGAAATGTCAATCAATTACGAAATTCATCATAGCTGGCAACCCTTTCAAAATTTTTAATGAAATTCCTACATAATTAGAAACGCAACAAGATATACTTGTGACATGAATTTCGTTTTGATTTCGTTACTGCGTCGGAAGTTATAGGGAAAAAAACTTTTATTTTCCTGAGCAAATTTACAATATTTAGGAGACACAAATTGCCAAAGCTGGCGTCCTTATACCAATTTTTCAACCAAATTTCTATGAAATCTATCTTAGTAAAAAGTTCACCTACTGCGTGAATTTTGTTAAAATCTGGTGGCTAAATCGGAAGCTATAGGCCAAAAACCAGTTTTTTTCTCAGCAATTTTTCCAAATGGCATCACTGCCACAGTGTTGCCCGTATTTCAAAATCACTTCTATCAGACCTGGTCCTAGCTAATTCCAACATATTCTGTAAATTTCATATTGATCGCATTATCCGATCGTGAGTTCTCGTGAACAGAAATTTTGAGTGCTGTAAATAAAGGTAATTTGATCACGGGTTGCCGTTCTTGTTTACCGCGGAATTTTGAAAATTTTTATATGACTTGGTGGACAAAAGTCAAAATTTATCAATAATTTTAATTCATTTTCAAAAATCAAAAAATTTTCAGGAAGGTCGATGATTTGAAGGATTTTTCTTCAGGAGCCTGCTGTAGCTACATATTTGCCCACACAGTCTTGAAAGTCTATGTGTGTTAAATCCTAGTCTACATCAATACGCTCTAAAAACTTCACGATGATCCATTGTTTTTCTTAGAAGTTATGACAAAACGAAATTTGAAAAAAAATCCTTGCCTAATTTTAGGCACTCAGCGCCTACACAGGGCTCAAAATTTCCACTTCTTTATCATCAGCAAACTGTGTGTGTGTGTGTGTGTGTGTGTGTGTGTGTGTGTGTGTGTGTGTGTGTGTGTGTGTGTGTGTGTGTGTGTGTGTGTGTGTGTGTGTGTGTGTGTGTGTGTGTGTGTGTGTGAGTTGGGGGAGAGGCGCATTGGCGCCTCTAAGCACTCAGGCCAAAGGACCCATTGTACTCATTTCCCCCTGCCTACCATAGTTTCCCAGACCTCTTGATAAAGTCTAGGATCACTGATAGGGGAAAAGAGGCTATCGTCTGCATGCGTGCAACATCCCAGCCAAAGCATTGATATCTGAGACGCGCAAACGCTGGGCATTCACAGAGGAAATGCTCCGCAGAGTCAGCCTCTTCTAGACAGGATGAACAGAGGTCATCCTGTGCAACACCTATTCGGTACATATGTCCTCCTAGGCAGTTGTGTCCAGTCAGAATACCCACCATGGCCCTGCAAACTTTCCTGCTCTTATTGAGCAAGAATCCCGCAGTCACATGGTTGGGTTCTGAAAGGAAAACCTTCGTGTGCCTGGCCACACCGGTAGCCGTCCATCTATCTTTGTGAGCATCATCTACCCACTTTCGAATAATGGCACGTGCAGATGCAGTCGGCACACCCAAGGCGGGTTCAGGGCCCCGTAGCGGAAGCTCCGAACCTTGCTTCGCAATGACGTCAGCAATTTCATTCCCCTCAACACCACAGTGCCCCGGTACCCAGAGCAGATGCACCCTATTGCATCTGGCAACAGTGTTCAATCGTGCTCTGCACTCTTGGACAATTTTCGAGTTTGTCAGGGGTCTACGCAGCGCCATCAGTGCAGCTTGACTGTCACTGCAAATAGCAATGCTCTTTCCCCTCCATCTTTCCTCAATTGCCCAACAGGCAGCTTTCAGGATAGCAAACATTTCTGCTTGAAAAACCGAAGCGTGCTCTCCAAGAGAGAAAGCCCATTTGCCATTCGATGAATGTAGATAGACACCAGCTCCAGATCTACTATCTGACCTCGAGCCGTCCGTGAAGAAGATCTCCGAATATCCCCTCGTACACAGATCCGGATCATCCCAGTTACTTCTGCTTAAGAGGATTACTTCGTACCTTCTTCTGAAGTCGAGGAAGGGCACCCGAGCGTCCGAAGGCATCGCGAGAATCGGAGAGATCTCACACATCGACCTCCTAATAGAGCAGTGCCCCACATCGTCTTCACCTACCCATAAGCCAAGCTGAGCTAGTCTATGGGCAGAGCTCATCGCCACACTCTGAACTTGAATGTCGAGAGGAGGCAGATTGAGAAGCGCATCAAGGGCCGCACCCGGAGTAGTGCTCATGGCACCACAGATACCCAGGCACACCGTCCTTTGCAGCGTGGCTAACTTTTTCCGAGCATACAATTGCCTCACGATAGTCCACCACACCACCGATGCGTACGTGAACATCGGCCTAATTATTGCTGTGTAGATCCACATCACTACACGAGGCTTTAGACCCCATGTGGTAGCAAAAGCTCTCTTGCACTGCCCGAAAGCTTTTATAGCACGAGTAAGCTTCACTTCCACATGTTTCTTCCAGAGAAGTTTTTTGTCCAAGATTACTCCAAGATATTTGACTTCATCTGAAAGTTGAAGTGTTACACCCTTCATGATTGGAAGCACTAGTCCTCTCAGTTTTCTTTTCCTGGTAAACAAAACAAGTTTTGTCTTACCAGGATTCACTGTTAAGCCGTGCCTCGAACACCAGCTGCCAATCAGATCCAATGCACGCTGTGTATTTCTACATACCACATTCAGATCTTTACCGACAGCCAGTGCGGCCACGTCATCAGCATAAGCTTGTGCGTGCAGCCTTTCTTGTTGCAGTTCGTTAAGCAGGGAGTCGACTAGCATACTCCACAGGAGCGGTGATAGGACGCCCCCTTGAGGGCATCCATTTGTCGCCTCTGTTCTTAAGTAGCAATCGGATCCAGCTTCCGCCAGCAACCATCTCTGCGTCAGCATGGCATGAATCCACCTAACTAAGACATCATCCACGCCATGCACTTTCGCAGCATCACATAGTTCCACGAAGGGCGCGCAATCAAAGGCCCCTTCAATGTCCACAAACACCCCCAACGCATACTCACCATTGGAGATCGCTCCCTCAACTCTGGCCACCAAAGAATGAAGGGCCGACTCGCATGATTTTCCTCGCTGGTACGCATGTTGCTCATCATTCAAAGGGTTAAACCTAAGCGCCGTAGTACGTATGTGTCGTTCGACAAGTCTCTCTAGGCATTTCAACATAAACGAAGTTAAGCTGATCGGTCTAAAGTTCCTTGGATCGGAATAGTCATCTCTCCCCGGTTTAGCTATAAAAACTACCTTAACCTCTCGCCAAGGTGATGGAACATACCCCAAGGAAAGGCATGCCCAGAAGATTTCTCTCAGGTCTGCCCCCAAGTGGTCAATTCCCTCCCTAAGCATAACCGGATAGATACCATCCAGGCCCGGCGATTTGAAATTTTCAAAAGACATGATTGCATCCCTGACCTTTTCACTAGTGACCACAGATCTAGTTGTGTACCAGCACTTCCTACTGCTGCGAAGAGCAGGGATTTCGGTCACAGGCGCATTTGCCTTCTGCGACTCAATCACCGGGGCTCCCGGGAAGTGAGTCCCAAGTAAAGTCTGCAAAGACTCCTTTTTGGACTTGGTAAAATCACCATCCGAGCGTTTTAGAGAGTCTAGCTTCGCTGATTGATCCTTCTCTAGGACTTTGCAAAGCCTAGACGTCTCCCGTGCGCCTTCCAGTCTTTCACAGTAAGATCTAAATGATTCCCTCTTAGAGGTCCTCACCAGCTTCTTATACGTTCTCTGCAAAGATCTGTAGGCGATCCAGTCATCCTCATTGTTGCTCTTACAAGCTCTGTTGAGAATTTTCCTGGTACTTTTCCTTAGCTTCTGTAGTTCCCGATTCCACCAAGGAACCGTCTTGCCACATCTGCTCTTACTGATCGGGCAGGCCTCTTCATAGCTACTCATTAGGTCTCTATTCAGAGTGCTCAACCGGGATTCTATTGACTTTGGCGATTTTATCCTACCACTAGGACTCGCTCTGTCTGCAAGAAGCCGATTGAACGTAGGCCAATCAGTGTTTCTTGGGTTTCTTCTTTCCACCACGGGTGTTAGATCCGTGGCTAAAGAGAACACCAAGTAGCGATGATCAGAGCGTGAATCCTCATCTGATACATTCCATCCAGTCATTGATCCAACTATTCCAGCTGAACATAGCGATACATCAATGACCGCCCTTCTGTTTGGGGTGACAAATGTGGGAGTAGTCCCAGTGTTTAAAATCATCAGCCCGGCAGAAGTTATAAAATCAAAGAGACTTTTACCCCTGGCGTTACATTTGTTGCTACCCCAGCTGGTATGCTGGGAGTTGGCATCGCAGCCCACCACAAGTTCAAGTCTCTCCGATTCAGCGTACAAAACCAGTTCCTTTAACTCCTGTATCGGCGGCGGGAGTAAGGAGTCAAAGGGAAAGTAAGCTAAGGCAACTATCGTGCGCTTAAGCCTACCATTTTCTCGGTGTTGTACGACGACCGCTGACAGGTCCGGGCTTGAAATCTGTCTGAGCATGGTGGCATCAAGCAGATTGGAAGCCAGAACACAAGTCCTCGGCCGTATTGACCTTTCATCATAAAAGATCTTGGCCCCCGTGGTTGGACTAAGTCCGTAGATCCTACCGCCTCGAACCCACGGTTCCTGTACAAGTGCAATGTAGGGGGAGGCTTGCAATTTTGTCAATTTTTCGCTCAAAAGATAGGACGAAGCCTTGGCACGCCGCAAGTTGATCTGGACAAATCTTATACCTTCAGGCACAGAAACGTCCGGAGTTTAAATCTTTGAATCCCTTTGCAGGGACCCTTAGATATTGTCCGCGTGACCAGTGAAAGAAACTCTATGGGAGAGAATTTCCACTGGATCTCTGCGTTTTGCTCTGCCGATCTGTCCATAGACAGTCACAAAAGTTCGTGCCTCACCACTTCCTGATTTGGTTAAATTTAACCGCATACAAGAAGTAGCTCAGCACCATCCGGTACCTGTCTCTTAGCATCGAGAAACTTCTCTGGTCAAGTACGATCACCAGGTTGAAACCATCTTCACCTGTGGTGGGATTCTTCCTGGGATTCATGTACTTGATGATCCAGTGTTTCGCATCGATGCCCGGATTCAGTTTGCCGAACATGCCAGTGATGTCACCTGCACTCTTGCGAGGACCAGGGATCCAACAACTGACATAATAGGGTTTGGCCAGGTCGGAGTCCAAAATGGTAAATTTGGGCCGACTGCCAGTACCCAATTTAAGAACAATCTGTGTGAGCCACTCCTTAGATGTTTGATTGGAGCAGGCGACTTGGAGGTGACCATCCACAAACTTCGCTTGCGTGAAGTTGTAAACTGGTCCCGACTCCGCTATCTCTCGCCACAGTTCGTTCTTAAGGATAGCGCACTGACCTTCGGTCAGTTTGCCACCCTTGCCAGACACACCTATCACAACAACCAGCGAAGAAGACGCAGCTTCTGCATACGTTCTCCTCCCTACCCTTGTGGAAGGTGTGTTTGTGCCAGAAGGGCCAGCCTCTGCAAGATCTCTCTCGCAGATTTTGACACCTTTCGGCACCTTGCGCTCAGAGGTGCAGGTATCCGCTTTCGCCTCAACCTTGCGTCTCTTTCGTGCGCCGCCGCTGGCAGATTTGGCCTCTGTGCTGGCCGGCTGGGAGATCTTCGGTGTGACCGGTCCCTCCTTACCTTTCAGCGTCGTCGCTGAATCCCGATTTGCATCAGGAATCATCGATTTCTTGAACAGAGTCCTCTTCTGTCGACGGCTAAGAGCTTTCCCTGGTTCACGAAGTCCAGTCGGCGTAGCTTTGCATCCAGGCGCCGGTCCAGAACATTTCTGCTCCGAACATGCGACCTTAGCATCACCAGCCAACCTTTCTTTCGCTACCCCGGGTCGGCTTAGAGGTTTCGCTGCCTGACGTCCAGTCTCCAGGGAAACACCTGCAGTTAATACTGCATTTGTCTCTCCGTCAGCCTTCGGCGGCAGCTTGCCCCTTTTGCGCAGTCTCTTACGTTGTCTGCGACTGAGAGCCTCCACAGGTGTCCAGAGTTCAGAGGAATGAGCACTCTTACTATCTGTACTTCCCGCGGGCGTCTCATTTGCACTAGTCGGAGTTACCTCCTCTAATGCATCCCTTCTCCTCTTATGTGAGGATTCGGGAAGAAACATCTTTACCCCTGGTACGGCCGTAGTCGGACTTCCAGCTGGTGCTGTACTCGCCTTTCCGGAGCCTGTGATCAGGGGGGATGCTATCAGCAAGTCCGAAAACTTGCTGGCCATGGAGTCTTCCACGATGGTAACCTGTGAGCTTCCACTGCAACCAGGGTCCTCCATTGCAGTCATACATGAGGTTGGGGCCTGCAGAATCCGAGCCCCTGCCGTGCTGAGCACGGGTGGATTTCCAGACTCAGTCTGGCTGCCACCTGCAGAGATAAAATCCTTGGGATTCATCCTCATGCTTACTACAGCCATCAGGCTGCAAATATACACATTTTACTGAGGATAGAGTTACCTCGTTACCTCAAACCCTCCTCCTTTCTCCGGGCTTGGGACCGGCATATCACAAGTTAGACTTGTGAGCGGCGGAGTTCATCAGCAAACTAGAAACATAATAAGTTTTTATTCCTAGTCCTTTTTTTTAACAAAAATTTACACTGCTTGGAAATATAGGAGTGCCTGAAAATTCACTAAAATGCCCAGCGCCGCCAAAACGTTTAAGATATCTGAATTCTAGCAAGTCCTGGACCTACTTGTTATATACATCTATGTATTCCGAAAATTTCAGCTCAATCGGATTGGCCACTCCAGAGATTATCTCCCTTAACCAATTTGCTGATATATATACATATATATATATATATATGACAAATTTTCGGCGAAGCGAGTTTAATACTAATATTCTTCGAAAATTAGTAAAAAGTGAAGAAAAGATTCGAGTTTTCGTTGAATCAACTGAATCAAAAGTTGGAAATAAACGGAAGTTACGTTAACCTGAATAACCCCAAATGGAGGCAAAACTATTTGAGTGGTTCATGAGACAGCACAAAAAGAATCTACCTGTTAGCGGTAAAATATTAAAGAAAAAAGCTATTCAGATTTACAATTTGAACCCTGAGAAAGAGGGAGTATCTAACGCCAGTAATGGATGGTTCGCGAATTTTAAAAAACGTCGGAAAATACGGCCATTGAAAGTCTGCGGAGAAAATTTGTCCTCCAATACTGATGCCGTAGAACCATTTGTAGAAAAATGTTAAATCTTCATACGCGAATCTGAACTTACAGATGACCGAATTTGTAACGCTGATGAAAGCAGTCTTTTTCGGAGGATGCTACCAGATAAAACATATGTTACAGCAGGGGAAAATCAGCACCAGGACGAAAAATGGCGAAAGAAAGAATAACTTTTCTGGCTTACGCAAATAAAGTAATAAGTCAGCATGGAGGACGTCTGTTATATTCGTGCAATGGTTTCATGAAGTGTTTGTTCCGGAAGTTCGAAATTATCTTCGATCGAAAAATCTTCCAGCACATACGGTATTATTAATCGACAACGCTCTTTGCAATCCAAACCCAATTAGCAGCGACGATGGTCGCATATCAGTAATGTGTTTTCCACCAAATTGTACTCCTTTACTTCAGCCAATCGATCAGACCGTCATTCGTTTAACTAAGAAATCCTACAAAGAATATTTACTGATTCATTTGACAAACAGTTAAACTACCGAAAATGTTTTTAATGTGTACCAATTTTTTCCTAGCTTGTAAAAAAAATATTTTAATAAAAAAAGGAGGCATAGCACGTACCAAAAATGGATGCGTACGAAAGTCTGAACATATGGAAGACCCCAATGAATAGAAGACTAAACACAGACCAAGGAAACTGTGCATCACCATTGTTCAGGTTAATTTGAACATTCATTTGATTGTTAAATGTATTTAAGTAAAGTAATTAATAGACAATTAGTTGGTAATTAGTATAAGTCAATACTTTAAAAGTAAGCTCTATAAATAACATACCTAAGATAGATTAAGATTAGACCGATAGACTCTGAAGAAGAGGGTAGATTACCCTCGAAATATCGATATTTGTCACAAAATTCAATATATCTAGCTTCGAAAGGAAAAATCGGTTTTTTTCATCTCTCTGGCTAACCTTCAACGCGACCTGGCTGCAGAAACTCTTCGACTCCAAAATTTCAACGATTGGCTTTCTGAAAGCAATGCAAATTATTCTAACGAGAATGCTGACAATGTCGAAATCACTGATTCCGAAAGTACCGAAGGATCTGAAAATTTAGATTCGGAGCCGACTGTAACTTTCAATCAATTATTAAAAAGCGTTGAAATTGTGGTTAGCTGGTCTGGAGAAAATTCTTATCCACTAATTTAAATTTTAATGTTATATTCAATTAAGCATAATGCAATTAAGGAAAATGAGAGAAACGAATTGAGCCAAGCTAAAATAATTTCATATTTTTCAAAAAACTAACTTTATACAGTAATATACATATATCTAGATATCTTAACAATGTTTTATACTCTTCTCAAATTATATATTTTTTAAATTAATTACTTATATATGCGTTATATGCGTCTCTTAATTGTTAGAAAAACCAAGCATATTTCCACAATTTTCTATACATGATGTAGGCAAAATCGGCAGCTAGGCTGACATTAATTAGTTGCCTATAACGAGTTTCTATTGTACTTAAATATATATATGTATATATATATATGATTTGCTGTCTTCAAATTTTTATCGAAAACAAACAACCTAAAAAAATTCTGAAATTGAAAATCTAAGATGTCATTGTTTACCTCTTTTGCAATCAAGTTCGCACTATTTTTCACTACCTCTTGCAATCCGCTTCAGACCAAAGTACAGAGAATTGCATATTGACAATGCTAAGAAAGTTCGTCAATCAAAAAATAATCTCAGACCTAGCAAAACAATTTTTCTGGAGATTGTGATTTATAGATTAAGGCAATTGAAATATTGCCCCTACTAGACACAAAAACAATCCAGATTATGTATATAAAGCTTGAGAGTATGTTTGAAAACTAACCACAATTGGTCGTGTAGTACAGAAGTGAAAGTAGCAATTAGAAAATGCTTTGGAAGACTGGAATAATAATATTGTTTGTGACAACTGTCTCAAGTAGCCCGTTGTGGAGTATAAATCAAAAATTGACCGCAGATAGACATAAAGAGTACGAAAGAGGAGGATTTTTCGAGGGCGACATACGATTTCCGATAGATGTAAACACAAAAAATGGTGTAATATACACGCGATTGAGGTGGCCTAATGCAACAGTTTACTACGATATCAGCCCGCAGTTTAGTAAGTATAACAGATGGGTTTTATCGATATTTATAGAAGCTTTATAGATATATCCGAGGCGACTTTTATTATCAGTCAATATTGAACTGAAATGTCTATCAAAATGTGTATAAACGTTTTGATTATCTCAGTTCCTAAAATCGCTCCCATCATTCTGGTTCTCAAATACTAAATTATCTGAACATTGGTTTAGCTACTTCGGAGTACAACGTCATAATACAAGCCTTAAATGACATTGAGGCGAAAACTTGTGTTCAATTGCGTCGAAGGACAGCCGAGAAAAATTTCGTTTACGTCCAGGTAAGTTAATATACGAGTATATACATATATTGATTTCAGTTCCTCAATAAGTACTCTACATGAATATTTGAAAGTGTTTATTCGCAGTGAAATTAATCATTACTAAAAGTAATCACAACTCTGTTTTTCGTTCTCTCTTCATCAGAAAGAGAACTCCGGCTGTTGGTCATATGTCGGCATGACCTCAGGAAATCAAAAACTAAATTTGGCAAGTGGATGTGTTTATCATAGTGCAGTAGTTCATGAGTTCATTCACGCCATCGGATTCTATCATCAGCAAAGCACCACTGATCGAGACAATTACGTCGAGATACACCTGCATAATGTTAATGCGAATCGAAAACATAATTTCAATAAATATGGCGCTAATTTCATTAGCGATTTTGGTGTTGGCTATGATTATTTGAGTGTGATGCATTATTATCAATATGCATTCAGTAATAATGGAAAAAGGACTATAACAACCAAAGACGCTAGTATGCAGAATGTTATTGGTTATGCACCAACTCTAAGCGCGAAGGATATTGAAAAGATTAATATAATGTACAATTGCTCATCAAAACAAGTTGATGCTCAAAGATAAGAAAAAAGACGTCAAATACTATATAACATTCAAAAACATAATATCAGGAAAAAACAACAGACTGATTATATAAGATGAAACTGTGCAAATAAATTAAATAGGATAACTTATCGATACTCAGAACATTATCCATCTATACACAGCTACTATTGTATACTACCGTCATAAGTTGTAATATTTTCTATTAAAGCTCAAACTATTCAATGACTTCAGACTTTTGTATGGTTTAACACCGGATAAGATAGTCCGCTCATTTTTCTTGATCTGCTGTTGCACTTTTGAGAAGTGTTGTTTTGCTCTATTTTATCGCTGGTTACATGTCACCGGAGCAAGTAATAAATGTGTAAGTAATATAAACAGGGGGTACTGATGTGTCCCCAAAACTTCCTTCGCCCAGAAATTGAAGCAGCAACTAACATTAAGCGAACCTTTGGAGGTTACGTTATAGCAGAGCTTTGCATGTTAGGTTGCATGTCCCTTCACTGTTAGGACAAACGAACGGCGGAGTGGATAAAGGCCCATGTGGCGGCATTTAGTTTGCTTGTGGTGTCAGCAATTGACCGTGGTACAGTGATGCAGGGGCTATTACTAGCTCCTGAACCTTTACTCGCCAATTGATCAGCTTTTTCGTTGCCTTTGACCTCACTATGCCCTGGCACTCACATAATCCGGATAGGAATATGCCTTGCTTTTTCATTGAGAGCCACTCTGCAAGCGTTAACATTTTTTGAAGAATATCTGTAAGACGCCAAAGCGAGAATGGCTGCCCTGCTGTCGTCGTTGGTTTGGTTGATATTCCGCTAATGGATTCAACTGCTATACGAATAGCATATACTTCAGACTAAAAGGCAGCAGCATGGTCCGACAGTCTACACCACAGATTAAAACAGGCCCGAGCCAACTCCTGTGTCCGTCTTTGACCCGTCCATGTAAATCCAGACGCCACCATTGGTGGTAGCTCCCTTTTTCTTCCAGTCTGGTCTTGTGGGTATGTTGACCTGGAAATTGATGTATTGTTTTGCTTATGTGGTCCGCGTTTTCTGCAACGAGCCCAAATTTCAGAAGAATACCACTCTGGCCCCACTGATTTGAATCGTTCCTCATACCGGAACTGTTAGCGCGTATCGCCGCCAAGCTTGTGCTCCTAAAGATGAACCGATCTAGGGGCATAAACCCTAGAATCATTTCCAACTCAGCCGTTGGGGCACTGGTTAAAGCGCCCATAATGCAAATGCAAACTAATCTTTGCAGTCTTAGCTCCACACGATCGCTCCATACACCAAAATCGGCCTCACTTCCCAAGTGAATATGTAGTAGGCCGCACTAGGTTTAATACCCCCGGTATTGGAGTACTTGAGACAGTTGTCACAAGCAATCCTCCAACCTTCCAAAGCATTTTCGAATTGCTACTTTCACTTCTGTACTACACGACCAATTATATTTCCGTGTCAAACATGCTCTCAAGCTTTATATAGTTTT
>OX376373.1:163256177-163258677 GCA_947369275.1 Nemotelus nigrinus
GTATATATATTGATTTCAGTTCCTCAATAAGTACTTTGCATGAATATTTTAAAATGTTTATTCGCAGTGAAATTAATCATTACTAAAAGTAATCACAACTCTGTTTTTCGTTCTCTCTTCATCAGAAAGAGAACTCCGGCTGTTGGTCATATGTCGGCATGATTTCAGGAAATCAAACACTAAATTTGGCAAGTGGATGTGTTTATCATAGTACAGTAGTTCACGAGTTCATTCACGCCATCGGGTTCATGCATCAGCAAAGCGCCACTAATCGAGATAATTACGTCGAGATACACCTGGAAAATGTTGATTCGGGTAAACAGCATAACTTCGACAAATATGGCGCACATTACATTAGCGATTTTGGTGTTGGCTATGATTATTTGAGTGTGATGCATTATTATCAGTATGCATTCAGTAATAATGGAAAAAGGACTATAACAACCAAAGACGCTAGTATGCAGAATGTTATTGGCTATGCACCAACTCTAAGCACGAAGGATATTGAAAAGATTAATATAATGTTCAATTGCTCATCAAAACAAGGTGATGCTCAAAGATAAGAAGAAAAACGTCAAATACTATATAACATTCAAAGACATAATATCAGGAAAAAACAACAGACTGATTATATAAGGTGAAACTGTGCAAAAAAAAATTAAATAGGGTAACTTATCGATACTTAGAACATGATCCATCTATACACAGCTACTATTGTATACTACCGTCATAAGTTGTAATATTTTCTATTAAAGCTCAAACTATTCAATGACTTCAGGCTTTTGTATGGTTAAACACCGGATAGGATAGTCCGCTCATTTTTCTTGATTTGCAGTTGCATTTTTTTGAAGTGTTGTTTTGCTCTATTTTTCGCTGGGTACATGTCACCGTAGCAAGTAATAAAAACAGGGGGTACTGATGTGTCCCCAAAACTTCCTTCGCCCAGAAATTGAAGCAGCAACTAACATTAAGCGAACCTTTGGAGGTTACGTTATAGCAGAGCTTTGCATGTTAGGTTGCATGTCCCTTCACTGTTAGGACAAACGAACGGCGGAGTGGATAAAGGCCCATGTGGCGGCATTTAGTTTGCTTGTGGTGTCAGCAATTGACCGTGGTACAGTGATGCAGGGGCTATTACTAGCTCCTGAACCTTTACTCGCCAATTGATCAGCTTTTCCGTTGCCTTTGACCTCACTATGCCCTGGCACTCACATAATCCGGATAGGAATATGCCTTGCTTTTTCATTGAGAGCCACTCTGCAAGCGTTAACATTTTTTGAAGAATATCTGTAAGACGCCAAAGCGAGAATGGCTGCCCTGCTGTCGTCGTTGGTTTGGTTGATATTCCGCTAATGGATTCAACTGCTATACGAATAGCATATACTTCAGACTAAAAGGCAGCAGCATGGTCCGACAGTCTACACCACAGATTAAAACAGGCCCGAGCCAACTCCTGTGTCCGTCTTTGACCCGTCCATGTAAATCCAGACGCCACCATTGGTGGTAGCTCCCTTTTTCTTCCAGTCTGGTCTTGTGGGTATGTTGACCTGGAAATTGATGTATTGTTTTGCTTATGTGGTCCGTGTTTTCTGCAACGACCCCAAATTTCAGAAGAATACCGTTGTGGCCCCATTGATTTGAATCGTTCCACATACCGGAACTGTTAGCGCGTATCGCCGCCAAGCTTGCGCTCCTAAAGATGAACCGATCTAGGAGCATAAGTCCCAGAATCATTTCCAGCTCAGCCGTTGGGGCGGTTCTTAAAGCGCCCGTAATACAAATGCAAACTAATCTTTGGAGTCTTGTTAGTGCCATATGATCGCTCCATATACCAAAATCGGTCTCACTTCACATGTGAATATGTAGTTGGCCGCCCTAGGTTTAAGACCCCTGGTATTGGAGTAGGCAGATCGGCACGCGAAAAGTGCTGCGCGAGCCTTTCCTATTATGTGCTTCACGGTAGCTCCCTAGTTCAGTTTCCTGTCTAGTATAAGGCCCAAATATTTGACAGAGCAACAAGTTCAAATGTTATTCCGTTGAGGCTAGGCGCAGCAATAGCCGGCACCCTGTATTTCGTTGTAAAAAGTACGAGTTCAGTTTTTTTTCGGGCTTTCGTTGGCTTTTCTGGCACAGATTTGGATATGGTCCAGCGCCGATTGCATAAGGTCCGAAAAAGTTTGTCGGAACGCACCCTTCACAAGGACCACAATGTTATCGGCACACGCCCCCGCCTCAAAGCCACTGGCCCTTAAATTCTCCAGTATTTCTTTTACTGTCAGGATCTAGAAAAGGGGAGATATAATACCTCTTTGTGGTTTTTCGGTTCCGACTATTCTTTCCGCTTTGGCCTCTAAAAATGTAGCCCCAAATTGCCTATTGTTGAGCAAGTCCGATGCCCAGGACGCCAGAGATTTATCCACTCTATATCGAACCAAGACATCGATGAGTCTCGCAACAGTGGCATTATTGAAAGTCTCCTCAATGTTTAAGAAGGCACGCA